>JAGXJF010001393.1:0-299044 GCA_019208055.1 Stipa capillata | reverse complement strand
AAATGCAACTAGAAATAGTTTGAATGAACTTATAATCTCGCACGTATGAATAATCTTAGCTCCACAAGCAAGATCAAAACACCTCTGAACCATTTCCTTCTTTCCTTTAAGATTTCTTCATTTGGATAATCATTCAACTTCATGAAATGCTCCTGAATAGAAATTCAAAAAAATTGAGGATGAATCATAATGGCAGTATATACAATCAATAGAAGCCTAAACCATATAACAGCTCAACTATATGCAAAGCTGAGTACTTACAGAAATGGAATGGAAAAAATGATGCTTTTTTGAGTCCCTCGGACGATTATCTAATGACAACTTTCTACAGAATGCATTGACAACATAAGTGTCCACCAGACCTCTACGCTTTAGTGAACTACCCAGGGAACTAAAGTCACCTTCACTTTGCCATAGTCAATACAGTCATTGCTGAAAGAAAATGAACTTTAATTAGAAACAGAACACATTTTGAAGTACAAAATACATGTACAAGATACTTATAATCTGTACTGCTCAATAGCAGCAATTTTGACAATAGCATCATGATATTTCACTTCTGAACTGGAAACAGAAAACTTGATTTTATTGTCACCATATGGAGAAGCCTTGTACATGCTGGGAGCAAGCATCCTCTTAGGACCATGCTGTGCTTGCCTTTTACCAGAAGAACTCCCAGAAGCTTTACCAGAATTCATCTCATCACTACATCGGTTGTACAAGTCATCAGATGTATTGCACATCTCATTGCAAGTTTCTATAATTTTTCTCTCTGCCAAACACAACCTCTGGTGAATCTTGAGAAGACTAAAACAAACTTCCACATGCAAGATTCATACAAAGGAAAATAAACACATGGAAATTGTAAGTAAAAAGATGCTATACTTACAATATCAACGCATTTTGAATTGGAAGAGGCATAGATGGAGGTATTGGCTGGCTTGATTTGTGTTTCGCTTGGGATGACATATGTGAGTTATACACTTGAACAACATCAGTAGTGAATGGCAAAGTTTGCATCACTATGGGTGTCTAGCAAAAAAATTCCAGATCAGAATAATCAATCTAACAAAAAAAGTGTAAAAATAGACTAATCCATTAAAGGCAAGTAAGCTTCTATCCAGGTTGAGAATGCATAGAAATATAAGAATGCTGAGAATGTACATAACTATAGACAATGTTTAGCATAATAACTAAATTACTTGCAGCATACCATATCATAACAACTTACAGCTACTTGCGACATTAAAACAGATAAAAAAGCTGAAAGAACACTTCAATATCCCAAGTGTAGAACAATAATCAAAGCAAAAGCGAGGAAATAAAAACAAAATTGTCTAGAAAATAAGAACTTACAATATCAAAGCTTTTTCTAACAGGAAGTGGCATAGATGGAGGCAGTGGTTGACTTGATTTCTATTTTGCTTGAGATGGCCTCTGCGAGTGAACAACACCAATAGAGATTGCCAAAGTTTCCATCACTATGGAGGTCTAGTAGAAAATACCAATACACAATATGAATTGGACTAAAAAACTAAAATAGAAAGATGCACAAATAAGAAAAGGTGATACAAACCTGATGAGGACAAAAGCATTGAGAAGATGTGTTAATTGGAGACTTATTTAATATTGTCTAGCCCTGAATATAATCATACCAAATTAAACAACGACATATGTAGGAACAGAAAAAAAAAGCAACCAAAATTTACTAAAAATAACTAAAGTACGTGGGTACTAGTCAAACCAACACCGACTTCTTGAATTGGGTTTTCAGACATAGTGTGCACTTGCTGAGCAGGTATTGCATTACTGTTATTATCCATGCACTCTAATGTTGATACATCAACCCGAGGTTGTGGAGTATTCCTTAAAGAAATTGCATCAACATTAGATCCAGAATTCCCCTGAATCATACATCAGAAAAGGAGACCAAATAGTAAAACAACAAAGAATGAGAGAGATCAATATAATGTAAGCATGAAATTATTAAAGCAAATATGAAGCTGCACACGTGAAAAAGAAAACTGAGAAAAACTAAGTAACTATTACACACCAACCAGCTTGACCTCAACAATATTACCAACTCACAAATACAAAAGGTAGCAAAGATTGTTTGAAAATAAAACTAAGACTTAAAACTCGCCCCTTGAATGGATGGTGACTTCCTAGGTGACTCTAAAGAATTCAGTCGCCGTCTTGTTCTAGAAGAAACACAATCTTGACTATTATTTTGCTGATAATCAACTATAGCCCTTTGACTCTTCATTGATGGCCTGCAAGCTACTACAAAGCAGCAATTGAAGAAAACACGAATTATCAACAAAACAAAAAAAAATTGAAAATATAAGAGACAAACCTTCAACTTCTGGATGGGCTTCACTAGTATATTCATGAGATGTCACTTTCACTATTGACTGCTCACTAAAACCGCCATCTACATGAACACATTAAAACACAATGATCAAAATTACAGCTCATGTCAAACTTACTGATTGAGTCAATTCTAAGCTAGAGCAGGAACATGCTACAAGAAATCAATAGCATCATGGGGGTACTACTACTGTTTACTGCTAGATCCACCACACAACAGGAATCGAAGCTCAAAAGAAGGTCCAATCTTTGGCAACAAAAATAAGAAGATTGAAGGAAAAGTGTGAAGTTGAGTGAAATACTGTGAGGGACAAAGAACCAACCTTTTCACTGGAAAAACAAAACTGATAAGTAGTACCTCGTTGAATCGAAATGAACAAAAGAAAGATGATACCGTTCTATTAACTAGCATCTAGAGTACAGCTGTAGCAAAAATACTTACGTTGATTCATAGAATTCAACCTATCAGAATCACCAAGGTCTGGAACACCGTCACAATTGTCTCCAGAATTATCTACATCATTGTTAGCTCTTGGACCATTCTGTTCAGAACGACATCCACTTGCATCTATCAAACATTCCATAATGTCAAGAACTAAATTCTCCGCTGGTTTTACAGACTTCTTATCAACTTGCATCTCAAAATTTGCAAAGATGTAAACAATATCATCCTTAACCTGAATATAAACATACAAGAATAAAACAATCTAACTAGAAAATATGAATAAAGATAAGTCAAAAACTAAAAGAAACCGACCTTATCAGGCATCATGTCACCAGCTTTAGCATCCAGTGCAGATCTAAATTCAGAACAATTGTTATTAGGCCTAGAATGGGCCGCACATCACCCAACACAACCAGATTTGTAAACAGTCAGAGAAATATCTTTCACCTGTAAGAACATTGCAAGGAAAATATCATCAGAATAAAAATTCCCAAATAAATATAACACACATGCAAAATGAGCAGCAACCATATGGATGATGGAAACTTACAGGACGCATAGAAAATTGATTTTTCGAGTCACAATCCAGACTAGCAAACTGTTTAATCATTGAATGCTTCACACAGCTATCCTAGGCAACCCAATAGGAAAAGTGCGAAGACCAAAATCCAGAAAATCTAGATAAATGACCTATAAATGCAAACAAATTACATAGATTCAGATAAAGGTGACACCATGAAGCACAAAATATTCATATAATACAAGAAACGAAATAAAATGAAATACAACGGGAACATTTTTACTTACAGCTAGCTTATACACACATCCACCAAGAGTAGTTGGTCCATCAGAAGGCTTCTTGCAATCTCGGTGGTACTTACGAATATAAGCAATCAACCACTCAAAAACAAATTGGACATGTCAAATTTTTTGGCTTCTTTAGGGTCAATCAAAGCTCCAAGGTACTTCGTGCTGGGAAATGTGTTTGAATTTGGGCAAAGAAAACTGACAAAACAACAACCAAGAAATTGCGAACAAGCTCATCATCGGACAGATTCCCCTTCATGACATTGTTCCCAAAGAATTTGATTGTTGGAAGAGAATCTTGATCAATAGCATCAAGAAAAGCTGATTTTGTAGCTTCAAGCTTAAATTTCATTGGCCTACCCCCAAGTGGTATACCTAGAACCATATGGACAGACTCCGGACTCATAGGTATGACCTTTTTGTCTAGAACAATATCACCACTTCTAGTATTGACATGGTCAGCAATCCATTGGGCAAAAGATCTCAGAACAGGCTCACAATCAAGATCACGCAAAGAACCAAACCCATACTTCCTAATCACATTTTTATGATCCACTGACAAACTCTTAATAATATCAGAAAAATAGCCAAGATTGCATCTATTAACAGTTCTCTTTGATCGAACATTGACATCTTGAATAACATCATTCACTCTCTGCATATACAATTTAAGACACATAATTGACATCATAAAAGATCAACATCTAAATAATTAGATAAGATGCATAAATGAAACACAATCAAAAAGAAGTGCAAACCTTTCTCTCAGCATTCCTAGAACTTTTTCGAAAGAACTTTGATTTAGATGGTGTAACCTAAAAGTAAGAACAACTAGTCAAAATAAAAGAACTCAATACAAATGCAAAAACAAATACAACAAAGTAGCCAACTAGATACTAAAATGAAATAACAAGAAAATTCACATCACCAATTTCCTCAATTCTTCAAAAACACCAGATCTATTGAATCATTCGAAGAACATTCGTCCTACAAATCAATGTACTGAATCAGTCAAACAAAAAAAATACTCAATAATAAGAAGGAAAAAAAAGGTTAATCATACATTAGAATCATAAGCAGTATCATCAGGAACAGAAGTGGACTCCTCAAAATTTGATTGATGACCGATGCTCTCCACAGAATTGTCATCATCAACATCATGTCTCTTTTTTCTCCTTCCCATGGTGAAGACCTGAATAAAAACATGAATGAAATTTAAAAAACAAGTAAATATGCATGACGAAATTCAGCAACATTAAGCATCAACCAGCTAGCATGCAACAAGGGATGGCATGTAATAGTATGTAAACAACAAAACTCAAAAGTTGCACATGAACACAACAAAAATTGCACAGTATATAAACGTGCAACTTTATTAAAAACAGTATGCAACTAAAATGCAATCAAGGTCATACTACAGCAAGAAAGAAGGCAATCAACCAATGGCATTTCTATGATTGCTAGTAACAGCAGCAACACAATGTTACGAATCTAGGCATTTCTATGATCGCTAGTAACAGCAGCAACACAATGCAAAATCAACAGAGAGTTCTCATACTCGAATCCCCTTAAGCCCTAACTCTATTCGCAAGGACAAATCATCACAGATCTACTAAAAAGTGGGAGGTCAAAATCCAGGAAATGCCGATGAAGGATCACTTACCACCACAGCGACAAGCAGCAGTCTGCAGGAAACAACAGAGACGGCCCATGGCGGAGGGAGGGGCGCGGAGAGGGCGAGGCGCGCGCGGAGGGAGGGAGGCGCACGGCGGAGGGAGGCACACGGAGGAGGCCGGGGCGCGGCGGATGGAGGGTGGTGCGCAGCAGAAGGAGGACGGTGGAGGAGGCCGGGGCGCGGCGGATGGAGGGCGGTGCGCGGCAGAGGGAGGACGGCGGAGGAGGCCTTGGGCGCGCTTGGAGGGAGGCGCACGGCGGAGGGAGGCGCGCGGTGGAGACCGGGGTGCGGTGGATGGAGGGCGGCACGCGGCGGAGGGAGGACTGCGGAGGAGGGCCGGGCGCGCGCGGCGGAGGGAGGACTGCGGAAGAGGACGGCGCGGTGGAGGTAGGGCGGCGGAGGGACCGGAGATGCATCGCTGGTGGTGTCCGCCTCCCGTTCCCCTTCACTCTCTCTCACACGACGTCTGTCTAGGCGCGAGAACCCAAAAGTTAAGCATGGAAGAGTCCGGGAAAAAGATCCGAAGCGGTGCTGTCCAAACTTCTTAACGACTATGGGCAAAATCCGTACTAAAAACCGAGCCCGAGCCACCACCGGACGCACGAATCTCAGAAACGATCTGACGGACGAAAAATCGACTGAGATCAGAAAAAATTTCAAATGCCTGAGAATTAGCCAACGCGTTTAATTATCTAGCTTGTTGTATAGCTGACTCTTTTGCTAGTACGCGTATAATATCCCGTACATCGGTAATCAGTGAAACTGTGAGAAGGTAATGCAAAACCATCGAGCCGTCGTGCCTCTAGGCTAGTCGAAAGGAGAGAGAAGAGGCTAGAGAAGGGAGGTAGGAAGTTGGTGGCGTGGGCATGGAGCAGAGAGAGAGATAGGAGGAAGGAGAAGGGGAAGAGGAATAGGAGGGAAGGGACTGGTGGGGTTTATGTCCATCTCAGCATGGGAGTAGGGAAGATACATGGGAAATTGTCATTGTGCATGTAAAACGTCTAATTATGCAATGACATATGGGTCCAATCGATTAATTTACTATATTATAAATGAGATTTGGTGGTTGCGATGGTGATGGTAAGTTATCCTCTACCTTTTTTCTTTTTCATCTTCCTAAAAATCTCTAACAACAAACATGAAATGAATTAACTGAGTGCCCTCTTCTTTCTCACCTTCCTATAAATCTTTAACAAACAAGCTGAAACACAATAAAGCTCATCCAAGTAACTTAATTAATCACTTCTCTAAAAAACCTCTAACGAAAATAGAGCATACTAGGTGTGGCCTCGGAGTCGAGCTCACGGTATAAAGCCATAGGCCTAGCACGAACGTGGAGGCATGACGTGTATCTAGGCATAATTTGAATGAGGACGTGGTGGCGTAGCCTCTATATATTGGTTTTTCCTTATCCGTAGCAAAGTAGGAGTATTTTGCTAATTTAGCTAGTACGTAGTAGTAGTTATAAATTCCATGACTTCATTAGTGAAATTGGAGAGAAATTCAAAGAGAAATCGCTTTTATTAAAAAGAGAGGGAATCGACCTAGTTTGGATGAAACATTAGAGATTATCCTAAAAGTTATGGTTATGTGAACTATACAGTATTATAGGGTTGATTGCATGTGGAGGTGGCTCGATCTTGAGTGGCCGAGGCCCGATTGCATCATCGAGCATTACGACAACCTCAGAAGGACAACAAGGACCCCAGCAAGGTTTCAGTTACGGGCTAGTATTTTCTAGTAATTAGTGACCGGTTTTACTAGACCCGCAGAGAAATGTCTATTTTGACATCACCGGGCATTGAGTCGTGCTAGCCGCTCACCCACCGTTGGTAGGCTTGGACCATCCCAAGTCACCATTGACCCCTCCTCCACACGCTCGAGCCAATCAAGCACATTAATGCCACTCGATGCGGAGGACATGGGAAGGACCGTGACAGATTGTGATCTGAACAAACTTGGGGAGAGAGAGAGAGAGAGTGGAGGAGGGAGAGAATGGGAAGGAGTGACTTGCTGGCATGGATGGCACCTCCTAGCCATGGGCTACATATACGCTGACATGTGGGCCACACCGATTAGATGTGCAGCTAAGAGAGAGAATCACACATGTTTAAGTGAAGTGTTAGAGATTACCACATAAACCGTGGTTATGTGAAGGGAGAGCTAAAAATTGTGGTTCTGCATTCTCTATCGAACCTAGATGTGAAAATTTTAAAACTCTCTATGTATACTATTCCAGGATCAAGCTAGTGCACACAGAAAACAAAGATGATAACCATATAACCATATTCGAACTAACCAGTAGCATAATAATTTAGATATAGAAAACATAATCTCACCTTATGGTAGATTTTTACAAAAGGTCACTACCGTGGAAAAACTAGGAAATAAATTCTGATAAATAAGCCTATCTATCAGCCGCAAGGCATCTGACTGGGACACACACCATAGCACTCTCCAAGTTAATCTTCTTCAGGGAAAAGATTAGCAGCTCCTTTCTTTGTATGATTAGTTATAACAAGGATGAGTACATGATGTACTCCACAAGTTGCTAAGAAGGTGTAATACATATCAATGATGCAATATTTCAAAGAAAAGGCTACTCAGATTCTTTGTAGAAAGTGAAGAAGTAGTTGCATAAAGCAACCTTGGTCAGATACTGGTCATTAACCAGCATGTAACTTATCGTAAACAACCCAAAAGTAATTATTGTAGAAGAAAGGTAACACAACTACCAAAAGTAATACCAATATACCACAAAGTATCTCAAAAGATTAACACATGTGAACAAAATAGGTGGCTACTACCCAATGCTTGCTAGATTGAGCTTGTTCATGACCGTGAACACGGCTAATCGATTTTTTATTACTCTACAGAGATTGTACAATTTTACCCACAAGATGTGGTGTACCCCTTTTATCGTTACTCACCATGGTGTACCAATCAGGAGCCACAACATGGTTTTTATAAAGACTTTCTCATGATACCAATGCGACAAACCTTTCCATCAACACATGGTTCTCATTTCTTATACTCGTATAATTAGTGGGCTAGGACCATCCCATATCAGTACTTGTGGTTGCACTATTAAAGCTCAAACTAGGCTACAAAGTTAAGTCTTTAGGTCGACATCAAGCGAGACGTTCCACAACCCATAAATAAGAATGAAAAGATAAATTACTCACAAACAACCCTTTGTCACGGAGCAAAAAGAAAAGTGCTCACAAACAACACTTCGTCGCTGAGTAACAACCAACTTTACAAGTTCTCACCCAAGTCTGGTTCTTATCAAATTAACCCAAACGGAACCATCCATCACTAGTCCAAAGAATTATCATACCTTCAATGCTCTCAAATTAAAGTTGTTAAACCAAGTAACAATCATCAGCCCTTTAATGCATCACACTCACGTGAACTTAAGCACATCATATAGCATTAGCACGAGCTAACTGTCTACAAAGCTTTACTATCCTAGGTTTTAGGTATGGAAGTACCAGGGTAATGGTTGCACATGAGTGGAGGCAATAATGACATGAAAAAATATCCGGTGGAAACCATATTATAGGTGAGAAGCCTATATTAACCATGTTTAATTTTTTGAAATTTTTTTCAAACAATTACAGTATGTTGGAAGGTATGAGAAAAACATGGAAACAAATCATTGCTCAATTTTTTTTGTACCTCCTAAATGAATTTGAGTTTGAACTTGAAATTTTATATGTTTATAGAACATCACTACCACAACATATTTTTCTTTTTTCAGAATTTTTGAAAACTTTTAAACATGATTTCCATGTGGTTTTCACCAGTTTCCACTAGATATTTTCCTTAATAACATGGAATTAGGCTTACTATCCCGCTAACACTTGCTATATTAACGTGTACACATAAGTTGGTAACCAAAATAATAGTTTGAAAATACTGGGTTCAACATATCAAAGGTGACTTGCCTTGCTCAAAGCTTTCCGAGTACCCTCTCTCCTGGTGCTCCTGGTACTCTTCTGGCATGTTTGAGTCTACACATTAACATATGCAATAACTCAGAACAACATCCAACTCAAAAGCATTAACTCCAAATTAATATCAGATAAAATCAAAGCTACGTAAGATTAGAATAGAAAGGTATAGATAGAAGTGGTGGGGTTGGTGGAAGAGGAGTGAGTGAATTATGAACAAGGAGGATGAAATTACGGTTCCAGAAAGATAAAGTTCGAGGAGGCAAAGATAGGTAGAACTAGGGTTTAGCTCTACCTAAACAGATGGTACTGTAGGTAGGTGTTAAACTACTCTACAAGACATGCCGATGTGGCACAAGCTGACGAAATTAGGTTTGGATTAGTGAAAGAAAAGATACAGGCAAAATTAGTTTTGCTCTGTTTTTGCTGTCGCGGCAAGGATGCGGCAGCAAATGGATCTGACGCATGATTGTCACTATAGGCGTTTTGGTGAGGAAAAACTATCGTGACAAGGGTGCTGCAGCGCATAGTGGTGTGTTAGCCTGACTGCTACTGTCAAGGCAGTGGCGGCAGGCGAGGCATGGCAACGGCAAGACCCAAAGGGTGTGGTAGCAGCGCGGCAGCACGTGCTAGAGTGCCACAGAGGCACAGCAAGGGTGGTGACCAGCACCGTGGCTAGGCATTAGTGAGTGAGAGAAAGACCAGGGGTTCCACAGGAGGCCATGATGGCGAGCGGCCAAGGGAGAGAGAAGATGGGGCACGGCCCAAGGGCTCACCGGCGGTTGGCGCAGATGGTGAAGCGAAGGTGGTAACGAGACCGACAGTGTGTTTGAGGCGGTGGGGAGCATGGTGCGTCGGGTAGTAGGGCTGAGGCGAGGTACTCGAGTGTGGAGAAAAATAGAGGGTGCTGGCCCTCAATTTATTGGAGAGGAGGATGGGTTCAACTTCGCCCCCCTTTTTCTTGGGCGGTGCAATAGAGCCTGAGCCCCACTCGACCTCAGCCATGGACGTGCATGGCACGATAGGAGTCTACCACGACAAGCAAAGGTCTCCCACAGCAGGGAGGAAAAGAAAGGAAAGAAAAGAAAAGTTAAAAGAAAGAAGAAAGGAAGAAAAAGAGAAAGGAAGATCAGCTCGGCCCAAATTCCAAATAAATAACAAAATCAAACTTAGACTAAAATTTAATTCAAGTTTAATTTATTTCAAATTAAAGCTTCCAAATTTGTGACAAATCATATTAAGCTTATTATTCCATGTAAAAGCATAATTTTATCTCATAATTAATTAAGAGATTTTAAAATATTGAAAAAATTGATATGTTCCATTTTCTCTGGCCCAATAGCAGTGGCGTTGTGAAATTTACTCTATATGAAGATATTATCATAAATAAAACTAGCTTGGTAGCCCGCGTGTTTGCGCGGTTAGATTTTACATGAACGTTTTGCCTCCATTTATACATCGTAGGTGGTCTATTTGGTTATCTTTTATATAATATTTGGGATAAAGAGGGTGAACATTTAAAGTAGTAATAAAATTGTGAACTTAGGATACATACTGAGCAAACATAAATTAACTGATACTAATTTTGTCAAAGCAAATCAATGTGAATATTGTGTGTTGTATGACCTATAGAAAGATATTGTTCAAGCACTCCTTTGGGTACTCGCCTGGTCTTTTTATACGGGGCATAGTTCGATTTTTCATAGCATAATTCTTTTTTACAATTTTTCGCTAATAGTTACAAGATCACACTAATAAGACAATTCTTTTCAATACGAATTTAATGGTTTCAATTCTATGTAAAATAACCTGCATACGACAGTTAAACTACATTTCGAAACGGAGGAGTACTACGGTTCTATGATATATAGTTGATGCTTATGATTGAAAAAGCTAGTTGTATCGCACTTCGTCATCGTATGAGGTAGGAATATGACGTGAAAACATATATACTTGTACTTGGATTTCCTCTAGGACTATTTGAGATAAATCTCAGTTGTGACAATTGTTGTGGCTAAACCTAACACGCGAGCACTCAGAACGAACAAAACACAAGTCGATAACCGTGCCATCCCACGATTTACTCGATCTCTTTCCTAACTAACAAACTTAACTAATTTAGCTAACTTGCCGGTCAAGTCGTGGACAACATCACGTATCATGACCGGACTCGGACTCAAAACAAATCTACAACCCGAGCAGCAGGATTCTATCTCAACACACCCCCTAAGCATGCTGCTCGGAGCTCACTTCAACGACGCCGAGTTTCTGCCTCATCTCGATGAACTTGACTCGACCCAGCGCCTTGGTGAGGATGTCGGCAAGCTGTCCGTCTGTACCGATGTGGTCGACTTCCACCTTGCCGTCTTTAATGCATTCACGGATGAAATGAAACCGAGTGTCGATGTGCTTACTTCGATCGTGATGCACTGGATTCCGACTGAGTGCGATCGCCGGCTTGTTGTCAACACGCAGTTTCACCGTTGTTGGTGCGCTGCCGACTAACTCCCCGAGTAGTCGACTAAGCCAGACGCCTTGGCAAGCCGCTGAGGCCGCAGCAATGTACTCGGCCTCGCAGGATGAGAGTGCGACTACCTTCTGCTTCTGCGATGTCCACGTGATGATGCTAGAGTTGAGGAAGAATGCGACTCCAGTCGTGCTCTTGCGGTCATCGACATCGCCGGCGAGGTCGCTATCGCTGAAACCCTGCAATACAGGTTCCTTCAAGTCGCCTCTCTTGTAGCAGCAACCATAAGCAGTGGTGCCGCTGACGTAGCGCAAAATCTGCTTCACCGCTGCCCAGTGTGCCGTAGTCAGTGACTCCATGTACCGACTCGCGATCCCGACTGCATACGTGATGTCGGGTCTGGTGTTGCAGAGATAACGAAGACTCCCGACTACACTCCGGTACCGAGTTGCGTCCACGGGTTCGCCGGTGGCTGACTTGCTTAACTTCAGCCTATTCTCCATTGGAGTGTGAGTGGGATTGCAATTCTTCATCCGGCAGCCTCGAGGATCTTCACGGCGTACGCACTCTGGCAGAGCGTGATAGTGCCGTCCTTCTGTGCCACCTCGATCCCCAGATAGTAGCTCAAGAGCCCGAGATCGCTCATGTCGAAGAGACGATGCATCTGGTCCTTGAACTCCTTGATGTCGTCGTGGTTGGTGCCGGTGATGATCAGGTCGTCGACGTAGACGCCCACCACGAGGATTCCGTTGCCGTTGCTTCTGCGGTACACGGCGTGCTCGAGTGGACTGCGCGTGAAGCCGAGTGACACGAGAGATGTGTCGAGTTTGGCATACCACGCGCGAGGTGCCTGACGCAGCCCGTACAACGCCTTGCGTAGTCGGAGCACCTTGCCTTCGTTGTCGAGATCGACGAAGCCGGGTGGCTGTTGCACGTAGACTTCCTCCGCGAGGTCACCGTTGAGGAACGCCGACTTGACGTCCATGTGGTGCACCTGCCAGCCTTTATGTGCAGCGGGTGCGAGTAGCAGGCGCACTGTCTCCATGCGTGCCACCGGAGCAAAGACTTCGTCGAAGTCCACCCCCTGTCGCTGAGCATATCCCTTAGCAACTAAGCGGGCTTTGTGCTTCACAACGTTACCTGAGGGATCCTTCTTGACCTTGAACACCCACTTGAGCCCTATAGCTCGGTGCCCAGTTGGGAGTACCGCCAACTCCCATGTCTTGTTACCGTGGATTGATGCGAGTTCGGCGTCCATCGCCGACTTCCAGCAGACTTCATTCAGAGCGTCTTGCACACTTGCGGGCTCCTCAGCTGCGACGAGGCACAAGCCGACTTGTTCAGCACACAAGTCGACTTCCTCCTTCCCCTCGTCGAGTTGTGTAAGGATGTCCGACAAGGTGCGGTAGCGACGTGGCGTGTGGTCGAGGTCGTGCCGAGCGAAGTCGGAACTCGGTGACTCGGTACTCGGCGAGACTCGGCCAGCAGAGTCGGCCGTCGGCGACTCGGAGTCGGAAGTCGGGGCCGACTTCTCGTAAGGCGGGGAAGTCGGGGCCGACTTCTCGTAAGGCGGGGAAGTCGGGGCCGACTGCTCGGAGTCGGAACACCCTGGAGTCGACTTCGCGGGAGTCAGCGTGTCGTGGTACTCGACCACCAGCTTCTCGTCCAAGAATGGTGCGGTGCCGTGTGCACCCGTCGACCAGTTCCACCTTCGTTGTTCTTCGAACGTGACGTCACGTGTCACGTGAAGCTTCTTCGTAGCCGGATCGTATACCCGGTAGGCTTTGGCTCCTTCCTCGTAGCCAACGAAGATCATTGGCGTTGATCGATCGGCAAGTTTGTCGATGCCGGGGCCGAGTCGCTTGACGTGAGTGACGCAGCCAAATGTGCGAAGATGGTGCACCGCAGGCTTCCGCTTGTGCCACGCCTCGTAAGGCGTTTTGCCGTTGACACTACGAGTTGGTGCACGGTTGAGCAGATACACCGCCGTCTTCACAGCTTCGCCCCAGAACTCGGGCGGTACTGCCATGCCTTTCAGCAGACAACGTGCCATCTCGACCACCGTTTGGTTGCGTCGTTCCACCACGCCGTTTTGCTGAGGCGTGTAAGGCGCGGTGGTCTGGTGCTTGATGCCTTCGTCCTCGCAGAAGCGTTGGAACTCGCCCGAGTTGAACTCGCCACCGCGGTCTGATCGGAATGCCAGAAGTCGGCACTCAGACTCGGCCTCGGCGAGTGCCTTGATCTTCTTGAAGTGTCAGAACGCCTCATCCTTTGACTTGATCACCTCGAGCCACATGTATCTGCTGTAGTCGTCGATGATGAGGAGGAAATAGCGATTACCTCCCGCCGTCGCAGGTGTGATCGGTCCACACAAGTCGCTGTGGACCAACTCGAGGGTGCGTTCCGCTCGGTACGCCGATGCTTGCGGGAACGGTAGTCGGTGCTGCTTGCCGAGTGCACAGCCGTCGCAGAACTTGGCGACTCGATCGATGAGTGGTACTCCTTCAGCCATGCCGAGTCGTCCGAGGTTGTGCAGCGCACGAAAGTTCAGATGACCGTAGCGTGCATGCCACAGCCATGCTATGTCATCCGACTCGGCCAGCATGCACACCGGCCTCGCTAGAGTGAGAGGCAGCACGTACAGTCGGCCGTGGTTCCTCCTAACACGCGCGAGTAGTCGGCCAGCCGAGTCGCGAAGTCGGAGCCAACCGTGACGAATATGGGTTTCGCAACCCAACTCGTCCATCTGCCCGATGCTGATGATGTTGCTCCGAAGTCGGGGAATGTAATATACCTCTGAGACCTGCAGGTGTTCGCCGTTTCTACACTCGAAGAGGATGATCCCCTTGCCCTCGATCTGGACCTCCGTGGCATCCCCGAGTTTGACGAAGCCCATGACGCTGGTGTCCAACTCGGAGAAGATCTCGCGTCGCCCGGACATATGGTTACTCGCCCCCGTGTCCAGGTACCATGAGGTGTCGCAGCGATCACCGTCCTTGGCAACTCGAGCTTGCGAATGTTCCTCGTTGAGCAGCACGTGTTGAGCTGGTTGCTCAGTCAAGTCGGCGTGCGTGCACGTCGTGGCGAGGAGGAGCGCGGGTTCGTTGTCGTCTCCCTTCGCCAGGTTAGCTCGCTCCTTCCGTTCACGACGCGGCGCCTTGCAGTTCCTGGAGAAGTGGCCGTATTTGTTACAATTGTAACACTTGACCTGCGACATGTCGCGTTCGCCTCCGGATCTGCCTTCCCGGGTACCGCCGACTTGATCACCACCTTCCCGTGTGCCGCGGCTATCGTTGCCGCGTCTACGGTTTGGTGCCTTGCCGAGTTGACAACTCGGACTGCCGTTGGAACCTCGCCCCTCGGCACGCTCCTTCCGTCGCGCGTTCTACTGCTCCTCCGTGAGCAGTAGTCGGCTGCCGTTGCCGACTTGGGTGTCGTCGGGGAAGTAGCGTTCTTCGGCCCGAACGTAACCGCCCCATCAACTCGTCGACCATCATGTCGTTCAGATCAAGCAAAGTCTCGATGGACAGTGCGATCTGATTGTATCGTGGAGGAAGAACTCGGAGGATTTTCCTCACGATGTTCACGTCCTCAATGATATCACCAAGTGAGCGTAGGTTGTTGGCGATGTTCGTGATGCGCATCCTGAACGCATCCAGTGTCTCGCCGTCGCGGAACGTGAGGTGCTCAAACTCGGTGCGTAGTCGTTGCGCCGTAGACTCACGCACACGAGCAACACCCATGCGCATGATCTTCACCGTGTCCCACGCCTCCTTCGCCGACTTCTTCACCGCGAGCGTGCCGATCATCTCGATTGGCACGGCCTGCAGGATTGCTGCGAGCGCCGACTTGTCGTCACGTACGCTCGCCGGGTTGCCTTTCACTGCATCCCACAACCCCTGGGACTCCATGGTGATCTGCATCACCAGAGCCCACTCGATGTAGTTCGTTGCGGTGAGGGTCGGGTAGACGGCACTGCTGGTCGGGATGTAGCGCTCCTGCACCACGCGCTCGTGGACGACGATCTCGTTGCCGCCCCTTCGCGCCCGACTACGTCCGCGGCTCTCACGTGTCCGCGGAGGTGTCTTGGAACCATCACCCGCGCCGCCGTCCATGATCCCGGAGATCTCAACACGCTCTGATACCAAATGTTGTGGCTAAACCTAACACGCGAGCACTCAGAACGAACAAAACACAAGTCGATTTTGGTGCCGCGTAAGGTTGCGACGTTTTCTGTTTTCTCTTCTCTTATTTATAGCCTATTACATGCTAACAAACTTGGAAACAAACCGAGCGTGATAACCGCGCCATCCCACGATTTACTCGATCTCTTTCCTAACTAACAAACTTAACTAATTTAGCTAACTTGCCGGTCAAGTCGTGGACAACATCACGTATCATGACCGGACTCGGACTCAAACAAATCTACAACCCGAGCAGCAGGATTCTATCTCAACAACAATACCTATTTATTTATCTAGTTATTGTCATCTTTTTCTGTAGCTTTTATGGAAACCTGTGACTCGTGAGGCGCTTCTACAAGAACCTAGCAGACTGATGACCGCTTTAGAACACCGATATGATGCTGATGTTTTGGATAGTGTTGGATCTCCATATATTTGCGAGCACGTACCCTTTCTAGTGTTCTACAGGGTCCGATGTGTTTTTTTGCTCAGTTTTTGAGTCGTCAGAAGGATGTTCATGCCCTTTGGCTCAGTTTTCCTTTCTTTTGCCATGAGTTGTGTAGCCTGACTTTTGTAGTGCTAGCTGGTTTCGTCGATGAAATCATGCATGGACTCCCTTTCTTCAAACTCTAAATTATATCTAACAAATCTAAACCGTTATAATCTAGATCGTTCACAATACGCAGCGGATATTATTTTCCTTCATGTCAGCTAACGTGCTAGTTTCAAGCCCGTGACATGGTTGTTCTTTTTAACTTAATTATCTTGATAGATCGATTGTAGAAGGTTATCCTCATCTTAAATCAGATGCCCATAAACAGTTTGTTTATACTACTACATAAACCTTCATCCGAGATGGTTCAGAACAACCATCGCAGACAGTTTTCTAAACCATATGTGGTTTAGGGTCTATGATGTGAAAATTGAACCACAAATGGTTCAATAAGACCCATTGTGATGGGAAATTGTGAAATTAGAAAATGTTGCAGGAGCCATGGTCACCGGCGCCACGACATCTGCAATAGAGATGGACCAGTTCCCGACGGAGGACCCGCCGCTCCCACACGGTCAAGCATTTCGAGGCCACCGGGCGCCCGGTGCCATCGGCTCCGTCGAATAAATCTGCCAGCACAACCATTCTCTAGATCCGCCGGCGCTGGGATCCGTCGGTGCTGCCCTAGCGAGATCCACCCATGCCGCCCTTCGCTAGATCCGCAGGAGCACCCACAGAGCACGCTTGCGCACATGAAGGTACCGCTTCTCCTGCACGCGGTCGAGTCTCTCGAGGCCACCGCCTGGCATGTGGCCCTCATCATTGCTCTATCGATACTGGGCTATATTAGATCCTCATCCACAGTGGAGCTTGCTAGCTGTGCGGTCGGTCTCGTTGACCTCCATAACAAAGCCGCCAGAGCTTGCCGCCCCAACCACTGGCACCACCAGATCTGACGCGGATCTGAAATGAAGAGGAGCCAAACGAAGGTTGGGAGCGGCAGATCTGAAAGAGGAAGAAAATGATAAGAAGGCATCATCAGGAAGATGGCTACACGGCGAGACGAGGAGTAGAGCTCGAAGGTGGAGAGGTGGGTGGAGAGGAAGAGGGACGGCGGCATAGGTGGGAGAGAGAGAAGGGAGAAGGGAGATGGGAGTAGGGTGAGTGGGGAAGCCACTACAATACGGTACCCCAATTGGGGGCACATTTATGTGCCAGGAAATCCAGCTAAGTGCCGGCAAAAGATTTTTTCTTGCACTTGTTGACTGTCAAAAAAAGTGCCGATGGGAAAAAGGTTTCCGCGGCACTTGACCAACCCCGACACTTAGATGTGCCGTTCTTTCTCAAGCCCGTGGCACATTATAAGTGCCGTCGTATCCCTAGCCCGGCACATAATATGTGCCATGGATATCTAACCCGGCACATATTATGTGCCCTGGTATCCCTAACCCGGCACATGATAAGTGCCGTCGTATCCCTAACCCGGCACATATTATGTGCCATAGTAAACCTAACCTAGCACATATTATGTGTCCTGGTATCCCTAACCCGGTACATGATAAGTGCCCTAGTATCTCTAGCCCGACAGATGGTAAGTGCCATGTTTGATCATCCTAGGCATTTTCAAATACACATTACTTTGTATATATTCAACTATTTTTATTTGTCACAATCAATGTCTACGCAATTCATACATAGCATCATACACATAGCACAAGAACTACACTTGAGCAATCTCATTACATTTTCATACATAGCAGAAATTAAACAAGTTCCCAGGAAATTTATATGTATATTTGTATACACATCATTGCATTATTCAGATTACAAAAGGACTACTACAATGTCAAATCCAAAGTTAAAAATATTACAACATTAGGAAGAAATTAATCTTCTCATCTTGAACTTCTTTCCTTTCTTTCAAATCTGACCTACACACATACACCACTTAAACAAGAATGTGAGGGGGGTTACATTAGAAATGTTGGCTGCCTCAATGAGGCGCACTTTTGTGTAGGAGGTTAACTTTGTGAAGAACTTAATTAAAGAACTCAAAAGAAATCAAAGCATCGGGATCAATTCCAGAAAAATGGACACCATCAGATCCATAGTTATGGATTCAAAGCCAACCAAGCCAAACATTCATCAGCATGGCAACCAGCTAAAGCCAACCAAAGATTAAGAGATTCTTAATTAAAGACAACCTCCATATTTAAGCCCATAGTTTATGATAATTGGATTAGGCTTTCCTGTTTTAATCCAGCCAATCCTTTTTGATTCCAGAATGCTAAACCATTCGATTTGATCCATCCAAGACAACTCCAATTCATCACACCACCACCACTCCACAAAGAAAAGGAAGAACACCAAGCTTTAGCACAGGAGCTAGAAGGAGAAGAGCCCCAACCTGAAGCAAGGAGCCCAGGAGAAGGAGCTCAGTAGAAGGCAACCAGGAGAAGGACCAGGACCAGAACCAGGAAGGAGAAGGAGGGAGGAAGAACAAAAGCCAAACCAAAGAGGAGTGCCCACCCTAGGTAAAGGAGTTACCTGGCAAAGCATTTCATTTTGGTTAAGGAAAAGAGGAGAAAAAGAAAGAAGAGAACAATGATATAATTCAAAATTTAGAAAGAAGAGAAACCATGCCAACTTAAGCAGAAATATTCCGCGTTAGGCAAAACTAAAACTTGACCAAATCATGGTTGAAAAGGGGCAAGGATAGAACATGGGAGAGTAGAAGGGGGAAGAAGCCCTCAGTTAAGCATATACATGTGGCCATCATAGGGCTTTAAGCCACTATAGTATCTGTTCTTATCAAGTATTAACCCTCAGGATTTACCCTCATAGGGATAAGCTAAGATTAGGCAACATCTGTTCTCATCAATAGAATAGAAGGGAAGAGAGCAACAGCTAGGATCAAGTAATATCTGTTCTTATCAGTTTATCAATCTGATGAATTCATCCTGAGTTATGAAAAGCACATTATCATGCTCATGCTATAACAGTACCAAAAATAAGGTGGTTAGCATGAGTTCATGCTTCTGAATATTTAAGGACCATGTATCACAAGCACCAGCACATACACATGGGATAAGGACCAATCAGTTTAAAGTTTTAAATTGAGAATAAGAACATTAGTATTGCATATGTGGTATGAAAATAGAGAAGCAAGCTAGTATATTTTCTTGTAAGTTATAAGCCTAAAAACATTCAAACAATCAAAGCCAGCACATATTCATGCTAGCACAAGAAATACAAGGATCAGGAGTAGCATATGGATAGAGAACAAATACATAGCTAACAGTAGCCTCTAACCAAGCATGAACAAGTTTTCACACATGATCTATTAGCTAGAGCATTAGGCCAAGAACCTTAATTTTAGGGATAGCAAAGAATTGTACAGATTTTAGCATCAGAACCAAGCTAGTGGATCCAACCATAGATAAACAAGTACCAAATCATGCTAGCACAGCTAAAAACCTAAAGGGATCAAAGCCCTAGTAATACATGCCGGTACTAGAAACCCTAGAATAAGCACAACACCAATTTGAGCTAGAGAAGGAAGGGAAAAAGGATTAGGAGCACTTACCTTAACTAGAGACCACCACCGCCGTGGTTATGGCACGGTGAACTCGCCGCCTTCCGACGGCGGCGGTGGCAGCGAAGAGGGTGAAGTAGCCGGAAGTAGAGGAAAAAGAGGTTCGGTCGGAGGCGTGAGGCGTCGTCGACGAGGCCGAGCCACCCGAGAAGGAGCCGAGCACCGGCACCTCACCGGAGCTCCAGGGACCAATCGAGCCCGCTAGGGTTAACCCTAGCGGCGCAGTCAAGCACGAGGACGAAGGGCACCGGGGTGGAATCAGGAGACCTGAGTGAGGTGATCCCGAAGGACCCCTCGGTGGCACCGATTGTCGGCGGCAGCGGCCGGGATCGTGAGGAGAAAGGGGCGGTGGCGGAGTCGCCAGAGGAGAGGAGAAACTAGGGAGTCGGGGAAGAGAAGTCAAGACTGAGGGGTTTCACGGGTTAGCTGCGCGCCAAAGTTGGTCTAGTTCCCGCGCGTAGGGGTCCAAAGCCGGCATTTGGGTATCGCCGGCACTTCTAAGTGCTGTGGTTGCTCTAACTTTTATCCGGCACTTTGTAAGTGTCGGGCTTGCTCAAATTCCCGACACATGATATGTGCCGTGGTTTCTCAATTTCCCGACACATGATATGTGCCGTGGTTTCTCAATTCCCGGCACATTTTATGTGCCGTAATTTATCTAATACATTGGCACATTCTAAGTGCCGCGATAGATTTTACACGGCACATATATATGCCCTGGTTGGTCAAAATATATGCTGACACTTATTTGTGCCAGAATTTAACCTACGGTGGCACATTTTTGTGCCAGTATTTTTAAGTGCCACGGAATCATAATAAGTGTCGTGGATCATTTATTTGGTGGCATTTAGACTAAATGCCATCTTTGATCAAGTGCCCTCAAATAGCTATCCGTGTTGTAGTGAGCACTGCTGCAGAGGTAGAGGGGGCGTGATGAGGGGATTTGGATTTTTGCGAGGTAGTGGGGGCATGGGCTAAATGGGCCAGGTTTTTTCACATATGGGTTTTTAAAAATCCATTTGCGACGTCAATTATTGAAAAGCCATATGTGATGAGGCTTCTCACATGTGGTTTTAGTGAAGAGTTTGTGATGTGCTATCTTATTGTAGTATTAACCAACCAACCCACGGGTAAAGTTTGCATTATGTTTACCTAGAGAAATTTGAGGCTTTATGATCCATATATTTGTGTATAAGGCTCATTTGATGTTCAAATGATTAACTTGGGAGGGAGCAACAATTTCAGTGGTGCTTGCATATCATTTGATACATGGAAGATGAGGACAACTATAGTACTGGTTTTAGCGGCTTTAAGTGAATGAACCATCTGAGATGAGGTAAATTACAGACGGTTCATTCACTTGAATCGTCTATGACGATTTTTCTCCTGACCGCACTGTCACAGACCCCGGAATTATATATGAGTAGGGGAATGGATAATTGCCAAGGACTGAGAAACCAGTCAACCTGGTGGCACGGTACTTGTGCCATGTACACCAAAGCGGAGTGGTCCGACACCTGAGCAACACACCATACGCTTACCAATGTCGTATGCCTTCACTTTGTCAAGCTAGCCGGAAGCGATTAGACTTCCCAAAACCACATACAATTCCCGGATCCTGTAAAAGCTTAACGCTGTTCTTAAGCTCACTAAGCAAAATGAAGTCGGAGGAGCACGACAGTCGCACCCACACCCTAACCTAGCCCGAAGGCTAGTGGGTCGCTCGAAAGCCCGGTACGACTGTCCACACCCTGCCTAGCCAGCACTGCATCTCAGCTAGCAGGTCACTCAACCAGTACTACTGCACAAAATGTCAATACTAACGGGCCAAAAACCCACATCAGTGACGGGTATTTGGCCCGTCAGCAACTAAAGGTCAGTAATGACTCGTATTATCAGTGACGGGTAATTTACGTGTCACGGATAAAGCTCATCACAGATAGGTAGAATATCGACCCATCAGTGATAGTGCAACCATCACTGACGGGTTCTTTTTTCTCCCGTCCGTGATGACATTTTATCACAGGTGACCAAAACATCATCACGGATGGGTAGAATATCTACCCGTCAGTGATAGTTCTACCATCATTGACGGGTTCTTTTTTCTCCCGTCCATGATGACATTTCATCATAGGTGACCAAAACATCATCACGGATGGGTAGAATATCGACCCGTCGGTGATAACTGCACCATCACTGACGGGTGCTTTTTTTACCCGTCCGTGATGACATTTCATCACAGGTGACCAAAACATCATCACGGACGGGTAGAATATCTACCTGTTAGTGATAACTGCACCATCACTGACGGGTGCTTTTTTCACCTGTCTGTGATGACATTTCATCACAGGTGACCAAAACATCATCACAGACGGGTGGAATATTGACCCGTCAATGATAGTGCTACCATCACTAACGGGTACTGTTTTCACTCGTCCTTGATGATATTTCATCAGAGGTGACCAAAATATCATCACTGACGGGTCCTTTTTACCCGTCCTTGATGATATTTTATCAGCTGTGATGGAGATCATCACGGACGGGTGGAAAAGGCACCCATCAGCGATGGTAAGTACCAACCAGGCAGGGTTTTCCTGCTTCCTGGCTAGCCTCAAGTCATTTTGCTAGCCATGCCCTCTGAAAAACAAAATATACCCTAGCTGCACAACCTCTGTACAGCCCTAGCATGCACAGGATATATATCACAAGCATATATGCAGTGTAGAACAGGAATCAAAGAATTATTTCAATTTGACTTCTCAGTTTTGACAAGTCCGTTCAAATATACAGCACACTCTACATCGCACTATTGGCTAAACAATTTGTCACATCTCAAATATGTTTGACATCTCAAATCTGACAAGTCTAAACTTTAGAAAAGAACAATACAGAATCAGTTCGAGCAAATTAATGTAGATGGGGGTACGCCAAAGTAGAATTCACCGGCAAGGTTTACTACAAAATTGTTGAAGAAATATGCGAAGCGCACCAATATGCATGTAAAGTCCTGGCTTGCATCAAATTGCTCTTGCATGTTAATATGAAATTCCTATGAAAAAATGAGAATATTAATTTCATATGGAAACAAAGTAGCTATTAAATAGACTGTCGATGTAGATATTAGATCCATCAATACCTTATGTATTCCACATTCAGTCCACGCTAGGGCAATCGCTTCCATGTGCGCGCAAACGTGGAACCCACATGTGTTCGTTGCTTCTTGTTGTTGTTTGCACGGGAAATCAAATTTATGGGTGAGCTTTTTTGCTCCCCTTACCTTGTAATTAACCCCTCCCGACGCCTTATAGATTTCGAAGGCATAAATTACTCAGGTACTTCTCTGGACCAGGGGAGAGCTTGTAAATGCTAAGGGAACTGCACTGCGATAGCTGGTCTGGTGAGTCAGAGGGTTATCGGAGGTTCTCTCCTTATAGGTTTCAAAGAGTGTTGTATGCTGAGGGCATGTCATGTGCCAAGACCGGGCTGAGTAGCTAGGCTGCGTCAGTTAAAGGTTCACCTGTGTGTGCCGCCGGTGACACAGGTGTCGGTCTGCCCGAGCCGTTATAGTTGGGCGGAGTGGTTGGCTGTGTCACCGGTGGCTGACACCGGTGGCTCACTAATCCTACATGGCAACAGTGTAACGGTCGGGTGCCTGTGAACCCTATATATAGGGGACCAGGGGAGGACTTCGTCCTCAACCTTGCTAAAATCTGTGAATCACATACGACCGTTGCAAAGCCTCCAACCACCGAACAAAAGCCAAAAGCGTAAGTGATAGTTCGGGTGAGTGTGTGAGCTTTGAGCAAGGAGCAAAGGTTTCTCCAAGAGATTGCTGCTGGTTCATCTGTTACTCTTGGAGTGTCTGCTCCTAGACGGGTGTAGGAGTTGCTGGTACCACCCAAGCTTGTGTGGACTGGACCAGTAAGCTTGTGAAGGTGATTGAAGTCTACCTGCTGCGAGCAAAAGGACTTCCACAAGCTAAGGAAGAGGCCTGAATGTCAGGTACTCGGAGAACAAGCACGATTTAGTGCTGGCGATCTCTTCGGAGTAGCTTCTCCAACGGAGATGTACCTTCTCTGAAAAGAGTAGGGAACTTTGGTGAAAAACCTCCTTGTCTCTGAGTGCTTTACCTGTCTACTTCCTGCAATGCTATATGCTTTTGTATACTCGTGTGATTCTTGCTATCTTTGTTTATCTGTGATAGATCACCTTTATACCTGCTTAGCTTAGCTGTGTCTCAGTTGCTAGAGATCTTATCTGTTACCTGTCATAGCTACCTGTGACACAGGCAATAGCTATCTTCATCTGTCCTAGGTTTTGATCTTACCTGTGTCAGACACCTGTGTGACAGCTGCATGCTATTTTTCATATCATATCACACCTGTGTCTATTGCCTGTCACACAGCCTGTTAACACTTGCTTCTGCTCAAGTCTTAATCTGTTAATCTAAGCTAAAAGAAGTAACATTTGTTAGCCTCCTATTCACCCCCCTCTAGTCAGCACCCCTGGTCCTTTCAATCCGCCGACTGGGCTTTCTCCATCAGCACGAGGACCTCTTCATCGGCAATGTCGGCAGCAAAGTTACTCGGTAGGCTCCGGCTGAGCAGACATGAGTCGGGGGCTTACCAGCGGCGGCGTCCTGAGTTCTCTTCAGAGAGGGCTCGGTGGCATCGTTCTCAACCTCAAGCTGCCGAGCACTCGGCCTTGCGCTGGCCAAGTCAGTCGAAGGCGGGAAAATCATCGAGACCCTCCACTCGGTTCCTCGAACCAAGTAGAGGCTCGGGGGCTACACCCTCTGGGTGCACTGTTCGTGCCCCCAGAGTGAAATCTACGGAAAGGCAAGTAAACCAGCTACTCGGGAAGAGTCATTGAAGACCCTCCACTCGATTCCTCGAACCGAGTAGAGGCTCGGGGGCTACACCCTCTGGGTGCACTATTCGTGCCCCCAGAGTGAAATCTACAATAAAGCAAAGGAGCCTCCGCCCGACTATCCTAGTCGGCCAAAGGCTCGAGGGCTACTAATGATGACATAGCACTCGGGTATCGTCAAGGAGGATAAAGCTGGCCATCCAGGCATAGGGTGGGCTAGGCTGACTACTCGGGGTCTGACTACAACACGGGGACGCATCATTGACTTGGAGTACAAGACATGGACACGTACCTACCCGGAATCCCAGGTGGTAGTTGTAACCGATTAGGAGACATATCTGTAAGCCGATCTGGACTCTTGTAACTCTATCCCGGCCGCCTATATAAGACCGGGTAGGGATCCCCGGATAGGTAGAAAAAAGATAGAGCTCTTAGATCATCTGATCATAGGCATAGACATATACCCTCATACGGGATACATCAATACCAGCCATCAAACACAGGATGTAGGGTATTACTTCTCCTCGAGGGCCCAAACCTGTCTAATCATTGTCTCCCGTGTGCACCCATCTAGATTTGCTGTGCTCACACCGACCCGTATTCAGTATTGCCGGAATAATACTCCGACAGTTATCCTACGGTCAGTTCGGCTCTGATACCAAGCTGTGACGGACCCGGGAATCACATATGAGCAAGGGAATGAGAAATCGCCAAGGGCCGAGAAACCAGTCGGCCCGGTAGTATGGTACCTGCGCCGTGACACCGAAGTGGAGTGGTCTGACACCTGACCAACGCACCATACGCTTACTAGACGTCGTATGCCTTCACCGTTGGTCAAGCCGGCCAGAAGCGACTAAACTTTCCAAACCCACATACCATTCCCTGATCCTGTGAAGACTTGGAGTCGTTCCCAATTCCACTAAGCAAAGCAAACTCGGAGGAGCTGGACGTTTCTACCCACACCCTAACCTAGCTCGAAAGCTAGTGGGTCGCTCGAAGGCCCCGTAGAAAGCACCCACACCCTGCCTAGCCAGCACCACATCTCAGCCAGCGGGTCACTCAACCGATATTTGCTCGACTTAGTGATAAGAGGAATAGCTTCAATCCTTCATGACATACCCATATGCTTCATTTCATACATGCATTGCATATGGGCAGCCACTGAAATAACTTGAATATCACAGTTCCAACACTAAAGAGGGAGTTATTCAGATATATAACACATCTCTTACCCGAGGGAGGTTGTGTTGCACACACATATGACCTAAAGGTCATTTACATACCATTAAGATCCAAAAACAGCGACATACCCAAAAGTTAAAACCCTAAGATGGCAGCCCTACCATCTCCATAAGAACATACAGAACCCACAAGATCGACTGCAGGAGAATAAACTAAAACCTAGACATCATTATCAGCGTTCTCTGCGTCGTAGTACTCACCGATGCTGGGATCACCTGCAACAAGTTCGGAATCGAATTCTGTAAGCACTTTCGTACTTGCAAGCCACATTTATAGCTCATCCCCATTCAATTTCAGCAAGCTATTGACCAAGATAAAGTACTAATATTGCATATGATCATCAATGTAAACATGGCATGCACATACTTGATACCAACAATATCAATATGGAAGCAACATGACCACATTTACCTGCACATCTCACATGTACATAACCAATTTCAGATCTGAAAGAGCATGGGAAACAACCATACAATTCCACAAAATCATCACAAGACAATCAAGCTTGGTGATTTAAGAATAGCCCACAAAAGCTATTTCAAGTGTTCTAAGCAAACCACAAAGTTTGACCAAGGGAGCACTTCTGAGAAGCCGTTAGTCCGAGGTTGGCCAACCCCTACTACCCGGTCATCTCGCTAACCCTCCCTGCGTGGGTGAAGGGTAAAGCCCTACGACACCGACATCGGCTGAATAGCTGCGGTGCTTACGATCGCCCTATTCATCGACCCATCAGTAGGTGACAGAACCCAGGCTCTCATAGCTCACCATTAAAGAGTTTCATAATTCATTAGTCCAATTAAAAGATCCACGCTGATCTTAGAATCAAACCCTAATCATGCTAGTGATATCGTTCTTGCAATCATATACAACATAGCATTTCATCTCGAATCAATAGCAAGACATGATATGAATTAAGAGAATCTTATCGAGCATTTTGTGAACTTGCCTTGCTGATATGGATCGGGATCACAATAGTATTCGCCCTCGGAATACTCCTCGTTGCTCGGCTCTACCCAAAATTCGAATCCCAGAATACCAAAAAAAGGTAACAAGGAGAATTCAATTAAAACCAGCAAGTAAAGGAGTCCAAATATGAATGGTATGCACCCTAACAGATAGGAAATGCCTATATGAACCTAACAAAATCGGTTTCGTTGAAATCGGAGTTATAGAATTAAGGTTATGAATTTTTGACGTTGCGTAGGCCGAATTAGGGTTTTATCAACTTTAAGTATGATTTTAATACCTAGGGAGGGATCATGACAAGGGCGAGCATGAATATACAATATGTGCCCTAATTGATATTTGGTACCATGTATAGCATTATGGAAGTGATGTATTCTTTCATATAAAACATAACACAATTTTAGGCATAGGGGCATTTTGGGGATTTTCATAAGTGTACAGCAATGTAACATGATCAAAATGTATACCATAATGCTCTACACATTAAAAGAATCATTCAATTTGGAGGTAATATGCTAAAGTTATGAATTTTAGAAGTTATCTCAATTTTACTCATTTTCTGCCAAACTCTGGAATTCGAATTTGATCTACTCCTTTTCTTACTCGGTCCATTCTTAGCCACAATCTATGACAAGGGACCTATGGTCCCGCATTTTTCTTTTCCTTTTTTAGTCTATTACAGCTGGGCCCCTCATGTCAGCTGATTCTTCTTTAGCTGATGGGCTCAGCTCGATGCTTCGGCAGCCGAGGTTCTAAACGGCGGCGAGGGGCGGTGGAGAATTACAGAGGAGGAGGGGGAATAGGAGCACCATCGGGAAGAGGAGCTCACCCTGTGCTCGTTTTGCTACTCGGCAGGGGTGGGCGTGGATCGAGTAGGGTCACCGGTGGCAATGGCAACTGGCAGCAAGGCGGCGTCGGTGGCGGGGAGGTCCTGAGCACTGGGGGAAAAAGCGAGGAGTCAAGGAGAGAGAGAACAGACGGGGAAAACTAAAATCATGGTCGATCGAGGAAGAGGCTCACCAGAACTAGCGAATTTGTTGTCGGCGGGGAGACGACCGGCACCGGAGAAGAACCACGAAAGTGGGGGTGTCCGCTGCATCAAAACGCAATTAATTTTGGCGACGAATTCACAGAGTGGAAGCGGACCAAAATGGCAAGAAGATGTGAGGAGGAACAGCCTCACCAGACCGAAGGAAGGTTGGATGCCGATGGATGCCCGCCAGACTTGGGGGAGCACTCGAGCGTTGGTTGCACTGCACCAAAACCAAAAATAAATGGACCGGTGACCTCCCGGCGAGATGATGAATCAAAAGGGCAAGGTTAGAGGAGAAGGATTGATCATCGGGCGTGGGGACGAGGCAAAACCGATCATGGGGTGTCACCAGAGCTCACGGTGTCGAGCTCATCCCGGGACCTCGTTCGTCCGTGGGCTCAGGAGTAAGAACCAGGGGTGGGGGCGGAGCAAACGGAGGCGATGGCGAGCCCGGAGGACGTTGGACGGTGTAGAGGGGAATGGGGAGGAGATGTCAAGGGAGCGCCGGTGTGTCTTGGAGGAGGAGCTTTGGTGGTGCGCTCGGCAGAAGGAAAATGCCACGTGCACAGGGAAGCCTGCGCATGGGACCGGATCGTCAGCGAGAGAAGAGGGGGAGAAAAGACCGGAGGGGAAACTGCTTGGGGCTGATGGGTGGGTCCGGTTCAACAGCTAGGGGAGAAGGCGAGAGTTTGGGAGGAAATGGGCTTGGCCCGGAACGCGGGATAAATAGGCCGACTTCGATCAGGCTGAGAGAAATAAAAGGAAAAACCTTTTCCCCTTTGAATCTTCAAATTCAAATTCATGCTTAGCTTGCCCCCCTATTCAAACATAATTTTTTTTCACTTTCTAGATCATTTGCCAGAGCTCCTAAGCAATTATTCCCGCTTTCCAACTATTGTTGCCAACTAATACCCATACACTTAACATTTTCCTATGGATGGAATATGGAGAAGGTTAAAATTGATTTTGAATATAGCTATATCAAAGATTGTTTCCAAGAATTTTGAGAATAAGTAAAGGAGTTTAGGAAGATATTTATAGTTCAGTCATGAGGTTTTACAATGTTTAGCCGGAACATCTTTCCCCAAGCAACAAATGTCTCATTTGATTTATTTTGACCATGGAGTAATACCTCCAAATTTTGATGACCTAAGCTAATTCCAGATTCATCAACTTAGAGGGGACTTCCTTAGGGCAGTACTTAACTTAGGAATAGGTTTGAAAGAATACGTAGTATTCATCAGCTCATTTACCTTATCGGGGTTAGCTTTAAGGTCATGTGTGTAAAGGATGCAAGATTTTGGGTTCGCGCAAGGTTTTTACTCGACCTACAAGATGATAGACGATGCAAAACTCCAGCTTTGTTTTTCTTAGAACTTCAAGAACTGTAATTACATGATTATAAGAAATAGGCCTTTACAACGTCATCACTGACGGATAGAACTACAACCCGTCTGTGATGATCCTGCTCGAGCCGTTCGCCCGGGGTAGTCATCACTGACTGATCTTACCCGTCAGTGATGAAAATCTTTGCCCAAGGACTCCAGTCTCATCACAGACGGGTAGAAATCTGACCCGTCTGTGTCTACCCGTCTGTGATGAGGCTTACTTACCAGGCAATGTTTTGTAGGGACTGTTTGGGATGTTCGCGCTATGGAATTTTAAGGGACGCACATCCCAAAGGGCTTTGTCACTTCATCTTCCCGCCACTTCACTCCCTCCGCATCAATATATACTCAATCCACCTCTGCCTCCACCCAATCCATTCCCTCCTACTGCTTTTCTCCTCCGCCATGGCCAGTCTGCCGCCGTCATCAGCGCCACTGTCCGTCTCATCGCCCTATGCAGGTCCTCCGTCGCCGATTAGTTGGCCATCCACCACCACCAACTACTCATCTGACGAGGACTCGCCAATGGTGGTCTCCTCCGACGACAATTGGATGCTACTGACCTCCTCCGATGATGATTTGATGGCCGACGACGATTCAATGCTAGGCGCGGAGGACGACGCCGACGAGGCCAACCATGAGGAGGAGGAGGACGATGCAGCGGACGAGGATGAGGACAACGGCGACGATGACAACGAGGAGGACGACGACAACGAGCAGCACGGCACCACCGCTGCCCGAAAGGGCTATTGTACCGACGACTGCTGGGAGCACACCGACAAGGACGAGGACGATTGCTGGGAGCACACGGACGAGGACTACGACGACCTCGATGGCTTCGACGACAGAGGTGATGGCAGTAACGACATCGACGACGACATGGCCTCCACGGCAACGACGGCACGATCGGGCCCGCCTAGGAAGAGGCGTAGGCCTTATTAGATAATTAATTATTCTACTAATTATGACTATGTAATTATTACTGCTACTTCGTAATATATGTATGTTTAAATATGTCAGGGTCTCGGAATTACATATGAGTAGGGGAACGAGTGATCGCCAAGGACCGAGCAGCTTCCCAACCGGTGGCACGGTACCTGCGCCGTGGACACCCGGAATTGGATAGCCCGACACTTGACCAACACATCATATGTTCACTGAATGTCGTATGCCTTCACCAAAATCACATATAATTCCTAGATCCTGTGAAGGTTTAGAGTTATTCCCAAATCCACTAAGCACCACAAGATTGGAGGAGCCTGGTGACGATACCCTCACCCTATCCTGACCCGGAGGTCAGTGGGTCACCGGAAGGCCCGGTACCATCACCCACACCCTGCCTGACCGGCACTGCATCTCGATCAGCGGGTCACTCAACCAGAACTTGTCGCGCTGAGTGAAAGAAAGAACGACTGTAACTCTTCACGGCTAGCTCATACACTTCAAAACCATACACGCACGGTGTATGAGCAGCCCATTGAACAACTTGTATATCACAACGAAACACTAAAGAGAGGAATTACCAGATAATTTTAACACATCCCATACTAGGGGTAGTACTTAGTTACATATTACATTCAGCGACTCGAGGGTCGTAAAGATACAAAAGGACGTAATGTCCAGCAGCGGAACAGAAAATAAAACACCCGAGATGGTGGAGAAACCACCTCAAAACAACCCATACAATTCCCAAGGAAGTCAAAGCCAAAAGTGGTAAACTGAAGCAGTGAACGTCAACTCCAACATGCTCCATGAACCTGCCTAGGATAAACCTAGGTGAGTACAACCACCGTACTCGCAAGACTTTGCTTATCAACTAATTAAAACATGGTATTAATCCTATGTGACCAGTGGTTAAGATTCTCTACTTTTATCAAGTTCAGGTTGCATACAAGAGATAAAGTGAACATAAGCTACACCAGTTTAATTTTAGATGTAAGAAAACCTTAGCAACCACTTCATAACAGCAAAGAAACCATCTTAAACAAGATATAACAGTGGGTAACATCTAAACTTAGATTATACCAGCAACATAGACATGGTAGCACATATACATCATGGATGGAATGGAATTTAACTTTCAGACCAGATTTCATGCAATTCAAGGTACGATCAAGAAAGCATCCACCTTGTTGTTTTGGATTCATTTGGGGCAGCCCACACCCCCCAACCTAATCGTTAGTCCATCACACAATAATTTCAATCAATCTCTCGGACCGTTACCAGCAATACAACCACCATGGGTATAACGAGTGCTCTCCACTCAGAGGTTGCAAGGCTCCAAGTGATCGAGACTTGCCATCAGATAAACCCATAGCGGTAATTCCGGTGACATCCACGCGGTGATAAGGGAAATGACACGATGAAGTAACCTCAGGTTGGTATAGCGACAAAACTCTACTTACACCTTGGTCGCTTCCATAGCTTCAATTAATACCAACCGTATTCATCGTGCACACCCTCGGCTCTCACATCTCGCTTTAGCAAGTTCAATTTAATGGGGCAACAAAGTTAATTCTCAGCCGTAGCCGCTGTATAACAACAAGACCTACCCATGCAAGTACGGTACCGATCAAGCAAACATTCACACAAGCACCAAGTCAATTTAATTAATTAATCCACACAGAGATTAACACACAATGTATTGATTAATCAACAAGCAATGGAGCTTGCCTGGAAGTAGGGTGACGATGTATAACGTATCCACTAGCATTCATGAGAAAATCCGAAGTAGCCAAACTTCAATAAGAAGCAAATAACCTCCAGAAAGGAAAAGAAACAAGTCTAAGGAGCTATTTTAAACATTACACAAATACATGTGATGCAACTACGGTGTATTAAAAGGAGTATACAATTACATAAGCAGGTTTGTATTCATTCCAGATTTTGGGTTTGGTTTTAGTTGCGATATAACTTTAATCATGGATGAACCTAGAATATGGATGCATGCGTGGGATATGATATGCATCTAAGGAAAAAGGGCTTTAAATCTGTAATTAGGATTAGGGCTCATTCGATTGATTCATATTAGTGGAATGCAAACTAAGGTGATAGAACATGGGTAGGCAGCCTAAACTGAACACATCTGGTCCTAGTGGCATTATTGTCGTTATTGAGTATATGGTACAGCTTTCATTCACTTCCTTCTAAACCAAGCTCATGTATATAAGGAGTTAGCTAGCTGGTTAAATCATCACTTCTTTATTCTAAATGGTAGCCACGCTAACTGCTACAGACATAAAGCAAATCATAAAACATAGGTGTGTATATTAAACCAAAATACTAGCTTGTCGTAAATGAATGAAACATTCAGTTGATGCAGCAGATTTGCATTAGTCAAGTGAAGTAACGAATTAATCATTCATTGGTTCTATTTAGATCACTTCCCAGAAGTATTTCCAGTGGTTGCTCATTTAAGTGATTAGCAAGGTGAGGCCTAGTAGTCATTCTCAGATGTAAAAATTTCCAACTTGTACCCAGATTAGATGAGTCAGTTGTATGGATCGAGATCACACGTGCATAATTTCTCCTTTGACCTTCCTGTGGTTGGGCTCATTACTAACATGTACTTAGCTATGATTAACCGAATCAGTGAGCAGTCCAGCCATTACGTTTTAGCAGGATCCTAAACAAGTTTAACACCTGGTTCTCAGAATAGTGCATTAGATATACTATCTGTCGTACACGGTGGTTAAGTCGTTTTGCATCTAAAAGAACACCAATTGAGAATTAACGTGTATTTAGTTATCCTTAACCAAAGCATTAACTTGTCTAGACCTTATGCAATTGAGATTCGTAAGGTTAATTTCGGTTACTAAGGTATCAACGTCATGGTTCTTTTGTTGCACAAATCACCAATGGTCGGAATTTGCCTTAACGCTAATTATCTGCTGTAGCTAATGGTATCGATTCCATCTAGCTAACGCTAAGCACATAGGCTGGGCGTACATTTGCCGCGTTGTCATGACCATAGATATCAAGGGTTTGTTAATGTATAATTTTAAATTGAATCCACGTGCAATTGAAATATTGGGCATTAGCTAGATCATACATATACCCTATTAGAATTCATTTGTTTTGCCTATCCAAATGGGCTGGTTTGCCAATCAAGGAATGCTGTGACATTAACCATTTCCACACTTGTTAGCTCTAACTGCTAGGAAATGCATTAGCAGATTAATCAAGCTTAACTAATAATCAATCTCAGGAATTGATCGAGTACACTGATCATATAGCAAACCATGCACTAGTCAGCTTCAACTGGTTCTTTAGCTGCTAACAACTTTGGTCAGTTGAACAAGAGCTCACCCCAACTTGACGAGGACGGGAACGGTGGAGATCAGCCTGGGTTGGGGAGGAACTCCGGTGAGGTGGCGACTGCTCCGGGGTGGGTCAGTGGCGTTCGGTGCTGAGGTCGACGGCAGTGTCGAGGAGGAGCTTCACGGAGGCGGAGATGGTCGAGGGAGACCTAGCGACGTGGGAGAAGGCGGAGGCGGTGGTGAGATGCAGGACCTCCTCGGCGGCGAGGCTGGTTCCAAGGTGGAGATGGTGAGGGCGGCGCGGATCCGGGGCTGGTGGCTCACCAGCGACGAAGCCCACCGACAGCGGCGCACCAATGGGGCGGCGGGCTTGGGCCTGTCGGCCTCGGCTGCGGGACAGCCAGCCCCGTCGGCATGGCACTGGGAAAGGGGGTACCGGAGGAAGGGCAGCACGTGGCGCGGCGTGGGGAGGGACATCTCGTCAGCAGCAGCGCTGGACAGAGCCGGTGAGCCAGTCGGCGGTGGCAATCCCGCCAAGGGCGGCTACGCAGGGGCGAGCAGGGAGGCTCAAGGGTGGCGTTGAGGCAGCAGATCTGGCGGGCGGTGAGCCTAGGGCGAAGCGGCGCTGATGGGGGAGATGAGAGGCCGGCGACGGGCTTGGAGAAGAGAGAAGCCGGTGGAGGAGAAAGGGGCGGAGGCAGAGGCGAGGCGGAGCCCAGGGGAGAGGTGGCGGCGGCAGGTAAGTGGGGCTGGGATGGCCAGCCCGTGGCCCCTTGGCCCTTTTAGGTTAGGGTTTTCATTACTTTCCTTTCTCTTTTTTTTTAGAGCTAGGTTTTAGAGTAAAGCTGAATACAAGCATCAATTTGAAATTTTGCAAGAATTTTGAGAACTGAAGATTCATTCGGTTGATTTATTTTACTTTTGTTTCAAAAGAAAAGCTTTGAGCAGTTCCTTTAATTAAGTAGGCAAATATGGTCTAGAGATTTAAATCTTCTGGTGCTAGTCCCCCGGTATATTTGGTGCTTATAAAGAATTGGTAGGATATAATTTAAGCGAAGCTAGATTCAGGATCTCTTTTAAGGTTGTTTTCAGATCTTACGTTATGGTTTTTATTTGAAGTCGTATCTTAACGGCCTAAATGCATGCATAAGATGAGAAGAAGACCAATTTATCCACGATAATCCTCACCGATCTCATGTTTTAAGATTTGGGTCATTACAAAATATATGTTCGATCTCTACCTTCGTGTCCAAAAATCGCAAATATATGTTCTATTGTGTTCCTCCCATTCATAAGAGAGTCACCGGAAGCAGGTGAAAGTCGTGAGTTGTTCGTTCAATCTTTGGCCATCACGGTTACACTTTTTGTCACTGACGGATAGAAGTACGACCCGTCTATGATGATTACTTACCCGTCTGTGATGAGTCATCATCACAGACGGGTTGTATTTTTACCCGTCTGTGATGAGTCATCACTGATGGGTAGAAATGTGACCCGTCTGTGATGACTTTCCCGCTATTACAAGGATTTCAACAATGACGGCCCGAAAAATAACCCGTGAGTCATGGGAGACTGATCACTGACAGGTTGGTACCATACCCGTCAGTGATGACAGCCTTTGTCGTTCGCCTAGAGTAGGATCATCATAGACGGGTTGTATTCTCACCCGTCTGTGATAAGTCATCACTGACGGGTAGAAGTACCACCCGTCTGTGATGACCTGCTCGAGCCGTTCGCCCGAGGTAGTCATCACTGACGGATAGGAAAGTAACCCGTCAGTGATGAGTCATTATCACAGACGGGTAGAAATGTGACCCGTCTGTGATGAGACTTACATACCAGGCAATGTTTTCTATGCATGTTTCCTGGCCTCATCAGTTCATTTTGCTTGCCTCCTCTAAAAAACAGAATAACATCCCAGCTGCATGTACAGCCTCTACACAGCCCCAGCATGCGCAGGACAATATATATCACAAGCATGCACAACACAAATTAAAGAATTTTCTGCATCTCAATTCCACATCTCAAATTTGGCCAGTCCACATCTCAAATATATATATATATACAACACATTCGACATCGTGCAAGTTGCTAAAGAATTTTGCACATCTCAGTTTCATATGGAAACGAACTATCTAGGGCTTAGTTCATGGGTAGAAAGTGCTAGCTAGAGTGTTTACACACTGACTACAAATGGACGCATTAGAATGTGACGACGCATTAGAATGCGATATCTGTATGTGCACTCTCTCTTATGCTCGGGCTTCATCCTGACCTCTGATCGAAGCACACAATCATGTCAGTCACAATTCACAATTTAGCACGGTATAATCAACATATAACAAGGTAGAGAGGTTCAGAAGGTAATATCTAGCGGAAGGCGTTTGATACGTCACGTAGTTTTCTTGTGCAGTGTAACCGCAATAGAGCGTCGTCACCATTGTGACATTGCATTTACACTGCACAAGACACTCTTTCCAAATAAAGTGTCTTGTGCAGTGCAGCACAGTGTCACAAACACGATGGAGAGGGGAGAACGGTGGCCTCCATCAGCCCCGACGCTGCTGCAAGGCAGAGGAGCGGTCGCCGGCCTCGAGGAAGAGGCGGCGACCGGATCCGGGCTCGGGGGGCTCGGGGAGGAGGCAGCGGTCAGATCCCGGCTCGGGGGGGCTCGGGGAGGAGGCAGCTGTCAAATCCGGGCTCGAGGAAGAGGCGGCGACCGCATCCGGGCTCGGGGGGCTCGGGGAGGAGGCGGCGGACACAGCGCGGTGCGAAAGAAAGCTAGGGTTTCAACGCGGTGAAAATGACTAGGTTCGGCATTTATACATAGAAGAAGTCATCACGGACGGGCCAAAATTATGCCCGCCAGTGCTGGTTTGCTCATCTTTGGTCAACTCGGCATTAGCGGCCTTCAGCATCTCGACCTCCTTGATCTGCCCGGTCCGAGCTTCAGCCTCCTCCGCACGCCGAGTCGCAGAGGCTAACTGGACATTTATTTGGGAGTTCGTAGCACGAAGTCGCGAGATCTCTCTCTCGCCCTCGCGAACCCAGTTGAGAAGGGTTTCTTCTTTGGCGTAAGCGGTAGCAGTCGTGCGCTGATACAAGATGCAGAACAAGACTAAGACACTCGAAGAAAGCAACTACAAAAATAAAAAAATCAGAAGGCTAAGAGGGACTCCACCTACCTTCAGCCAGGCTAGAGCGTAGTCTATGTATGTTCTATACTCGTTACGAGGCAAAGAACGCCTCAACTCACCGTCTTCGACCTCCGGAACGGCCTCTGGACCGACAAGTCTAGGTTCCCTCACCCCAGCGGCAGAAGCCACCAAATCCCACGGCACCCCAACAAAGGGGCCCCCGCCGGAGGACCCGGCACCTCCTCCTGAAGATCCCCGAACGCCGATAGGCTCTACCTCCGAAATGATCGTAGGTTCCCATTATTCGGAAGAGGGAGACGATGGTAACGCGACCGAGACGGGCGCGGGATTGGAAAAATCAAGAAGTTAAGACTCATACAAAGAAGCAAAGTCTCAGCAAAAGACAAGGTGAAAGCCTCACCTCGAGATGGGCAGAGCCGCCTTCTTCGCCGGCCTCTGGGAAGTTGATGAGCTAGCAGGTCGCTTGAATGTGTATCGCTGCCCAAAATCCAAATTAAAGAACTCGAGCGAATCAACTCGATGTTCACTCCCTCGAACAGCAGAAGGAGAAAACATACCGGGGCGGCCTGTCCTGTTCCGCTCGACGTCGAAGCCGACTTCTTGCCCTTAGACAGTGGGGGCTTCCGGGGCCGGACCACCCCGGTGCACGACGACTCCTCGACGAAAACCTCGGAGCCTTCCCATGGTCCAAGTCCCATGAAGGGGCGCTGTGTTCGGGACAGGAAAAGCTAACATCATTACAGTCAGCCATCCGAAGACTAGAAGTGCACAATTAAAGGAACGCGGAAAGGAAACACTCACCGACATGAGCACGGCCCGGGCAGTTTCTTCCCGGTAGGCAAAGGATACAATCTTCGGATGAGCACGGGACTCCCAAGGGGAAACCCGAGCGCCATCCCAATCGGCCTTGAAAAGGTTGTCAACACGACTCCGGACTTTAGCTGAGTCGAAGAAGCATAACGTTCCGACGAAGGCCTCACATAAATGAGCAAAAACGGCAAGGAAGAATATTGAGTTGGGAGGGAGGTTTACCAACTCGATCTCAAAAAAGGACAGCACATCTCGTAGGAACTCGGACATCAGGAGTCCGAGCCTGCACTTGAAGAAGTCGAGGAAGACCACTAGGTCCTCCTCCTAGGAGAACGGCCGGGATCGGTCCGCCGGGGCACGAAACGCCACTGAATCAGGTAGTTCTCCCTCGCACACCATGCGCGAAAGGTCCTCCGGGGAGACACGGGAGATGGGTAACCCAGTGATCCCCGGACTGGGACTCTCGCCGCTCACCACGACGTCTGACGGCTCTGACGATACGGCCGTCTCCGGGATCTCCGGAGCTTTGCCCCGGGCGGGGTCCCGGACCGCAATGACCGACGAAGAAGTTTCACCCGCCGGAGCTGCGACAGGGCTCCCCGTCAGCTCCACCACCTCCGGCTCGGTTTCCGCCACTCTCACAACACCGGATGGGGCCTCCATTGGAAGCAAAAGGTGATTTTTTCGGTGGAAGGAGAGATGAAAAGCTTGCGCAGCCAGCAATGGAGTATTTACCACAACAGGTGAAGAGAAAGAAGAACGAAAGCATTGAAGGATGCAAAAAGCAGATAGAAGGAGAAGAGAGAAGGAAAGTAATATTATATGACCCTCTGCCCCGGCATTAAAAGCGCACTACCCCGAAAAGATCGCAACCTTCCTGACATTTCGGCGCACCACGCCTGGAAAATCGCGACCGTCCCAGGGCGTGACCGGATCACTCTGACAACACGCAAAGTAGAAATCATGACATCACCATATGTGAATTTCGCCGGACAGGTTCAGACTACGAAAACGGACTAAGCTTGCCGAGTTCTGCAACTCGGAAAGGCCGAAGATAACATTCCGAGTTCCGCAAACTCAATGCCACTTGACCAACTGAGTTGCAGGACCACCGCAACTCGAGTTGACCTGAACTCATGTAAAGACTAAAACTTTTAAGATGGATTAGATATATAAAATATGGTCCCAATTAAAACTTTTGTGTGCCAATTGTCCCTTCTCATGCATTCCATCCAAAAGTTTTGCAAAACAATTAAAAACCTTGCATACAGGTGTGTATCCAAGCTACACCACCATACGAAACTAAGAAAAAACCCTTCAAAAATTTTTGTTGTGTATTTCTAAAAGTCACTTATGACCCATATAACACCTCTGGAAGGTTTCATAAGAAAATATTAAGGTTTGGTATGTGAATCAAGGGCCACAAGTCCATTGAACCTCACTTGTACATCAAGACCAAATTATTTTTCTGTAGTTGCTCACCTCGGATAAATCTGGAAGAAGCTAATTGAGTTAACTCCCTCTCATCCAATATAAGTGAAATGTTACATTTAAAAGTTAACCATCATATTGACCTCCAGTCTAAATGTCTTGAAAAATATTTGAAGAAATGATTTAAGAACCTAGGAGTCAAATTTTATTTTTGGGTCTATATACAAAAGTACTAAAATATGAGGCTAAATTAGGGCATTACTTTTAATCTGTAAAATTTTATAAACTAGGTTATATATTTTTATTAAATAGTTTCAAAGAAATACAGCAAAAACAAAAGAAAATACCTCACCACCTTACTTGTCCCGTGGGTCCCGCCTGCAGGCCTTTTTCTCCACCTGGCAGCCCTTCTTCTCCACGTAGCAAGTAGCCCATCCTCCAGCAGTTCTTATCTTCCTCCCCCTACCGAATCCTCCAAAGCCAGGCCTCCTTTTTCTTCCCCAAATCGGGCCCTCCAAGTTTCCCCTCCACTGGCTGCACTCCACCGCGCCCCTCTCCTCTGCCTCCCGCCGCGCCTCCCCTTGCTCTTAGCCGCCGCCCATCTCCACCGCCCCCAAGGATCACCGACGGGCTCAAGCCCCATGATACGGAGGGCTCCCGATCTTCACGATTTGGACAAGGGGTAACTAGAAGGGCCTCGATGAAATCCCAAACCAACAACAAAACCCGAACGGGTTAGCCTTTGGAACTAGGACTCAAATCAACTCCTCCTCTCAATGAATGCCTCGATTACCATCCGGGGGCACGCGCCGGTCCTTACAATCCAAGAGAGATTACAAGGTCTAAGATGGAACCCTAATCTAGAGGGAAGAAACCCTAGATTAGGAGCAAAGCTCACTTTTAGTCTTAACAACGAGTCTAGTCTTGATTAGGGTTTGGGTACGGGTATTTATAGCCCTAACCCCGTAACCCTTGAGGGCCAAGCCAAATCCTTACATGGGCCTCGGCCCGTTACTGTGCGCAGACAGTACGCCCGGACATTCCGGGGTAACTTGTCCGGAATGTCCGGCCGTAGGGCCCGGACATTCCGGGGTAAGTTTTCCGGAATGTCCGGACGTCTTGATCAGTGGACGTCCGGAGGGTCGGAGTTAGCGCTCCGGGCAGGGGTCATCCGGAGTCTCCGGGTTTGGGAGCCGGAGTGTCCGAGCGTGGAGTTGGAGGGCGTTGTTCTCGGCCACCCTCCCGGAATGTCCGGGCTTGGTGCCGAAGTGTCCGGGCACCATCCTGAGAGGAGTGCATTCCTGGTGGGGGACGTCCAGAGACTCCGGGCTTGCCCGAAATGTCCGGGTGTGTTGTGGAACCTCGGTGTCTCCGGGATTGGTATGTCCGGAGTGTCTGGGTCTCCTTGTCCGGAATGTCCGGACATGCTTCCCAGGCAGCAACCCAAGTCCTTCCTCCCCTTGGCGTCGCTCCACTTGGCTGTTCCTTCACATCTAAGCAAGCAAAGAGTTGAAGCATCAGGTAGTATACCATTCGACCTCAGATCAAGTGGAAAGGAGTCAAGGAATAGAAACACCTCGTGTTGGATAGCCTTAGCTCGAGCTCTTGTCATTGGACCACGAGATTTTGGAGGTGGACTTGGTGGATTGGAATGAGCCGTGGTATCTTCACCCTTGGTGCCGGAGATGTCTGCATCATTCCCCCTTCTTGAAAAGGAGTCGACCTCGACTCCTTGTTATTGTAGCCATGGAAGGGTGAAAGGTCCGCGATGTTGAAGGTGTTGCTCACCGAGCACTTGTCCGGTGGAAGATCAATCTTGTAGGCGTTGTCGCCGATGCGTTGAAGCACTTGGAAGGGACCATCTCCGCGTGGCTTGAGCTTGGAGTTACGCTCTTCCGGAAATCGCTCCTTGCGGAGGTGGATCCACACAAAATCACCGGGGTCAAACACCATCTTTTTCTTGCTTTGGTTGACTTTATTGGCGTGATGAAGCACTTGTTGCTCGATTGTGGCCCTTGTTGTCTCATGGAGCTTCTTGATGAACACCGCTCGCTTGGAGGCATCCATGTTGACTCGCTCATGTAGCGGTAGTGGAAGAAGATCGAGTGGTGTAGAGGGGTTGAAACCATACACCACTTCGAAGGGACTCAAGCTTGTGGTAGAATGTACCGCACGGTTGTAGGTGAACTCCACATGGGGAATGCAGTCCCCCCACTCCCGCAAGTTCTTTTTGATCATGACTCAAAGGAGTGTCGAGAGGGTGCGGTTGACGACCTCGGTTTGCTCATCCGTTTGAGGGTGGCACGTGGTGGAGAAAAGGAGCTTGACGCCCAATTTGGCCCACAACGTCTTCCAAAAGTAACTTAGGAATTTGACGTCGCGGTCGGAGACAATGGTCTTGGGGACGCCGTGAAGCCTCACAATTTCCCTGAAAAACAATGTAGCAATATGTGAAGCATCGTCGGTCTTGTGGCATGGAATGAAATGAGCCATTTTGGAAAACCTATCCACAACCACAAATATGGAATCCCTCCCCGTTTTGGTCCTAGGCAATCCTAACACAAAGTCCATGCTAATATCCTCCCAAGGTGCACTAGGAACAGGAAGTGGAGTATAAAGACCGTGAGGGTTCAGTTTTGACTTAGCTTTGTGGCATGAAATGCATCGTTGGACGAATCTCTCCACATCTCGTCGCATTTTCACCCAATAGTAGTGGTTGGACAGCATCATGTAGGTCTTATTCCTCCCAAAGTGTCCCATCAAGCTGCCGCCATGTGACTCCTGCAAAAGTAGCAAACGCACGGACGACTCGGGGATGCATAGTTTGTTAGCTCGAAAAAGGAAGCCTTCATGCATGTGGTATTTCTCCCAACCCTTCCCTTCTTTACAATTAGCAAAAGGGGAACCAAATTCAGGGGTCATTAGCATATAGTTCTTTCAAGCATTCTAAACCCAACACTTTAATTGCAAGTTGATTCAAAAGGGTCATTTTGCGGGAAAGAGCGTCCACCACAACATTTTCTTTACCCTTTTTGTATTTGACTACATAGGGAAAGGTTTCAATAAATTCAACCCATTTTGCATGTCTTCGGTTCAATTTAGCTTGGCCCTTAAGGTATTTCAAGGATTCATGATCGGAATGAATAACAAATTCTTTTGGCCAAAGATAGTGTTGCCAAACTTCTAGGACACGAACCAAGGCATACAATTCTTTATCATAAACCGGATAATTGAGTTGAGCACCATTCAATTTCTCACTAAAGTAAGCGACCGGTTTACTTTCTTGAGCACACCCCCTATACCGATTCCACTAGCATCACATTCAACTTCAAAGGTGTTAGAAAATCCGGTAAAGCAAGCAAGGGTGCCTCGGTGAGGCGTTTCTTTAATTCTTGAAAAGTGTGTTCTTGAGATTGCCCCCATACAAAAGGAATGTTCTTTCTAGTCAATTCATTCAAAGGGGAAGCAATAGCGCTAAATCCTTGACAAATCGACGGTAAAAACTTGCTAGGCCATGAAGCTACGCACTTGACTCACATTGACAGGGGTAGGCCAATTTTTAATTGCTTCAATTTTGGACTCATCTACCTCTATGCCATGAGTGGACACAACAAAGCCTAGAAACACAAGTTTCTCCGTACAGAAGGTGCATTTCTCAAGGTTAGCAAACAAGCGTTCATTCCTAAGCACTAGTAGAACTTGTTTAATGTGGCCAACGTGATCATGCAAAGTTCTACTATATATGAGGATGTCATCAAAGTAGACTACCACAAATTTACCAATGAATTGGTGTAAAACATGATTCATTAAGCGCATGAAAGTACTGGGAGCATTGGATAAACCAAAAGGCATGACAAGCCCCTCATACAAACCAAACTTAGTTTTGAAAGCGGTTTTCCACTCATCTCCTTCACTCATCCTTATGTGGTGATAGCCACTCTTCAAATCAATTTTAGAGAAAATGGTTGCGCCACTAAGCTCATCAAGCATGTCATCTAAACGTGGAATGGGATGGTGATAACGCACGGTGATATTATTGATGGCTCGGCAATCTACACACATGCGCCAAGATCCGTCCTTTTTAGGGGCAAGAATAACGGGAACGGCGCAAGGACTTAAGCTTTCGCGAACATACCCCTTGTCAAGTAGCTCCTGTACTTGACGTTGAATTTCCTTGGTCTCCTCGGGGTTGGCGCGGTAAGGTGGCCGGTTGGGAAGAGGTGCTCCCAGAATGAGGTCGATGCGGTGCTCGATGCCTCGAATGGGTGGGAGCCCCGCGGGATCTCATCAGGGAAAACATCCTCGAACTCCTACAAAACACGATACATAGCTAGAGGAAGTGGGGGTGAGTCGTTAGTCAAAGCAACTACATCTTTGTATACAAGTACAAATTGTAGTGTAGGTGGGTCATTCCTCACTCCTCTCATCTCGGATTTGGTGGCTACCATCACTAAGCCTCTACTCGCTTCCTGACTCTTTTCTCTCACTTTGGGCTTGTGGCTCTCGCTCACAGTTTTGTGGAAGTCACTCAACGTTGCGCTCTCTCGCTCATCTCTCTTCTTTTCTTCTTGAAGCCTTGCCAACTTTTGAGCATTGTCGGCGATGATTTGGCTTGGCGTCATGGGGCGAAGTACATACTCGTTATGGTGCCACCGAAAGATATACTCATTAGTGTGGCCATCGTGGCGCGTTGCTCAGTTGTATTGCCAGGGGCGGCCCAACAGAAGGTGGCACACCGTCATGGGTACCACATCACATTCCACTGTGTCCTGATAGGCTCCAATCTTGAAGGAGACTTGCACCATGTGTTTGTATCTTGACGGTGCCGCTATCACTCAACCACTGCACATGGTAAGGACGTGGATGCTTCTTGTACTTCAGGTTGAGTTTAGAGCACAGCTCTTGACTTGCCAAATTGTGACAACTCCCTCCATCGGTTATGACTTTGATGGTTTTGCCGTCGATTGCGGCCTTGGTTTGGAAGAAGTTGCACCATTGTTCAGGCTCATCTTGAAGTTGGACAGTGAGGATCTTCTTGGTGACGATGAGGGATGGACCCGACTCGGTCTCGCAATAGATTCACTCCTGTCCATCTTCATATTCTCCTTCTTGTTCAATCCGGGCTACTTCATGGATGGCATCAATCTCGCCCTCGCTAGCAGACTCATACTCGCCTTCTTCAGTGATCAACATTACTCGTGCATTGGGGCACTCTCTTTGCATATGACCACACCCTTGGCACTTGAAGCATACGATGTCGCGAGTCTTGCCCGTGGAAGCCATTGAAGAAACAGTGCTTGGACTCGGTGCTCCCTTTGAAGAAGAGGTGGTAGGACAGTTCGTGTTTGTCCATTGGCGCACACTTGTACTTCCACCCCCCATATGACTTTCTGTCTTGGTTGAGGTAGCTCTTGGGGCAAACTTTGCACTCGGACTGGGGCGAGGAGCAACTGCCGTGGCGCGTGAGGTGTAAGGAGTGGAACGTACATCATATGTTGAAGACTTGGAGTAGCGAGCGTCCTCTTGCACTTGGCGTTCGGCCTTGATAGCTTGATGTACTAACTCCACAACTGTGTTGTAGGGTTGATAGTCGACGATGCGCTTGATTGGATGGTTCAACCGGGCCAAGAAATGGGCCATAGTCTACTGTTCAGTCTCTTGGACATTAGCTCGGATCAAGGCGGTTTCCATTTCCTTGAAGTATTCTTCAACTGACCGACTACCTTGTTTGAGGTCTTGGAGTTTCTTGAAGAGATCTCGCTTATAGTACTTGGGCACAAAGCGAGCCCGCATTTCTCTCTTCATCTCCGTCCAGGACAGGACAGGCAGCTCTCCATGTTCGCCTCGCTGATTTTGCACTTGCTCCCACCAAATAAGTGCATATCCATCGAACTTAAGTGAGGCCATAGCAACTTTCTTCTCTTCGGAGTAATTGTGCATCCGGAAGACCTTGTTCACCTTGAGCTCCCATGTAAGGTATTCTTCGGGATCCATTGCATCACCGGAGAACTTGGGTATTGTGAACTTAAGCTTGCCAAAGTTTTCCTCCCCATCTCCTGGTGGACCCCTCTGCTGGTGTTCTGCACCCTCATCCTAATAATTCCGCCTTCTGAACCCTGGGTCTCTATCCGGGTGTCTTTGATGTCTTTGGCCATTGGGTTGATAAAAGCTTGATCCTCCTTCTGATGCAGTTCCCTCATGCCCATCACGTCCTTGGTGGCTCCTTGCCCGACCATGATTGTGTGGCCCCAAGGTTGGGTCTTGGTTCCTGATGGAGGAAGGGATGCTCGATGTCTAGCTATTCTTCGAGCTTGGGCACGCCGTGCCGCCATCTCGGCATCGGTCTCATCAAGAGTGTCCTCCTCATCAATCTCTGCTTCTGGAATTTGGCCTCGAAGTGCTTGCACAACTTCCTGCACAATGCTTGTCTTCATAGATTCCATCTGTCGGGTCATATCATGCCTCAAATTGTCCACAGTGTCATGGAGGCTCCGTTGGAGGGCCAAATGTTGCCCTCGAGTCACACAATCCTCATTACCACTTGCTCCATGAGATCCTTCCCTAGACATGGTTAGCAATGTAACAATATATTGAAATATGTGGAATTTGGGAACTCCCTCATCTCACTCACCACCGAAGTCCTTGCCTCCTTTATTTGAAGGATCGGGACCCGCGGAAGGTAAACGCGTTCTTCGAGAGTAGGTTGAAGAAATTCCAAGTCCCAAGGCACTAATTCAACAAAGCTTTTGGTGGATCTCGGAAAGGATTAGCACAAGATACTAAGCAAAGTGGAATAATGAGTTTTTATGATGATTAGTAATAATCCACAATGAAACAATGCAATAAGAGTTGATCTCAAGGATATAAGCGAAGCTCAAACAACTCACTCACAAAGATAATGGGATTTGTGCAACCAAGAAAATGAGCTAGAACAAAAGGATCCTAGCGAAGACTATGAGCTCACGTTGCACAAATACAAGGAAAGACGCTAGCTCGATTGCAAAAGGTAGGGTTAAAGATTTGCACACTTGACTACCCTTCCTGATCGAATTTTCCTTCAAGCTTGCATTTCCCTACAAAGGATCATTGGCATTGGTTTGTTTTCTTTCTTTTTCTTTTTTTTTGGCTAAGATCTTACAAGACTATCGTTGTTGATTGCTTGGGAAGAGCTAAACTAGATAGAACAAGTGCACAAAACCCTGGCAATCATCGAAGAGCTAGTCTTGATAGGATCAAAGTCGTCGCAAAAGGAGGATGTGGGCTCACAAAGGAAGGGAGCAAGATAGACGGTTATACCTCGCTCGATGTAGTCTGCAATTGCTCTGTCTGGAGATTCCGGGGTAGATTACCCGGACACTCCGGGTGGGCCTGGAGATTCCGGGGTAGATTTCCCGGATACTCCGGGGCACGTCCCGAGAGAAGTGACTTCTGGCTGCTGCAGGCCGGAGACTCCGGGGTAGGCCAGATACTCCGGGTGTGCTGGGAGTTTTCAGATCTGAAACAGGGGCGGCTCCAAAAACCACGAAACGGAGGGGAAAAACGAGTAATAGGCCAAGGCAACACAAAGGAAGGTTAGATCAACAAATATAGCAAAGATCTAATGGATCAAAACCAACCAAAACTCACCCAAAACTCCGAATTGTGTCAAGATTTCAAATTAGGCTCTTTTTGTGGGGTTTTTGAAATAGGCAAGAAAAACCAAAACAATGCTAGCAATTGGGGGTAGGGAAAAGAGGGGATACAAATCCAAATCGTGTCAACCTAGAGCTCTGATACCAAGTTGATACGGAGGGCTCCCGATCTTCATGATTTGGACAAGGGGTAACTAGAAGGGCCTAGATGACATCCCAAACCAACAACAAAACCCCAACGGGTTAGCCTTTGGAACTAGGACTCAAATCAACTCCTCCTCTCAATGAATGCCTCGATTACCATCCGGGGGCACGCGCCGGTCCTTACAATCCAAGAGAGATTACAAGGTCTAAGATGGAACCCTAATCTAGAGGGAAGAAACCCTAGATTAGGAGCAAAGCTCACTTTTAGTCTTAACAACGAGTCTAATCTCGATTAGGGTTTGGGTACGGGTATTTATAGCCCTAACCCCGTAACCCTTGAGGGCTAAGCCAAATCCTTACATGGGCCTCGGCCCGTTACTGTGCGCAGACAGTACGCCCGGACATTCCGGGGTAACTTGTCCGGAATGTCCGGCCGTAGGGCCCAGACATTCCGGGTAAGTTTTCCGGAATGTCCAGACGTCTTGATCAGTGGACGTCCGGAGGGTCGGAGTTGGCGCTCTGGGCAGGGGTCATCCGGAGTCTCTGGGTCTGGGAGCCGGAGTGTCCGGGTGTGGAGTTGGAGGGCGTTGTTCTCGGCCACCCTCTCGGAATGTCTGGGCTTGGTGCTGGAGTGTCCGGGCACCATCCCGAGAGGAGTGCATTCCTGGTGGGGGATGTCCGGAGACTCCGGGCTTGCCTAGAATGTCCGGGTGTGTTGTGGAACCTCGGTGTCTCGGGGATTGGTACGTCCGGAGTGTCCGGGTCTCCTTGTCCGAAATGTCCGGACATGCTTCCCAGGCAGCATCCCAAGTCCTTCCTCCCCTTGGCGTCGCTCCACTTGGTTGTTCCTTCACATCTAAGCAAGCAAAGAGTTGAAGCATTAGGTAGTATACCATTCGACCTCAGATCAAGTGGAAAGGAGTCAAGGAGTAGAAACACCTCGTGTTGGATAGCCTTAGCTCGAGCTCTTGTCATTGGACCACGAGATTTTGGAGGTGGACTTGGTGGATTGGAATGAGCCATGGTATCTTCACCCTTGGTGCAGGAGATGTCCGCATCACCCGAGCTTGCCCCAGGTCGGCCGCCTCTCCTCCCCTCTCCTCCCGTCGCCTGCTCGGCTCCCCTCGCCGCCACGCCTCCATCCACGCCGCCGAAGGCCCCTTGCCGCTCCCCGTCCGTGCTGCACTGCCGAGCGCCTCGGCCTCCCCCGCCACGGAGCGCCACCCTTGCCGACCGACCGCACGCCCTCGAGCGGGTCCCCATCTCCGGCCACCCGATTCAGTGGAGGAGCACGCCACCACGCCGCCGCCCCCAACCGAGTCCCCCGCTGGCTCCGCCCTCAACTCCGACGATGATCCCGACGGCAATCCTCTCTTGTTCCCTTGCCAAGGCTCCCTTTCTCTCCCTACTTCTTCTCATTTTCTTGCCGTACGAGGTGCCTGCAGAGGACTTCACCGGAGCGGCCTCCTCCCCAACTCCGGCGTGGTCGCCACCGGCGTTTTCGTCCTTCATCGGCGCGAGCCCGAGCTCTCCGGCGACTGGTCGGCGACCTCCCTCAGCCATCCTCCCGTGAAGCTCCCCCAAGTCCGAACTGCTAGCTCACGTTCGTTGCCGCTGGGGGTGAGCACCCGCTCCACCCCATTTTCTTGTTATTTCCTGTGATGCATCCGGTTAAGACATTTTTAACAGCTGCACTTAATGAACTAACAACCGGCTAATCTATCTGTCCTCCGTAAGCGTTAACCAATTAGGGCAATATGCGGTTTAGTTACTCCAGTAACTACTTAACTACAAGTAAACAATTAGCTCAATTAAATGTGGACTGTTGCATTCGGACAAGACACATTTAAAATTTTAATTAGCAAACTAATCCATGAGCTGACAAAGCCGTGTGCTTAGCAGTATTAAACTCGAAGTTCCAATACTAAGTGCTTTTGGCATATCACTGACATCTGTGGTTGAGTGATTAAAAATGCTAATGAGTAATGCCGCTGATCACTGTTTAATTCCTCAACGACCGCTGGATTAAGAGCTAATCACGAACACAGTAACAGTAAGCTAGTGAATTCGGTTAAGATATATTTAACACCTCAATCAATGAACTGCGAACCGATGCACACGGTTTAGACATTCTCCCTGTTTCAATCAATGGACTAATCTACAAGCTGCCATAACTCGTGCTCCCAAGTCTGAATGAAAGGTTCAAAAGGGTAATCCTCGTTAGATGTTCTAGTAAGATTACTCAATTGTCGGATAATCCTAGATTACTCAATTGTCGGATAATCCTGAACAGCTCATATCGAACTTCTGTAACCAAGTTAGCACAAATTAATTGCACTAGGTTACTGGACTTTTAACTTACTCCTTATGACATGTAGAATCAGTTCAAACCTTGATTAGAATTCTAGTATATGTATACCCGTGAGATTTATCGGCTTAACATCACACGATTAATATTAAGGCAAACATCCTTAATCATTTAGATGAAGTATTAAATGCGCAGATGACCTTCCGACATATTTAAGAACTCAGGTAGTTCATTAATTATTGTACTGCTATACTCAGTTTGTTAGTTCAACTGTTGACCTCTGCTAGCTATTGATCGATGTTTAATTACTCTAGGGATTAATTAGCAAGCAGCTAAACATGATTAGATAACTATCACTTGCTAAATTGGTGCACCACCGTAAATACATAATTAATACGCAGAATCGTTAGTTGTTAGGGAGGACCAAATATATCAGCATACCAATAACTCTAATGACCACTAGTTGAGTTCGTGGCGGTTAATTTTTCTGAACCTGCTAGTAATCAATAGATTAACACCCTCATCCAGTGCGAGGTAAGCTGAATTCAGTACTGGGCGATTAGGACAAAACTACTCACTGTGACCATTAGCTGTTAATGAGGTTTAGAGCCTAATTATTATAATTATTTTCTAGATCCCTTTTGCAACCAGTATTAATGTAATACCCAAATTAGACGACCAGGTATTTGCCCTGCATTCATGCATACATGGCATCCCTCATTCTATATAAACACCCGCACACACACACCTTGTTAAAACTAAAATTCCATATGATGAAACTTTATTGAATATGTACATATCTCATCCTCGGTGGATATTCTAGCAAATACCAATCAACTTATTCGAAGTATCGAATAAGTATTATAGCTCTAGTAGGAGGTTGGATCCACGCTCCCCCCTCGAGGAGCCACTAGGTTAACTTTCCCCTCTTCTCCCCGGAACTTTCACCCAAGTCAATTGAAATCCGTAACTCACTTTAGGGTTGAAAATCAGGTTGGACACGAAGGTTAAAACTGGTATCATCCAAACAAGTATTGACCCCGAGGGTGAACCTTTCCCCAAAATCCTGCACTTAGCCTCGATAATACAAACTCTAAAAGTGTCGAAAGTTTGGGTTAAGAGAAAAGGAGCAACTTCTCGTGGGTGCAAGATTCCAAGATGCATAATTAGCCTTCAGGATAGAAACCCTAGTCCTCTATCAATTCACAAGAACCTTGGAAATAATTAAAGTTAAACTATAGTCTAAATCCAATATGAAGCCCTAATTCAAAATTGAATTCAAAACCTAGACCAAACAGTGTCCAATCAACCCCAAACTCCTACAGTATGTTCCTATTAATGTTTTGAGCATCCTCTCCAAATTTCAGGATTTTTAGGACTGTTTTGAAACATAAAATAACGCAAGAAGTGTCTCTGTTATAAAGGAAAAGAAAAATAAAAAGAAAAGCCTCCTCTCCCCTCCCTGCCATTGCGGCCCTAGCGGTCAGCCTCCCCTCCTCTCACCCCGTCGCCCGGCCCCACCTGCTAGCTCCCCCTCTCCACGTCCCCGCCGGCGACTGGTGGAGGTGGGCGGTGCCCCAACCGGCCCCGTTCCGACAGCCGCCGCCGCCGCCCTATTTAATGCCCTGCTCGGGCAGCCCGTGCTCCCCGCTCCTCTCCAAGAACCCTAGCCCCCACCGCCAAGCAATCTCCTCCCTCGCCGCCTTCTTCTCCGGCGTCGGGTTCTACTCCGGTGAGAAATCACCGCTCCTCCGGTGGTCCTCTGGTCCCCTCTTCCTCTTTTCTGAGTTTCTCTTCATCTCCTTAATCTCTCCGCCCTTTTCCTCTCGCAGATCTGAACCGAGGAGCTTCCCGCCACGGTCATCTTCCCCAGCACCGGTAGCAACTCCGGTGAAGGATTACCGAGCCTCCGGTGAGTCCTTGCTCCCATTTTCCTGCTCCCGAGAACCCTTGCTTCCTCCCTTCACCCACCGCCTCCCCTATTCCTCAGATCCTTGCCCGAAGCTCCCCGGCGACCACGCCCCGACCTCACCGCCGCTGGACATCGTCGCCGGCCTCCCTCGGTCCACCTCCGCCCGGGCCAGTGCGCGTCGCGTCTCCCGGGTGAGCTCCAGTAGCTCTAGCCCCCTCCCTCCAACCCGGCCGTGGCCCCTAAGGCCCTCCACCGTCCTCCGGTGAGACTCCGGTGAGGTACTCCACCTCCCGGGCTCCTTGCCACCTCAGCGCCACCGGGGAGCCGGGTAGGGCCGCGTGGCCCCTTCCCACTGGCCAGCCGAGCCCGGTCAGCGGCTGACCGAGGCAACCAGTGCCCCGTCAGCGCTGCCCCCCGGGGCCCCCATGTCAGCCAGGCGCGGGGTCCGGTTAGGTTGGGTAGTCCCCTTCGGGTGCGCGTAGGAATTAGGGCAGGTCTCCGGGTACACTTCGGGTGAGTGTAGTATTTTAGGACTGCGTGGATTAGGGTTAGGGTTGGGTTGTTTTTCCGATAAAATTCAAACGGCGATATCTTTTGATCCGTAACTCGGATTTGAACAAACTTGGACTTTCTGGAATCCTCGTGAAAAGCTCTACGACTTGGCTGGAACAAAACCTTGATTTGAGTACATGCACGGAAGGATATTAGGGTTAGTATATTTCGGCTCTCGGATTAACCCAAGTGTCGATCAACCCCAGCTTAGCGACCAAAGGTCCGATTCGAGTGATTCCAGTCACGTGGTCTCACATCACGAACCATCTTCCTAATAAGAACATTCCAACCGTGGTCATGCACAATAAATAGTAACCTCCCATCCTTAGCCCTAACTTAAAGTTACACCCGTTATCGCACATGCATGAGAAATCAACAACGAAACCCTAAAATCTTATCTTGCGAACCTGAATGTACATAATGGGTGAAATCGTTACCTAGGTTCAACTTATACCACCCCTACCACCCTAGCTAGTCTTGTTATCGTAGATTTGGCGAAAACCCTAACCTAACGCCTGTAACCCCGAACATACGGTGTTAGTAGCATTAGACTTGTGTCCTCGCCTACTTTCGCGATATATATATATATATCATTGAAACATAATCACCCACTAATGCACTCGCTAGTTCCTACTATTCTAACTCAGCCCCAAACCTAACACGGCAGATCGTCACTCCGACCCAGGAGTTTACCAGTGCGTTAAACTCCTGTTTTAGCCTACCTTCACCCTACCGACCCCATTAGCTTTAATACCATGCCTTGCTACTAACGACACAACTCTAAACCCATCGGAGCCCCTTAACCTGCCATGCATGCATTCTAGCTAGCTACCACACACAAGCCTCTGATGAGCTAACCCAAAATCTTGCACAAAGTAATAATTCCTCGACAACCACTGTACACCGTAAGCGCATGTAGCTCGCATCAATCATACATGCATACATGTTGGTTGTTAAAGCATTTCCTTTCTCGCTCTTTTCCGGTACCGCTTGCTGCAGAGCCTGAAGGAGAATACCACCCGACTTACGACTCCTCGCAAGCTCAGTGGCAACCAGATCAAGGCAAGCAGAGCTTGTTGCATTTTACTTACCGTACTCTTGTGTATGCCCTCTTTTATGTGTGCTTAGGTATTGATGTGTAGCCTGAATGTCGTATGGGTATGTTTTCGGATTAGATGTCATATGATATTGATTAAGCACACTAATAGCAGTAGGATGGGTCTCACGTCGAGAACATCTGCTGGCTCTTCAACCCAAATCGTTAAGCGAGTTGTGAGAGCCGAGGGCGTGCACAATGGGTACGGTTGGTGCTAATTGCAGCATGAAGGTGACCCAGGAGCTCGAAGTTTTGTCACCGTACCAACCATATCTTCAGCGTGTCACAATCCCTTATAACACGGGATCGTTAGCGAGGGCCAACACTGAGGTATAATGGGATAAGCCTCCACGCCCCTTGGAGGATCATTACCTCCTTGCGGTTATGCACTCATATATATCGTCAGGGGTTGAGTTCGTCGGCAACGGTCCGAGAGATTAGGTCATAATGTATCTTTGGTGGATCAAATTGGATTTGGAAATGTGCCTCAAATGGATTAATTCGGATTCTGATAATGTGCCCCTGGATGATAAATTCGGATTTGATAACATCTCTGTAATGGTTCAGTTTGGATTGGTATAGGGGCTGCCATTTGGATTGGAATTTGTTAACTGAGTCAATCGGATTGGATATATATATAGGCTGCCCCATTGGATTTGGACTCGATGAATCGGATTTGCGGTGATGTGTTTATGGCATGATTGCTTCCTGAATTAATGTGTTATTTACCTTGTCCTTATTTTCCCTGTCGATGCCATGTTATTAATTTCGTATATTGTTACTCTGAGAAGCATCATGTTTACTTGTTGCTGAACTAGTATGTGTAGGACATTTAATCAAGCACGATTAAGTCTTGCGAGTACCTTTGTACTCACCTAGGTTATTCCTAGAGCTTGCAGGTGAGCCGATGGTCCAGGATTATTTTGAATGCCGCCTGAAATAGCGTCTCCTCGGTAGTGTTCGATGCTTGGGATAGATGTGGATTTGGTTAGCGGTCACTATGCCGCTGTGGGTCTCATTTATTTTGCTTCCGCTGTTGTTTAACTTCTCCGTACTCGGATATGTGTTTGGATATAACCCGACTATTGTAATATGTCGTCCTGTCGTGGGCAGTTATTATTAATATCGTAATGTAAAGTTTGTACTGTGATATCCGAGTTGTTACTTGCGGTTGTCCATGTACAATGCGTGTATGTGATGAAGTATATGGGCAACTGTGCAGCGGTATTACTGCGTGCTAGGATTGCGTATCGTGATGGCAGAGGTGAGCGAACCACTAGCCCTGTGTGTCTTTGGTTGAGTCGATCCAGGGGATTCGTCCCGTACTCGCTAAGCCTCCTACGACCGTCACGTCTCGCGCTGACGGCAGAGCAGAGCTGGACCCTCCTAGAGTCATACCTCGAGGCTAGGTTAGGTTGAGGGGATGCATATCCCGAGCTCTAGTCCTCCTATGACTATCGCGGTGCGCAGGCTTATCCCGCGGTATTACCCCTTCACCGGTATCTGGAATCTGTTTGCGGTTCTGGGAAGATTGGTCGCTTCCGGCCGGCTCGCACGTGGCGGGTGTCGGATTGTTCCGCTTCGGTGCGTACGGCGCAGGTACCGTGCCACCGGGCTGACGAGTCCTTCGGTCCTTGGCGGTTTTTCGTTCCCTTAATCACATGTGGATTCCGGGTCCGTGACAATTAACTTGTCTAACCATCTCATTAAAGTGAACAGTGTGAAAATACATGTATCATATAGTCAGCGACCTAAGTATTCCATCACTACCAGGTCAGATCTCTAATAAGCAATTCAGTGAGCTCTGAGGTGATACATAAATCCTTTGGCTGAGATCTCTTTTACACTGGTGTCCAGTTAAGTAAAATGTATCTGGTAGACATACATTCAAGCTTAAATATGACATCCAGCCACAGCCATAATACTCGACCAATGATCTAGTAATGCCTTAGTTGCTTAAGGTCACGGTTGAGCAGGGTGCTACTCAATAAAGACCTTATATGCTTAAGGATGACATGAAGGACCCACTTGTCACCTCTAGATAATGTGTTAATACTAGGAATAACATATTTAATATATTGTTCCTTACTGAGAAGAAGACAGGAAATGTTAAATCTGAGTAAACTTGTAGAATTTGTAGTAAATGTAAACGACCTCCAAAATATATATATACTAGAGAATCTAGCTTAACAGTCAAACTTAAGATGCTTGATGTACAGTTCGCCTAACAGCCAGAATATAATCACGACCCCATGTTCTCATCTACCACAACTACGAATCAATCAAATGAGCCCTCATCCTAATTACAGATTTAAAACCCTTCTCCTTAGCTGCATGTCATATCCCATGCATGCATCCATATTCTAGGTTCATCCATGATTAAAGTTATAACACAACCAAAACTAAACCAAAATCTGAAATGAAAACTAACATGCCTATGTAATTGTACACTTCATTTTAATCCACCGTAGTTGCATCGCATGCATATTTTTGTAATGTTTGAAATCGTTCCTTAGACTTATTTCTCCTTTCTAGAGGTTATTTGCTTCTTATTGAAGTTTGGCTACTTCGGATTTTCTCACGAACGCTAGTGGATACGTTATACATCGTCACCCGGCTTCCAGGCAAGCTCCATTGCTTGTTGATTAATCATTACATTGCGTGTTAATCTCTATTTGGATTAATTAATTAAGTTGACTTGGTGCTTGTGTGAATGTTTGCTTGATCGGTACTAGATACTGCACTAGTATGTGTAGGTCTTGTTGTTATTCGGTAGCTACGGCTGAAAATTAACCTTGTTGCCCCATTAACTTGAACTTGCTAAAGTGAGATGTGAGAGCCGAGGGGGGGCACACGATGAATAAAGTTGGTGTTAATTGAAGCTATAGGTGGCGACCCCCGGTGTTTTGAAGTGTTTTTGTCGCCACACCAACCTGAGGTGACTTCATCGTGTTACTTCCCTTATCACCGCGTGGACGTTACCGGAATCTCCGCTATGGGTTTATCTGATAGTGAGTCTCGGTCACTTGGATACTAGCTACCTCCGAGTGAAGAGCACTCATTATTCCCATGGGGATGTATTGCCGGTAATGGTTTGAGAGATAGACTGGACATGATGTGTGATGAATTGATGATTAATTGGGGTGTGGGCTGCCCCTGAATGAATTGGAAATGATGACATTCATATTATTATGTTTGGGTGTGTGCTTGTAAGTTGCTACTATCTCCCTGTGGTTGTTCTAATCTATGCGTAGATGTTACCCCATTGTTATACCTTGGTTAAGATGGCTTCCGGCTGTTATTAAGTTGTTGCTAATATCTGCTGAACCGGGAATTAAAATGATGTAGTTTATGTTTACTTTATCTCTTTTGTATGCAACTTAACTTGATGAAAATTGTGAACCTTCCCCACTTGTCAAATATGATTAATACCATGTTTTAATTAATTGATGAGCAATGTCTTGTGAGTACGGTGGTTGTACTCACCTAAGTTTATCCTAGGCAGGTTCATGGAGCATTTGGAGTTGACGTTTGCTGCTAATTCAGTTTACCACTTTCGGCTTCGACTTCCTTGGGAATGTTGTGGGCTGTTTTTGAGGTGGTTTCCTCACCATCTCGGGTATTTTGATTTGTTTCTGCTGCTGCCCTTGTAGCTATTTTGATGTTCATCGACCTTTGGGTCGCGTTGTATGTAAGATAAATACTGCCCCGGGTATGGGATGTGTTAAAAATTATCTGGTAATCCTTCCCTCTAGTGCTTCGTTGTGACATACAAGTTGTTATTGGGGCTGCCCATATGCAATGCGTGTATGATATGAAGTATATGGGTATGCCGTGAAGAGTTAAAGCCGTTCCTCTTTTTACTAAGTCGAGCAGGAATCGGTTGAGTGACCCGCTGGCTGAGATGCTGTGCCGGCCAGGCAGGGTGTGGGTGTATTCTAGCGAGCTTTCGAGTGACCCACTAGCTTCCGAGCTAGGTTAGGGTGGGGGTAGAATCGCCGGGCTCCTCTGATCTTGCTTTGCGTGGTAGAATTCGGGAACGACTCTAAACCTTCACCGGATCAGGGAATTGTATGTGGTTCCGGGAAGTTTAGTCGCTTCCGGCCGGCTTGCTTTGGTCAGGTGTCGGATCACTCCACCTTGGTGAGTACGGTGCAGGTACCGTGCCACCAGGTCGACTGGTCCCTCGGCCCTTGGCGACCATTCGTTCCCCTAATCATATGTAAATCCCGGGTCCATGACAACTCATCTCGACTTTATCACGCATAATGATGGGGGGCTTGATGATGGGTAGTACTACCATCATGGGCTCGTGGCCAGGCCCACGAGTTCATGACTAGGCCTCCATGGAGAAGCTGTGGCCCGAAGGCCTGATTCAAAGGAGGTGTGAACCGCAAGTCAAGCGCATCCTTATCAAGATAAAGAAGCAACGTTCGACACAATCTCGAGAAGGAGTCCAACTCGTGTACTACGACGACTCGGGTTATGGTAATAAGGAGTTCGACTCATGTATTACGAGGACTCATGACGAGGTTACCACCTTACTCCGCCTATATAAGGAGCACCAGCCCCCCAAGGAGGGGACAAGTTGAATTGGATCGAAGAGCGCTAGTCGCCTAGTAGCCTTTGAGATCCCTTAGCCCTAGCATCAATCTTGCCGAGTTTCCTGCCCGTCAAGTTCCCCTTGTAAACCAGACTCGCCGAGTTCTCAACTCATCGAGTTCTCCACTGTAATCGCCTGTACGCCAAATCTCATATCAATTCCATCAAAGCAGGACGTAAGGCTATTACCCATCTTGGGGGCCTGAACCTAGGTAAATCTATGTCAGGAAGTCAAGCTGACCTGAGTCTTTGCCCCGCTACCATACAAATACGTTCTGTACGAGTACCCCCCGTATACCATACATCGATAGTTATGAATTTCTGAAGTTTTATCAATTTTAGCCATTTCCTGCTAACATTTGAAATTTCGAATTGCAATAATACTTTTCCTACTCACGCATCAGCTCACTCTGGTCACTTACAAGTGGGGTCCACGGGTCCAACCCTTTTCTATTCCCTTTTTCTTTTTCTCTTATTCTCTAGAGTCTATTACAGCTGGGCCCCTCACGTCAGGTTATTCTCCCCATTTTTTATCTGTTTAACCGACGGATTTGGCTCAGGAGACTTCGGCCATCGGGCTTCCGAATGATGGCGAGGGAGTGAGAAGAAGGAGTCGAGCATCAGCAGGACGAGGAGCTCACCCCGATGCCATTTTGGTGCTCAGCAAAGGTGGAGGAGGGTGGAGTTGAGGACGGTGGCGGCAATGGTGGACCGTGGTGAGGCGGCACCGGTGGTGGGGAGGTCCTGAGCACCGAGGAAAAAGGCGAGGAGTCAAAGAGGGGGAGAGCGATCAGAGAAATCCAAAACAACGGTCGGTTGGGGAGGAGACTTACCGAGGCTAACGAATTTGTCATCGGCGGGGAGGCAATCGGCACCGGGGAAGAACCACGGAATTGGGGGTGTCCACTATGCCGAACTGCAATTAATTTGGGCGATGGGTTCACCGAGCTGAGGCAGACAAAATGGCAAGAAAAATGAGAGGGATAGTGAAAGTGCATCTAGTGCCCCCAATAGGTTTTGATGATTAATGACAAACGATTAAGGGACTAATGGTTTACTAAGTGTATTCAGGTGTATAGTCCCCAAGTAGTTGGTTTAACCAGTGGATGTTGACCCCTAAAAAGTTAAAGATGAAGGAAGGCTTGGACCTAGAAGATTAGTGATATTTTTCTAGACTTTGATATGATCAAAAGATCGTTTGAGTCTATAGGACAAGTCGCCTATTAAGAGGGGTGAGATATCTAAGTTAGAAGAAGAATCTTCATGTGTGCTCAATCAAATCTCAGAAGACTTCTTTGAAATCTCTTTCTGAGACACAGACAGTGATTCTCGGTAATACCGGTTTGAAGAATCGGTTGTACCGAGGTTGGCCTTTGTTGCGAGGTTTGAAGACTGAGTCATCTCAAGCCTCGAAGAGCTTCAATTGCAGCATGACCGGTCTTCAACCTGGTGCTACCGAGAATGGCCTCTGTGTCAGAGAGTTAGGGAACCCTGCCGCTTAGGGTTTGCCCTAGTTTCATATTTCGAAAACCGGTATGTCTGTTTTTGAAGACTGGTGCTTCCGGGATATGCTTCTGATATTCTAGACTAAGTCCTACTCATTTTGTCTTCAGTTCTTCTGGTTTTGTTTCCAGTTGCACCGAGAATCTCTTCTGGACTTAGGTCTTATGTTGTCTCAGACTAAGTCCCATATGGTTTGTCTTCGGTTACATTGGTTTTGCTTCCGGTTGTACCGAGAATCCCTTCTGGACATAGGTCTTCTATTGCCCTAGATTAAGTCCTCCGTGTGTGATGTCTTCGGTCATACCGGTTCCGTTTCCGGTGATGCCAAGAATCTATTCTGGACATAGGTCTATTTGTAAAAGCTGTGTTACCGAGCTGGTTTCCGGTTTGACCGAGTTTCTTCTCTATGGAAGAAGAACGTGTCAACTCTTCAAAACTCGGTTCAACCGTCTTCAAAGTCGGCACTACCAGGAATTGCTTCTGGAAGTAACTCTGCGGAGTATATTCTTCAATCCCGGTGTGACCGTGTTCCTTTCGGAACTACCGACTTTGTGTTGAAGACTTTCGCTGTGCGTCTGAGTTCCTCAGATCTGACCGTTGGTTTGAAACCCGGTGCTTCCGGTTTTGTATTCCGGTTGTGCCGAAGAAGAATCTTTGTGCCCAATGACTCTTTTCTGAGCTGTGGCTATAAATAGCCCCCAACCCTCTGCGGGCTCGGAAGGACACTTAGCGCAAAAAAATTCTCTCACACGTGTGTTCCCCTTTCCTGTTGACTCCTTGAGATCTACTTTGAGAGAGGAAAGCCTTGAGAGATCTGAGATCTGTTTGAGCATCCAAGCAAGAGCTTCTTCGAGCCTAGAGTTCTAACTTCTTACTCTTGGAGACTTGGCATCTCCTAGCCGGTTAGGCGTCGTTGAATAGCTCCAACTTGTGGATTCGCCTCCAACAGTTTGTGAAGGTTCGGGGATCACCTCAAGATCCACCACGAGTGATTGAGCAAGTACTAAGTGGACTTGGCTCAAGGAGAAGAAGGTGAAGTCTGTGTGTCTTCGGAGCTAAGTGCTCAGCCTCTCCAAATGAAGACGTAGAGTTGTTGCCAACAATGTGAACTTCGAGTTAAATCTTATGTCTTCATTTCTAGCTCTTTACTTTGTTGTTATTCTTCAATTTGAGCTAGATCTAGTTTGCCATTTGTTGCTTCATTCCTAATCTGCCTCACTCTTGCATGCTAAACAACTAATTTGAGTAAAATTTGATAATCTCCTATTCACCTCCCTCTAGTCGATAAACCTCGATCTTTCAATTGGTATCAGAGCAAGATCTCCTCTTTGCTATTGATTTGGTTTAACCACCAAGGAGAAAGGTATGTCGACTTCCGGGAATTATAGGAGTTCTTCGCATAGACCTATCTTCGATGGTACTAACTATGCAGGATGGAAGCACAAGATGAGGATGCATCTTGAAGCAATTGACTTGGAAATCTAGAGTCATTGAACAAGGAGTAGTTGTCCTCAATGAAGATCAGCTGACTGAGAATGACAAGAAGAACATGCAGCTGAATGCTCAAGCTTGTGACATTCTCTTCGGTGCGCTCAACGATGATGAGTTTGGAAGAATCAGCACACTCAGAAGCGCGAAGAAGATCTAGGACACGCTTGAAGAAGTGTATGAAGGACAAGAGAAAAGAGAAAGGTCATAAAGGAGACAAGGATGAAAAGAAGGAGAAGTCTCACAAGAAGGAGCATCACTCCAAGGCCAACCACTACAAGAAGAACAAGTACAAGGCAAAAGCCTACCTTGGCAAGGAGTGGGATTCAAATGCAAGTGATTCTTCAAGCTCCAAATCTTCTTCCTCGGACTTCGAAGGAGGAATGGTGGGACTCGTATGGTCTACACTGACAAAGGCACGGTCAATCTCTGACATGCCAAGCGACAACGAGTCTCTCACATGCCTTATGGCTAAAGGATCCAAGGTAACTTCAAAATCTTCTAACTATGATGATAGTGATGATGACCTCATGAGTGATGAGCTAGACAACATAAAATCTAGCTATAGAACTCTTGCTAAAACTCATGGAACAAGAAATCATTCTTAAAGATCAAGAAAGTTTGCTTGTTGATCAGATGGAGAAAAACAAGGAATTGACTCGTGAGTTGAATAAACTCAAGTCAAAACACCTTGATCTTGCTAAGGCTCATGAATCACTAGTTGAGAATCATGAGAAGCTTGGTGTTGAGTTCTTCAACAAAAAGCAAGATCTTGAGTCTTTAAAAGTGGCTCATGATGAACTTAGATTCAAAAACGATTCTCTTATCGCCAAGCAAATTAGCGAGAATCAGGAAGGTTTTAATCCTCCATGCTTAAAATATATTGCATCATCAAATGCCATGCCTCCATCTACATCATCTAGCAACATGCATTCAAATGCTTCATCTTCAAATGCTACTTTGGTCTCTTGTTCTCCTAACACTCCATCTATGGAGACCATAGCAATTATGTATGAGAATGCTAGGATGAAGAACCTCCTCGAGTTCGGTTTCTTCAAATGCTGCAAAGGAAGTGAATCTCTGAGAGAGCTTCTTAGCAAGCAATCATTGAACTCGAAGAAAGAAGGGTTGGGCTTTATCCCAAGCTACAACTCCGATGGAACCAAATGGAGACTCGAGCAATATCCCAAGACCAAGTGGGTCCTTGGAAGAGGGAAGAATATCAAACTTACTCATTATAATGGCTATGCTCGTAAAGATTATGCATCCATGTGTGCTAACTATGATGCCAACTATAGATTAGCTAAAACCCAAAAGGGTAAAGTGTATGCCAAATACGTTGGGGACAAGAGTAGAGATGTGGCCCCTTGCAAAACTATTTGGGTACGCAAAGACCACATCACTAGCCTTATACCCAATGTATTTGATACATCTAATAGTGTCTCAACCGCTAACAAATATGGACCCAAAAAGATATGGGTACCTAAAAGAAACTAAATTGTTATACGAGAACTCGGCATAGGGTAAGGATTTCTCCCAATTTGCACCGAAGGAGAGAATACATGCTCTCAACATGTCTTCCAAGATTTGATTAGTTCTTTCGGTTTGACCTCTGGTTTGGGGATGATATGCCGTGCTGAAAGAGAGACGAGTTCCCATAGCCTCATGGAGGGACTGCCAGAACCGGTTGACGAACTGAGTGCCTCGGTTAGAGATGATTCGTTTCGAAACACCGTGAAGACAGACTATTCTGGAAATGTAAAGATCAACTAATTGGCTAACCTTGAAAGTGGTCTTGACTGGAATGAAGTGTGCCACCTTGGACAGACGGTCGACGATAACCCAGATGGCATCGTGACCCTTTTGAGTTTTTGGTAGACCGACTACGAAATCCATACCGATGTCTTCCCATTTCCACTCGGGGATGGGAAGTGGTTGGAGAGTGTCTGCTGGTTGGAGATGTTTGGCTTTGATGTGGCAGCAGATATCACGTTCCGCGATAAATTTGGTGATTTCCCACTTCATTTGGGTCCACCAAAATTGTTGTTTCAAATCCTGATACATCTTCGTGCTTCCGGGGTGGATAGAGAGAGGAGAATCATGAGCTTCCCAGAGAATGAGGGTCTTCAATTCATCATCTTTGGGTATGACAAGACGAATGCCGAACCACAAAACTCCATGTTCATCCTCAGAGAAACAAGTAGAGGTTCCGCTTTTCATCTTCTCCTTGATTTTGCGTATTCCGGCACTTGTGAGCTGAGCGGCCTTGATCTGGTCCTCGAGGGTTGGGTTCACCTCAATGGCAGCAAGAAATACATCCTCTACCATCTCAAGGTTAAGCCGCTGGAATTCTTCACACAGAAGTGGTTGATGATTCCGAATAGAAGTGTTGTTGCAATAAGCCTTTCGACTTAATGCATCGGCAACTACATTGGCCTTGCCGGGAGTGTAGTTAAGACCAATGTCATAGTCTTTAATGAGCTCTAACCATCTCCGTTACCTTAGGTTCAGATTTGGTTGGGTGAAGAGGTATTTCAAAATCTTATGGTCTGAAAAGATTTTGCAGCGATTACCGATGAGGTAATGCCGCCAGATTTTTAAGGCATGGACTACGGCAGCTAGTTCGAGGTCATGAGTATGATAGTTGACCTCATGGGGGTGAAGTTTGCATGAAGCATAAGCTACCACCTTGCCCACTTGCATAAGAACACAGCCGAGTCCTTGATGAGATGCATCGCAATAAATTTTGAAGTTTTTGTGGATGTCGGGTAAAATTAAGATAGGAGCAGTGGTTAATCTCTTCTTTAATTCTTGGAAGCTTTCTTCACACATGGGAGTCCAGGTATACTTCTGGTCCTTCTTAAGGAGTTCGGTCATTGGCTTGAGAGGCGGATAAGATATTATTGGCTGTTTGAGAAGAAAACCCTTTGATGAAACAACGATAATATCTTGCTAAGCCAAGAAAACTCCAGATTTGACTTACCGACTTAGGTTGCTTCCACTCCTGAATGGCATGGACTTTACTTGGGTCCACAGCAATACCATTCGCTGAGAGTATATGACCCAAGAATTCCACTTGCCTCTTCCAAAATTCGCATTTCGAGAACTTGGCATAGAGTTGATGCTCGTGAAGTTTTTCGAGCACCAATTGCAAGTGTTTGCCGTCTTCTTCTTCGGAAGGAGAATAGATAAGTATATCATCAATAAAGATGACCACAAACTTATCCAAGTATTCCATGAATACCAAATTCATGAGTTGCATAAAGGTTGAAGGGGCATTGGTGAGGCCGAAAGACATGACCGTGCACTCGTACGAACCGTAACGAGTAGTGAAGGCTGTCTTGGGAATATCTTCAGATCTGATCTTTATTTGATGATAGCCCAATCTAAGATCAATTTTGGAGAACACAGTTGCATCGGTTAATTGATCAAAGAGATCATCTATCCGAGGAAGAGAGTACTTATTCTTGACGGTAACCTCATTCAACGGGCGATAATCCACTACCATACGGAGAGAGCCATCTTTCTTCTTTACAAAATGGCCGGACAGCCCCAAGGAGATGAGCTTGGCCGGATATAACCTTTATCTTCTAATTCTTTTAATTGCTTCTTCATTCAGCTAGCTCATTTAGAGGAATTCGATATGGTCGTTTATAAATTGGAGAAGTTTCGGGTGGAAGTTTAATAACAAACTCCACACTGCGGTTGGGTGGCATGCCCGGTAATTCCTCGGGGAAGACATCCAGGAAATTGCAAACCACTGGAACTTCTTCAGTTGGTGGAACTTGAGTGCATTTGAGAGTATAGAGTTGAGGTTGACGAAGCTGTGGAGCAAATTTGAGGTTTCTGCCATCAGAACTTGTAAGAGTTATTGTCCTGTGGGTGCAATCAATCTTTGCACAATGTTTGGATAGCCAATTGATGCTGAGAACAACATCAATTCTTGCTGATCCGAGGATGATGAGGGTTACCGAAAACTCTACCCAATTTATATCAATTTTAACATCTTTGCATTCGTGCTCGGTCCTCTTTTCCGAGCCAGTTGAGTGGATTATAAGAGGAGTATGCATGGTTTTGAAAGGAATGTCATGAAGATTAGCAAACTCACTAGATATAAAAGAATGCGATGCTCTGGAATCGAAAAGTACACTAGCGGGGCTTGAGTTAACAAGAAATGTACCGATCACGACCTCCGGAGCTTCCTGCGCTTCCTCGGTGGTGACATGATTGACACGGCCACGATCAGCTCCAGGAGGCTTATTGACCAGCGCCAGGGTTGCTTCTGGACTGGAGGAGCATTCCTTGGAGGTCCTCGAGGTGGATTTGAGGCCTGAAAACCACCGGTTTTCGGATGAGGGCACTTGTTGGCAAAGTAGCCCTGATTGTTGCAATTATAGCAAGTCACATTGCTATGATCCGCAGGAGCGCGTGGCTAGTACCCCGGGTTTCTTGGCTGTGGCTTCAGAGTGGGAGGACGCGGAGGATACATTGGGTATCTTGGTGGTGGTGCTGCTTGATAACGGTGCACCAGAGGCGGGAAGAAGCGGGGTTTCTGGAAACTGCCGCTTGCTGATTTGGTAGCTTCTCTCTCGCATTTATGAGAGAGCTCCAGGGATTTAAGTTTGCCCTCCTTAATAAGGGTTTGTTGACCAAGTATTCAAAGTTCGGACAATCAAGCATGGAAAGTTCATTCTGCATCTCCTCAGTCAATCCCTTCATGAACTTTCTTCGACGAGCATCGTCAGTGGAAACCTCGTCGGTGGCGTATCGTGCCAAATGATTGAAACGGTGAAGATACTCAGTGATAGAGCTCTTGTTTTGCTTCAATGCCAAGAATTCATCCCTCTTATTGTCCATAAGACCTTCAGGAATGTGAGCAAGATGGAAAGCTTGGTGAATTCTTCCCAAGTCATTGTCTTAGCAGATGGTTGACTGATGAGAAGATTATCCCATCAAGCACTCGCTGCTCCTTCCAAAAGGTATGATGCAAAGAGAACCTTGTCACGATCGGAGCACTGGGCGAGAGTGAATTTCTTCTCCAAACTACGAAGCGAGTCATCCACTTCAAGAAGGTCTACTGCCTCCGAGAAAGTTGGAGGAGAGATCTGTTGAAACTCTGCGAATCCCCCTTTAGGTTGGCCTTCGGCAGGAGACTTTTCCATATGCTGGACAAGTCTCTCGAGAATTCTATTCTGGTCTTGCCTGTTACGTTCCATCTAGAGAAGCACATCAACCAATGATAGAGTGGGAGGGGGCGGAGGAGCATCATGGGTTAATTGTTCCATGCTCCTCACCAGATCCGTTTCTAGACATCCTGCAGAATACAGAATAAAATTGCAGTAGGATGAGAACGCTGACCCGTGCAGAGATTTTAAACATGTAGGGCAGCAAGGATACATGTTTAATTTCATCCCAAATCAGTAATGCATTCATTAAGAAGGAAAATTGAAATGGTGGCACAAGGGTTAATGACTAACACATTTCACATATATAGCATACGGAAGGTTTACAAATGGCTGCAAATTACATCGCCATAGCAGAAATTTTACAACACATAATGCATCCCAAAACATCACAGCCATTGATACATATGAGAGTGTTTAGTCCATTAGCCAATTTACGAGGATAAAGACCTAGCCCTCGACACAAGGACATCAACGAGCTCCTACGACAAAAGGAAAACAGCACACATACGTGCTGAATTTACTGAGATTCACCGCTCGAATCGGAAAAGTGGGCAAAGTACCAGCCCGCTTCCTGAGGAATGGGCACTGGAGCTCTAAACTTGGGTGGCACCTCGCCTGGTAGGGGGCCAAGGCTGCCTCGAGAAGGTCCAGGGACAGCCAAGGCAATGCGATGACGGGGAGCATACCGCGGTCCTGTAACTCTCGTGAATATGAGGGAAGGGGGACGGTTTGGACCATTAGGTCGCTCAAAGTCCCTTCGTGCCATCATGAAGTCAGAAGGGAGGTTGCGAGCCTCGATATGTCTATCGATAATGGAAAGGGCATCACACAGACGGTGGTGGTAAGCATCTCGCTTGTACTTTTTACATAGCAGAGCGGTACAGCATATGAGTGAGGATCAACATCGGTGTCATCTCCACTAGGGTTGGATCTTCCTCGAAGATATACTCCTGCCACTCGTTGGCAGTGTAGAGACGATGTTGCCCAACATAGAACCGGAACGTTTAGGATCCCATGCCACTCACGGAGACCACAGATGGCATTATATGCCGCTGCTTGGACTGCCCCATCGTAGGAACCATCTCGCCCCTTGAACAAAAGTGGGCGAGGTGTAGGAGTTCGTGCAGGGTGAGGTCGGATGAAGACGGAAGCGGTTATGCCGATAGATGGTGTACGTCCATAATCACGGTTATGCCGATAGATGGTGTATTCCGGCATTTACGGATACCCGAGATAATTGAGCATCCGCACGAGGAGAGGGGGAGCACCACCTATGCGGAAGCCATGGGAGGTATCCGTCAAGGTCACATAAGAATCAGCCATCCTGAAGAGGAAGAGAAATAGCTTAGATCAGCCCCAGATCATAAAACAAATGCAATATGTAAGGAAATTCAGATATAAGATGGATAGGGAAAAGAAGAAAATAGGAAATCTACTTATTATTTTCGCAATTAGGTTTTCAGTTTTCACAAATACTTTTCTTGGAGACTCCAAGTCCTACGATTAACGACCACCTGCAAGGGTTATCCTACGGACAGTTCGGCTCTGATACCAAGCTGTCGCGGACCCCGAAATTATATATGAGTGGGGGAACGAATAATCGCCAAGGACCGAGAAACCAATCGACCTGGTGGCACGATACCTGCGCTGTGTACACCGAGGCAGAGTGGTCCGACACCTGACCAACGCACCATATGCTTACTGTTGTTGTATGCCTTCACCGTTGGTCAAGCCATCCGAAAGCGATTAGACTTCCCAAAACCACATACAATTCCTGGATCCTGTAAAGGCTTAACGCTGCTCTTAAGTTCACTAAGCAAAATGAAGTCGAAGGAGCCCGACAGTTGCACCCACACCCTAACCTAGCTCGAAGACTAGTGGGTCGCTCGAAAGCCCAGTACGACTGTCCACACCCTGCCTAGCCGGCACTGCATCTCAGCTAGCGGGTCACTCAACCAGGAACACTTTGCAGAGTGAACACTAAGAGAAGACATCATTCCTTTACGATCGAATCCATATACTTCAATCATACACACACTGCATATGAATGATCACAATAACAACTTCATACCACAGTTCAAACTCTATTGAGGAGGAGTTAAAAGGATACATAAGTTTCCATTTGCCCGAAAGGGGTTTCATATCACATATCTTCCAACTCGAAGGCTGGATACAGGTCTTCGAATAAAAAAACAGAGCATCAACACAACCCACATTATTATGACCGAAAAGGATAACGTCAACTAAGCATCCGAATCAGCATTTCCCACGTTGTAGTACTCACTGATACGGGGCTCACCTGCAACGGTTTCAGAATGGAATTCCGTAAGTACTATCATACTTGCAAGCTACATTTGTAGGCTCATCCCAATTCAATTTCAGCATAGCAGGTGATACAGAGAAACGTTAACAGATCATGATTACATTAATCAATTGGCATGGCATAAGCATGAATGATAAAACAATATCATCAAGGTGCATACCAATCATCCATACCAAGATTTTAAAGCAATCAATCTTAGTTTATCTATGTATGGAAATCAATCAAGATTCATCCATGTCATTCACATTTCGTCAAACAAGACGATTTAGTTAGGGTTGCTCCAAACAAGGCTCAACCTATTCTGTGGTCAGGCAAAGTAAACAAGACTTGTCCCGACGTGAGAGATGAATTAAGAGTGTGTAAGTTCAGGGTTGGCCAACTGTGACTTCCCACCAATCTCAATTCAAACCCCGCCGTGGGTGATGGGTAAAGCCCTACAACACCGGTATCGAATCAGGTTAAACCACCTATCGATCCATCTGTAGGTGACGGTACCCCAATCCTCACAACTCCCAATTAGGGTTTCATAGTTTATTAGTCCATTTAAAAGATCATCTGCTGATCTTGCAACCATTTAAGCCTATCATGCTAGTGATTTGCCATCACATACATAGCATCATCATAAACATGACCATCAAGCATTTCACTCAATCACAAGCATAGCATGAAACAAATTAGGGAATCTTAGTGAGCTTTTGTATACTTGTCTAACTGGGTTTGCTCAGGATCACAGTAGCACTTGACCTCGGGATATTCCTCGTTGCCCGGTTCTACCCAAAATCGAATCCCGGAATACCAAAATAAAGCAACAGAAGGAACTTAAATTAAAACCAGCAAGTGCAGGGAGGCAAACAAGGATGATATGCATCCTAAAGTGTAGAGAACATGTACACGAGGCTAACGCAATTGGTTTCGTCGAATTTGGAATTCTAGGGCTCAAATTATGCATTTCCGAAGTCGCGCATGTTAAAATATAGGGTTTTGTTTGTTCATATGTGGTTTGCATAGATGGGAAGGGTATATAGAAGACATGGTGAAACCAATGTGCAACATTAGTTTTGAGTTACATTTAGGTACCACGTATATCCCTTTTGAAGTTATCAAATATCTTCTAAATTCATATTTCAAATTTTTAAGCTTAAAAGGGTATTATGGGAATTTCACAATTTTAGAGCAATGTGACATGAACAACAGACATACCATGATGTTCTACATATTAAATTAAGAATAACAAAAAAAAGAATCACTCAATTTGGAATTGATTTACATCGACAGTTATGAATTTCTAAAGTTTTATCAATTTTAGCCATTTCCTGCTAACATTTGAAATTTCAAATTGCAATAATACTTTTCCTACTCACGCATCAGCTAGCTTTGGTCACTTACAAGAGGGGTCCACGGGTCCTACCCTTTTCTGTTCCCTTTTTCTTTTTCTCTTATTCTCCCGAGTCTATTATAGCTGGGCCCCTCACGTCAGGTTATTCTCCCCCATTTTTTATCTGTTTAACCGACGGGTTTGGCTCAGGAGACTTCGGTCGCCAGGGTTCCTAACGATGGCAAGGGAGTGCGGAGCATTGCAGAAGGGGAAGAGGAAGGAGTTGAGCATCAGCAGGACGAGGAGCTCACCCTGATGCCGTTTTGGTGCTCAGCGAAGGTGGAGGAGGGTGGAGTTGAGGACGGTGGCGGCAATGGTGGACCATGGTGAGGCAGCGTCGGTGGCGGGGAGGTCCTGAGCACCGAGGAAAAAGGCGAGGAGTCAAAGAGGGGGGAGAGCGATCGGAGAAATCCGAAACAACGGTCGGTTGGGGAGGAGACTTACCGAGGCTAACGAATTTGTCATCGGCGGGGAGGCAACCGGCACCGGGGAAGAACCACGGAATTGGGGGCGTCCACTATGCCGAACTGCAATTAATTTGGGCGATGGGTTCATCGAGCTGAGGCGAACAAAATGGCAAGAAAATTGAGAGGGATGGCCTCACCGGTGAGAGGAGTAGGAGTCGTGGCTGGAGGGAACTCGCCGGACGTGGGGAAGAAAACTCCGGTCTGATAGTCTCCAAGCCGATCCTGCAAAAGCAAAGATCGGGATGAGCTCGCCAGGAAGAGATGGAGCTCATGTGCACAATTTGGTGAGAAAGGAAGGCCTCGGACGCTGGAATTAGCGAGGTGTCGCCAGCGGCACTTTGCTGGACCGAGAAAACCAATGTGTTGGACCGCGGTGTTTGCTCGTGGGCATCTGGGAGCTTCGGGAGAGGCGACGGAGCCAAGAACTACAGGCAGAGAGCTCGATGACGTGGGGAAAATAGGGAGAAGAACCCAAGGGGAGGGGTGGCCGGCGAGGTAAGAGAGAGGGAGCTCCGGTAGTGCGGTGGTTAGGAAGGCGACGATGCGTGGCAGGGAGAGTCTGCCCGTGGGCCAGGCGTGTCAGCGGAAGGAGGAAAGCGGGGAGAAAGGAAGGCGCCAAGTAGAGGAGGAAATGGAAAGTGGAATTGCGGTTTCGGGCGCAGGCGGGAAGGGAGTTGGGCTCGGCCCAGAGGGAGAATGAAAGGATCGTAGGTGCCGAATAGAGGGAGGGTGAATAGGAGGCTAAACAAATTTTAAACAATTTCTTCTCTTTGTCTAAATTAAGGCTTAACAGATCAATAGGTTGAGCTAGTTGTGTGACAGGTGAGCTATACAGGCAGTGTATGATATGTAAATTAACAAGCAGCTATCACACAGGTGGCTAACACAGGTAAATAGAAAGCCCTAAACAATGTGCTAGATAGATGGCTGTATAACAGGTAACTGACACAGATAACAGATAAAAGATGCAGCAACTGTGACACAGCTATGCTAACACAGGCAAAGAGAAAGGATTGCAGCTAGATTGAGAATAATAGCAAATCACACTAGCATGCAAATCACATAGGCAAGTAAATGCTGAAGGTAAAGTACTCAGGGAGACAGGGAGTTTTTCACCGAAATTCCCATTCTCTTTTTAGAGATGGTACGTCTCCATTGGAGAGGCTACTCCGAGGAGCTCGCCAGCACTAAATCGTGCTTGTTCTCCGAGTACCTGAGCTTTCAGGTCTCTTTCACTTGCTTGTGGAAGTCCTTTCGCCTTGTAGCAGGTAGACTTCAATCACCTTCACAGACTACTGCACCAGCCCACACAAGCTTGGGTGGTTGCAGCAACTCCTACGCCTGTCTAGGAGTAGACACTCCAAGAAAGAATCTACAACAAAGACTCTTGGAGGAACCAGTGCTCTCAGTGCTCAAAGCTCTATCTCACACTTGAACTAAGGCTTGGATGATTTGCTTCTATTCAGGAGAAAGAGGTTTGCAACGGTCGAAATGGATTGGCATAGGTTATGCAAAGGTTGAGGTCAGAGACCTCCCCTGGTCCTCTATATATAGAGGTCATAGGCATCTGACCATTACTCTCATGCCACGTAGGATTAAGTGGGTCACCGGTGATAGGCACCGGTGACATAGCCAATCACTCCGCACAATGGTAACCGGCTCAGACAGACCGACACCTGTGTCACCGGAGGCTGACACGGGTGAAAGCCTAACTAACGTAGCCTCACTACTCAGCCCGGTCTTGGCACTGTACATGCCCTCAGCGCACTAACTCTTAAGCCTAATAAGGAGAGAACCTCAAACAATCTTCTGACTCAGCAGACAGACTATTGCAGTGCAGTTCCCTCAGCATTTACAACCTCTCCCCTGGCACAGAGATGTACCTGAGTCATAGAGCGGTAGTTCACCTGTGACACAGCTGTGCCACACAGGTAACTTTGGCTCTAGGTTTTAGGATGCTAGCACAACAGTGTGCTAGCACAATCCAGTTTCACACTTGTGCAAAACTGTTGTTACAGGGCCACTGACCTCAAGGCATCAGTGCCACTGTCCAACACTCTGAGCACTTTGAGCATAAGGAACTCCAAAGAATCAATGCTACTTCATCCTTCTTAATAGTACAGGTGTTTCCTAAGGACTCAAGAAAACTAGCAAACATAGGCTTCAGCTTCCACCAACTGTAGTCATGGCCCTTGACGCATCAAGCCACCATCACCTTGCTTGTAACCCCTTGCACAGCACCGGCTTCTTCACAGCTGTGGCTCAGCTGCCCAGCACAGCCATCTCCTTGTCCTGGAAACCACTTTTGTATATTTTGGGTGGTCATCCTTTCCTGGATGACTCCTCTTCATGGAACCTACTTATCCTGCTTACACTCATTGTAAACATTAGATTCCAGTTTGGGTTGCCATTAACCATCAAAACCAATTTAGGGGCCTAGATGATCTTTCAGAGAAGAGGGGTGGGCCGATTGTAGCCCATTCGGTTGTTTAAAGATTTTCTTTTACTGGATTTTAAACCTGGAGCTAGTTCATATTTGCAATTGATTTCAAAATAAGTTTTCAAAATGTACACCAGTAACAGCAAGTCTTTTAAAGAAATTTCCCCACTAGTGTTTGTGGTACTAATCAAGATTAATATATTACTTATTTTGACTAAGGTTTCAGACATGATTCAATCTAGGTCAAAATTACAGTTACATAGAATGTTATTTAAAATTTTAGGAAAGATTCCTAAGAGCTCAGGAAGATATTTAACTCCTGAGTATAAACTTTATATTAATATTTGGACAAGCTTTACTTCCTCGAGTAAAAGGTTACCCCTTGCATTATCTAGCTATTAAGCAATTATTCAATTAAATAAGGAAACCCTATTGTAGCCGAAATTCTTCAAAACTTGTGAAAGATTACTTTAAGAAAATTCTAAATGTGGGAATAGGTTTGGGAGGTATTTTAGTTAATGTTAGCTTCCGTACATCACCAAGATTATATTTTGATCATGTATGTAAGGTTCTCGAGTTCAAGAAGATTTTAACCAGCCTACATGATGATATGAAATGCAAAAACTCCATTTTTCTCCAAGCAAAATTCTAAGGCTTTCATTTATCTGCTTACAGCATCTAGGTCATTATACCCACGGTCAAAATTGTATCAATATTTCCCATACTTTTCATGTCATTTATTCATCTATTTACTAGATATTATTGCATTATCTTTTATTTACTATGTGTAGGAAACATCTTATTTTCATTCTAAAGCGAATTTTTGGAATATATATGCACGATGGAGTGCACCATGGGCTGGGCCCATCATCCAAGCCGCAGAGCTTGCCGCCCCCTCTGCCGCCTGGTTGCTATAGGGTCCCCCTAACACCACCTCTTCGATTACTTATTTCTCGACGCGTATATTCCAGGGGAGGGTTCTTTTGAGATAGAAACTGCCGCCATACTATTCGCATCCACACATTCATTCGCATCCACCAGAAATCAGATCGGATACCACTTCTTCATGGGATTGATGTCCGTATCTTCACCACCCACCGCCGGAGATCATCACCAATTGGTTGAGGGGAGTTGCTACTGTTTATCTCTTTGTAACCATCATGATGATACTTGTGTCTTTACATTCATTTATTATGCTTGAGTAGCTCACCATAGGCATAGGGGTGTTGGCTATTCTTATGGAATATAGATATTTATATCTGCTAGCACACGCAAAAGCGGTTGTAACATTTCAGCTCGGAACTATTTTAGGGTTATCACTCCATGGGAAGCAAATAGGTTTGAGCCAAGATATCAGATTATCAATATATCGTATATATTTTATCCAACCCCCCATCCTTAAGTGGGACGTTTCTAGGTAATAAGATAATAGAATAGGGGAATGATCACCATATAAGGGGGGTTGCCAACCAACACAATGAACGACTAATAGGTAGCTAGCTAACCGAAGTCTATAGTAGGCAGGTAAGATTAGAGTGGTATCTACGTCTCGGGTTTTATTCTGATTTATATAACCTAGTCCTGAGCTTTATCTAAACTTGGGATCTGCCTTCCACTAATGGTGTGAGCCAACTGAGCTAGGCTCGGTCGTGGGGTTGGCTGGCCTAATCTGGAAGCCTAGGGTCAGCCAATTTCGATCAATGGTGGAGCTTGGTCCGCAGATGGCGTGAAAGATAGAGGCATGACCTGCTCTTTCGCGGGGCTTCTTGGTGCGCACGGAGTCCCCTGGGTACATTTGGTGGGCCAGCCTTGGTTCAGGGGCTTGCGTCGACCGGCCCTCTAGCTTGGCCTGGCCTGAGTAATTGGGCCGGCTGACTTACCTAAAAGGTTGATCAACGCCCCCTTTCCCAACGCTCAGTGATGGGTCGATGAAGCTCCGCGGATGATGTTCGGCGGTGATCAATGGGTCCAGAAAAGGTCCTCCAAATGATAAGTATCTTCTTTATTATACTTTTTGTGTTTTTAGGAAAAATTCTTTATTTCCTGCAAAACAAGTGATGCACCAAAACTTGTGGAAATATATTAGCACTGATGCTAATTTGTATAAAAAGGCTACAATAGCTTGCCTTTTACGAGAATCTAGGAGGTTAAATATCGAAATTGATGTGTCAACAACAGGATGGATGAGAATTGGTGAATTGTGCTGAGATGTTATGATGCTATCTTATATTTTAGCAATCTCTAGATGAACCCATGAACCACTTCTCATATTGCCTTCCCATCATCATTGGCATTAACACGTTTAGTGGCCATTGCTGTCTCACTTTTAGCTTTTAATTATTTTTATTTTTGTTATTAAAATTCCTTCAAAAATATATTCCATCGTCATTTAGTTCAAGTGCAGGTGCAATTACAAGTGATCTTGTTTTTGCAGAAAATTCTATCGCTTTCCAATAACGTTCTTAGTGAGTTCGACATTAAACCAGAATACTTCTGTGAAAAAATGCTACATTTATGATGTGCACTTATAGGAAATTAGATGATAAGTTCCAAGCCAAGTTTGTTGGTGCTAGGATTGGCAATCATTCTAAGAAAAACATTATTTGAGTTCCAAATTCTGTTGTTACTAACTCTCAAGGACCCATGAAGATATGGGTACCTAAATAAGCTTCACCTATTTTGTAGGATTACATCTCTGGCTGGAAGAGTTGAGTGCTTGATAGTGGATGCATCAACCACATGACTGGAGCAAAAGACATGTTCACATCATTTGATAGCAAAGGATCACCAAATGAAAACATCACTTTTGGTGACAATGTAAAGGGGAAGGTAATGAGATTAGGTAAATTTATATATCAAAGGACCTATTCATTTCCAATGTTTTGCTTGCGAAGTCATTGAACTATAACTTGTTATCCATATCCCACTTTGTGACCTTGATTTCATTGTAACTTCACTGAGTATGTTGTCTTTGTGACTAAAAGTGATTATTATTCCTTGGTGTTAAAAGGATTTAGGAAAGCGAATCTATATTTGATAAAACTTTGGGTGTCCCGATCTTCCAATGAGAAGATAATTATCAATTTGTGGAGATGATTTTGATGATCTGACTACACCGTATGACGATGATGCTTAGCAATCCCTAAACCATCTCCGGTAGGTTATTAACGATGCCGGAAGCATGGCCAACTTGAACACAAGGTTCTAATCCCTGCAAGCAATCAAGAAACAAGTCAGAATTATAAAGAAGCAATCTGAATTACAAATATAGATGAGGAATTCAATATTGTGGGGTTCTAAAAAGTGGTCTTATACCTGGTCGTTGGACATAATCGACAAACACGAGTATGAAATTATAACTTTTTCTTATGAATTTCACTTTTTAACAAATGAGACATCTTGTTCATCAACAGATCGATCATATATGGAGGCTGCAGTGAGTGGTTGTATGTCATGTGAAGAACTTCACATTTTTTTGAATTGATCAATAACTTGGCTATCAATTGAGTATATGTCACAAATGAACAAATTGTGTAATTTTATTTTTGTATGTGTATGCATGTGAATGTGAGTACTTCATGTGTTGTGATCGATGCAAGAATGGCTGAGCAGTGTGATATATATATCTGTTGTTATGTGTGTTGTGCTGTGGATCTATTATATGAACTGTTATCTTCTGTTTCAGAGAGGCTAGTGATCCAGAAAAAACTATACCTGTACAAAAATATATCCAAGGTGGTTGTACCTTAATAACTACCTTCAAAATTTTGACAAACCGCCTTAGATATTGCACTTATGGAGGCGGTTAGCCTTTATAGTTAGTTATCCAAGGTGGTTCGCCTTCATCAACCACCTCAGATAACTAAATATCCGAGGTGGTTAAACAGTATCAACCGCCTCGAATAACTAGTTATCTGAGACGGTTGCATAACCACCTCCAATACATGCCTCATATCCGCAACCACTCTCTGGAGGCGGCGGGTATAACCGCCTCAGATGTTATATTTCAACCACCTCGGGTAACCTTTTCTATACTAGTGCATATCTGCACTCCTGTGTTTCACAGTGTGTGTAGTTCATCCACCAACAGTTGGAAATACACGTTGATGTCGTTACCAGCTTGCTTAGGGCCTTCAATAAGTATGGACATCATAATGTACTTCTATTTCATACAAAGCCAAAGAGGTAGGTTGTACATACTGAGAAGCACGGGCCATGCGCTGTGTCGATTGCTCATGTTGCCAAATGGGATCATTCCATCTGTACTCAGCGCAAATCTGACGTTCCTAGTTTCCGCAGCAAACAGAGAATACTTCCTATCAATGTTTCTCCACTGAATAGCATCAACTGGGTGTCTTAGCTTTCCATCGGATGTCTTCCGCTCTTCAGCATGCTAGCGAAACAGCTATGCTTCCTTTGGGTATGCAAATAAATGCTTCAGGCACGGGATTACAGGCAGTTACCAAGCAACCTTGGCAGGAGTCCCCTTCATAACCTCGACGCATTCCTCGGTTCCATCTAGTCCAATCTTACCCTTGTACCGAGAAACCTTGCACACAGGGCATGAATGTAAGTTTGCAAACACTTTTCAGTATAGGATACAGTCGTTCCAATATGCATGTATCTTTTTCAACTTCCAGTCCAAAGGGACAAATACCTTCTTTGCTCTATATGTGTTTATGGTTAACTCATTCCCCTCCAGAAGCATGTCCCGTAGGAGGCCCAACAACTTGTTGAAGCTCTTGTCGAACCAATTGTTGCTTGCCTTCAGCTTCAATAGTTCAAACATGCTATATAACAACGTGAACTTAGCCTTGCATCCTGGAAATAGCAGTTTCTCTGAAGCCCCCCATCAAGCCTACAAATTATTGGTACTCTCTGTCAATTTCATGCCCTTCAAAATTACGCAACATCTGTTCCAGGTCAGGCATCGAGTCGGCATGATCGGACATCTGATAGTGTGAATCACGACCGATATCAAATGGCATATTGATTGCTGCTTCATCGGCAAGAATATCATCATCTAAGACTACAACTTGATCTTCACCGTGTTTGGTCCAACTTGAATACCCTTCCCTGAAACATCTTTTAAACAAGTGGAACTCAATATGATGGAGCTCAAAACTTCTTACGTTCACACAATCCAAGCATGGACAATACGTGTCTACTCTCCCCTCTCTCAACATGTCTACCTAGCAGCTGCCATAAAAGCTCTCACGCCATCTCTATATGCTTGTGTGTTGCGAGCTCCATACAACCATGACGGATCCATCTATGCCGTGCATATAAAAAGTTTAAATTAAAGTTGCTAATATAAAGTGCATCGACTTCATGACATGAGTTTAACATTTCTTCAAGTACTAACCTAACCGACTTATAAAAATAATTACTAATACCTAACTAACTCACTAATATAAATAACATATATGCATCGACTCTCTTCAATTAATGACCTATAACTAACCAAAGTATCATTTCTTGCATTTATATATTAAGCCAAAAAAATGAAGCCATCATTTTTATCTTTTTCCAATTTAGGCACAAAATTCCTTAAAAGTTTGCGTAACTTAACAAATAATCGCTATGCATTCAAATATACAATGAATCAAGCATCTCCATACATCTAATAATGATCATACAAATCAATATTCTCAAGTATAACAAAGAAAAATCACTAGATTATTGGATAAAATGCTTGTAAAACAAATCACTAACCAGTACTAATCAACAAGGAATTATTATCTCCAACCACTAGATAACTCAAAAAATGATCATCAATTCACCACATTTAAGACATATATGCTCTGCTGGTCTATCTGCTCGTGCAACACATTTAATACTCTGCAACATATTGGTGGCGATTAGATCCACATAACTGCCTCGGATATACGTCATCGGGAGGTGGTTATATATCAGCAACCGCCTCTGATATTTACTTACTTATCCGAGGTGGTTGACAGTATTTAACTGCCTCGGATATGACCATTATTCGAGGCTGTTTGGGTTGGGCGAATATCTAAGGCGGTTGTTTTAGTCCTGACCGCCCTAGATGTTGTCATTATTCGAGGCGGTTGCTCGGGAACTCGTTATCCGAGGTGTTTTGTTTGTTCTGGCCGTCTCTGATATAGGTTATTTGTGTCATTTTTGCCTAACCGCCTCGGATAAATCACCACGGGTGGACATTTCTGTACTAGTGACAGTCAATACATATGGCTTTGAGAATCATATAGACAGCTGGAAAAATGTTGCGATTAATTAAGCATACAAATTTCTTGTTTGGAGAATAAATCCGGGTTCCGAAAGAAAAAAAAACCGGAAGTACCACCGCATCAAACTCGTCTCGCTCTGTTTCTTTCTCATGGTAGTTAGAATGGTTTCACGTAAGTGCAAGTTATGAAACTGAGACCCTGGCCGTATAACTGTATAATTGATAGCATTGCGATTGAACCGCTAATCGAGTCGTAGGCGCGTAAGATCGCAGTAGAATCATAGCAGAATCGTACACATGTTCTCAGTTTATAAAGGACTTCTGTTTTTGGATGTGTTCTAGCGTTCAATTCAGTTATACGTGAGTACCAAGTAAGAAGAAGGGCATTAACAAAGGTAGAATCAATCTTGACTCTTCATTATCTCACTACTACAAAACAGATCATCGTATACGATTCTAGCGACTGTCACCAGTTGGTCACCGATGTGAGGGGCACATCACACACGGCTCTAGAGGCGTATGCGATGATAGCCACATCACATACGGGTGAGCTTTCCAACCCATGTGTGATCAAATCCACATCGCAAATATTCACATCCTACGAACTGTGTGCAATGAGGAGCCACATCGCACACAGTCATCAAAACAGAACCGTGTGCGATAGGGAGCCACATCGCACACGGTCCTTACCTCCGGACCATGTGCCATGAGTAGCCATATCGCACATGGCCAGAAGCTCGGGAATATGTGCGTTGGTGAGCACCTCACAAACGGATCTACTGTCAGAACCATGTGCGATAGTGGGCACATTGCACACGACCAAAGTGCGCACATGGCCAAAGTTTGGTCGTGTCGCACTTTGGTCGTGTGCAATCCAACAGCAGGAATTTATCAGGCAATAATATCATTTCACAGAATTCATCAGTCATATCTAACAAGGTTCATCACCAACATAAGGAAAATAAAGACCTCACAATGAAGGCGATCTAAATTGTCCTTTTTCCGGTATGGCATGCAAGGTGAAGAAGTAGGCAAACTGTCCTCTAACTTCGACAATGTCAGCATGGCTCAATGGTTTTTTGTCCATCAAATCCAAAATTTGCACGAAATATTTAAATTCAAATTTGGGTGCATATAGGTAAAATGTAAAATCTTGAGAGTCTCATATACTACTATCATTCATTCTCGCATCGATCACAAGACATAAACTTCAAACATTCACATACATATCCATATAAATAATATTACAAAACTTGTTCACTTGTGACATATACTTAATTGACAGCGAAGATATTGATCAAATTCAAAAAGTAAACCTCTCTTAAGTTCTTCACATGAATAGAACCACTCGCCGCAGCCGCCATACGCGATATCTATTGATAACGAAGTCTTATTTATAAAACAGTGACATTCACAAGAAAAAGTTATAGTTATATTACACCCACTTATACGTTAGCACTGAGAGGAAAAATGAACAAGATATTTAAAAACATCAAGTGCACTTATCATTTCAAACCACAAGTTGGATAGATAATTACAAAGTTTGATGCTTTCGAACTAATGACGTAACTAATAACCTAACTAGAAACCTAAGTAATGATCTAACTAATCGCAATCCTAGGTTCCTAGCTTGCCACCGAGAAATTGAAGCATCCTTCGGCACTAATGACCTCGTTGTTTAGGAAGCTAGCGATGTGTGACCAGATCTGGGCGATGTCCATATCTTCCAACTATTTGATTGCCATGGTTTTCACCCCTTCCTGAAAACATGAAACTTACACTCAGGATGAATAGCGTGATTAAATACTAGACATTAGTAGTGGCGATAGTTTTGTACCACTAGATCACGGTACTTTGGGTTGCTGCAAAGGGCTAGCATGTGGAAACACATGTAATACCCACAGAGGTCGGACCCTTTGGGTTGTTGCCGGCACTACAAAAGGGATATCTATTAGGTATAGAGGGCAGAAATATGATGGCATTAGTTCGAGAAGTCAAGGACATTACGGAATACCTTAAACTTGAAGTCATGGCGTAACTCGACGGGCACTTCTTCCTTGTGCCTCCCTCCTTGTTTGACGTACGTGTCAAACGCTCTAGGTGATTCAAAATAATTAGCATCGAATTGTCTTTTCCTTTGGGAAGAAGAAAGAATAGGCATGGACGAAGTCGAAAGTTTTGGTACTCACTCGTCGAGTAGACGCATGATGTCCAAGTATGCTTGCTTGCGCTCGTCAACGCTACGCCTCATGGAATCAAGGTAATATACCTTATTCGCTTTTGGCACAATCACGAGGAAGATCCAATGGCCCCTGGTTATATGATGCGAAGTTATTACATGTTTAGCCATCGAGTGATGAGAATTTGCAAAGGATGTGGCTTACCCGATGTTAAGGCAACCTGGATGTGATCTCGTGCGGAGTACTCATGGAGTAAATGCACGACGTAATCCCGCACCAGGTTTCTATTTGCCGCGATGCTTTGGGCCGAGATCAAATGTGGGTCGCCGAACCCCACAGAGTTGTCGATCTTTCTTATGTCACTCAGATCAACCATGTATCTAAGTATAGGAGAAGAATGAGTTATATTGCAGGCACTTAGCGGTGATAAAACAAAACGGTGCTGTGTTGTAAGGACTTACAACATGAAGCATCTTATGAGCCTGGCGTCCAGCTAACAGAAGTGGAACATGTTGAAGATGTTAGAGTAATCCACGGGAAACATATTTCCTTGACGGTGCTTGAAATGCTCCTCCTTGAAGCAGACTACGATGCCGACTGCTGTATCTGGGAATGGCCTATTCGACATCTCGATGTAATGATCATGAAGCGTCTGGCAGGCTATGCCTAGGTTCACGTTAGCGTCCACCATAGGTTGTCCCGGCACGTGTTGGCGAGCTAGCTCCGCCGTAGGATATTCAACATCAGCCGCCATTCGTAGCAGACTTCTTGGCTCTATATACTTTCAGCTTGGATGTGGCCGCTTGACTCTTCGTTCGAACACGACTTGGCCGTGAGCTCTCCACTTGTGGTAGTGCCGGGAGTTGAGGGGGTAGCGAACTATGAGAAACCTCCACATGTGGTACTGTCGGCATTGGCTGAGGAAGGGTAAGGTGCTTCAAAACCTCCGGTGGAGATCGAGCAACCACCAGTGAAAACCTCATCATCCCAAGATCTGGCGAACACGGAGGATCGGACGGTGCGTTCGGTGCTGATTCGAGGACTATGCCCTTCTTTGGCCACTGGACGAACGACCCGACCACGTCGTTTAGCAACTGCATCTCATCAGATTCTTGCGCGTTCGGCAAGGGATAGTTAGCAAAGGTCAGGTTGATTGACTCGACTTGCACTCGTGCGAAACTTGGCGTTAACGGGACACCATGTAACACCTTTCCCAAAGTAGATGGCCAACCTGACCGTACGTGGCGTCCATTGCAAAGTTCGTCGTAGCGAACTGTATCTGCATCTTGCACCGCGTCAAACCCCCAATTCCGCCCAATCTTCTTCGGAGACATCCGGGTATGCCTAGCAAGGTGACTTCTCTTGCTTGAGATAGTCCCTCACTAATTTGTGCTTGAAATTCCTACAACACTTCCCAGCCGTCAATATAGTAGCTCGGAAGAAATCAGCTTCGACCTCTTCCGGGTACATGAATGAGCCCTTCACTTCGTCAAACAGGGACCTCCGCTCCTCCCATGTCAGCTCACCCCAATCGGCGAGTGTGATCCTAACCCTAGAACGGGAGACCACCCCGCATAACGTCCACCACTTCTTCCGGGTTTCTTTCAGCTCAGGAACTCCGGTCATCGGATCCAATATCTCAACTACCCATCTACCCTTCAGCCTCCCTGATGGCTTCCTTGGTTTGCGAGAACGCTTTCCTAACGATGTCGATGGTCTTGGAGACCCCGACGGCGATATCATAGGGGAGGGCGGCAGGGAGGTCGTCTCCATTCTACTAGCATCAGCATAAACAATTCATCCTATACAATTTGTGAACATAAGCCTAGTCATCTCTAAACAATATGCAAACATAAGCCTAATCATCTTTAAACAACATGTCAAATTAGTATTCTCCATCTTTTAACACTAATCTTAAGCATGCAACATATGAAAATGGAAACATGATAAATAGCTAAAATATTATCAATTATGTGCACATGAACGGAGTATTATAGAATGTATAGTGAACTTCACTACTCTCGTTTCTTTATAAGCTGGTAAGCATTTCATTAACCGGTGTGTAACATAGTCACAAGTCATGATTATCCAGAACACAACCTGAATCCAATGACACAAGCACATTCATATCTATCAATAATCATCTATGCATACTAGTGACTACAAGACAAGATTTATAAAGACTAAGCAATACCACTATACTTGCACATGCAACCTATATCAAAAGAACATGGCCTACTTTAGACAAGAACTAATCTCAGCAACATGTTTACATCTATAATCAGTAACAACAAATATTATTACAAGAATTAAAATATGATTAGCAATTTAGCATATGCAAATAAATATGCCTACCGTAGAACAAAACCTCATCTTCTATAGCATAGATATAACATGATCAAACAAACATGTAGAAGCCATACTTGCTAGAGATTAGGCAACATTCTCTGTTCATCATAAGCATCATCTAAACCCTAATCATCCATTAACCTAGCAATGTACATCATCCTTCGACTCAATTGAAATATGAACAACCACAAAGAAGAGGCCTCCTCTGTTCAGTGATCTCACATGGGCACACATTAGTTCAAGTTACCTGGCAATGTGGCGCCGCTCGGGGAGGAGATTGCCGCTCAGGGAAAGAGGCCGCCGCTCGGGGGAGGAGGCCGCCGCTGGGGGGAGGAGGCCGCCGCTTGGGGGATGAGGCCACCGCTCGGGGAAGAAAGCCGCCACCGGTCGGGGACTCGCCATCGGTCGAAGAGGGCGCTAGGGGGAGGAGGCAGCACTGGTCGGGGGCGGCGGCGCTAGTCGGGGGGAGGCAAGGGCTTGGCAGTTTGAGTTGATATATGGGAGATATCGGAGGCGGTTAAATCAATGTAACCGCCTCGGATAAGGATAAAAGAGGCAGTTTTATTGATCTAACCGCCTCCAATTACGAAGATATCCGAGGCGGTTAACCCGATCTAACCGCCTCCGTTTAGGAAAATAAGGAGGCGTTTAGTTCATTCCAACCGCCTCGGATAATCTACAAAGGAGGCAGTTAGTTCTTTCCAACCGCCTCCGATAACTGTCTGCACACATTAGTTCATTTCAGATCTCTGAACTTTAGCAGACAATTAGAAGACAGGCAATTCAGTTCTGACATTACACCATGACCATCTCCAAGATATTAATACCATCAGCACAAGCACATACAAGGGGATATTATCATCCACACATGACCATCTCAAATTGATAACTTCCAAATAACAAAAATACCTTGCACGATACAAAATACCTCATCACAATTTCATAGCTATTACCATGAACATCTCAACTGTCATATGTACTCAAGCATGCAGGATATATGACCGTGATCAGCACGTAGGCATTGATAATATATCACCATTTGCACGTAATTAAACATTTCTTACATGTTTGAACCGACAAAATAAGCACTTCTCAAATTGAAAACAAATTTGACTTGGACATCTCAAATTATTTCATTGCCTCCGCTTCCTCGTCCTTTTCTTTTTGCGAGGCATTTCCTCTTCGAACTCTAGTCCTTCTTGATGATCTTACCATACGTACCATGCTTCGTTAGGTTCATCGGTAACCGCGTCTCTTATGCTATGTTGCATCGGAGGTGCATCTTTAAAGATCTTGTATTCGTCCTCATCCACCACACCCTGAACTCCGACAATCTTCCTTTTACCTTGTAGGGCAATATGAAGATTCTTTAATGTCCAAGGAACAAAGCAAAATCAACAAATTATTGGATAAAATGATTCAAAAACTAAACACTAACCTTTACTAATCAACAAGGAAGTATTATCTCCAACTACTCTTCTAAATATAGCTTCTCCACCGAAAAATCACCAGCAAATAGCTCAAAAAATCGCCAGCAAATCACCACATTTAAGACATATCTTCCTCTGGTCGTATGTCTGCTCACGCAGCACAATTAATACTGTGAATCATATTGGAGGCGGTTAAATCCACATAACCGCCTCGGATATCACTTATATGGAGGCGGTTATATATCAGCAACCACCTCTGATATGTACTCACTTATGGCCATTATCTGAGGCGGTCAGAAATAAGTAACCACCTCGGATAACATTGGAAGCGGTTACTTATTTCTAACCACCTCGGATGTGGTCGTTATCCGTGGCAGTTGCTCCCGAACTCGTTATCTAAGGTGGTTTTTTCGTATTAATCGCTTCCGACATATGTTATTCGTGGCGCTTTTACTTAACCACCTTTGATAAGGCACCTCGCATGGATGATTTTGTAGTAGTGTTCCTACCTCATCGCAAATGGACATTTACGGGTGACTGTGTGCGATGTACCTCACATCGCACACGGGCCGTTTTGCCCAGACACATCGCACAAGGGCATGATTTGGTGACCGTATGCGATGTTTGCATCGCTTACGGTTTATGCGGAACCATGTGTGATGGAGGGTCTTAAAAGACATGTTCTGTAGTAGTGTCTTCAAAATATATAGAGTCGATGTTCAAAACATACATACAATAAGTCATTTATTAAGTTGACCGTACCTGAAGAGTTAGCATTAAATACAAGCATCGTACAAAGGTAATGTGGTTGACTCTAAAGATTTTATTTTTTTCGTAGAGCCTGACTCTTCACTGAGAGTATGTGATGCGCATGGGGGTGCCCGATCTTCCATCAGGAGGGGATAATCACGATTGTGGAGAACTCGACGTTGATGACCCGGCTTCCAATCAGAACTGATCCGAACCCTGCGATCGCTACACCACGGCTCCGTTGGTTATCAACCACGCGCGAACACGGTTGACCTCGCCAAGAAGGCTTATCCCTGCATGCGAATCGAGAACACAAGCAAGAACACAGTAGAAGCAATCTCACAAACATAGAGGAATATTTGATTACTTGAGGTGGGGTTCTACAAACTGATGAAATCAGCGAGACTGCGATGGCAGAATAATCTAAGCAAAAACCTCCCTAAACAATGATGGCTATAGAGTATTTATACCTAGGGTTTCTAAGAGTTTTACCCTAAACCTGTGCTTAAGACCCGAAACGAAAACAAGGCCCGAAGTGGCCCAAAACGGTATCGCAGCACCTGATGACTTAATCTAACAATTCCAATGTCTCTGTAATTATTCATAATGTGACGTTAGATCCATTGGAAAGGTGTCATCGTTATCTTTCCAACGCATATAAGAACTCTTCAGTCGGACTCCGTATGAGAAAGTTATGCCCTATTTATGTAGGTGTTGTCTGCTGAAACCGAACCGAATTCAGAGTTGAAGTGGAGTCCAACTTGACTTGGGGTGACGCCTCATCCTCTTGTGGCTTGTCCAGTAGTGCTTCTCCCATGTTTCTAAGAATCAAAATATCACCATTAAGTAGCATCCCATCCTTAGCCACATAATTATGGATAGCAAGAAACAAACGCACCTCATGATTAAGTCGTCGGGCATAGGAACAGGTGATTGGTCCTTGGATGGTAGCATGGGAGATGTCCTCATCAGTATGTTTTGTTCTCTTTACTCCTCGTCTCTCCTCTACATCAGTAATTATCCAATCTAACAGAAGTAGAGTCAACTATCGTCATACCTTTGTAGATGCCCTAAATTTAACCTTTTACCCCTTAGTTATGAAGTGCTAGTGATTACTGAATTACAAATTTGTTTCCTCTTTTTACCAGATTTAAAGCCTTTATACCGTATTTTACCTAGTTTATTCACTTTTCATAGTGACGTGGTGCATGACTTAGACACCACATGAGATGCCACGTCATTACTTGCACACACACATATACTCTCTCACATACACTCTCTTAATTGATGGTGGGCCACCGCAGTCTTCCTATTCTTTGAACATAAAACTCACGCGGCAGAGGAGGAGATCAGCGAGGATCTCTCGAGGGAGGCCTAGGAGGGTCACAGAGGTCACGGAGATGGAAGAAATGAAATGGCCTCCACAATGCGAGTGCGATGCTGGTGGTGGTGAATCCAGTGACACATTGCGGCATGCTGTTTACGGAGGCAGGCACCGAAGGAGAGAAATGGCACCAACACGATCACCAGGGAGGCAAAGTGAAACTAGTTGTGCAATCCATGTAGCCAGAGGAGGACGATAAGTGAAACAAGCGCGCACATCATTTCAACCGATGTTAGGGAAGATGGTCGTTCCCACCGAGGTGTTCCAAGAGTCGTGTATTCCTTTGAGGGATCACTGCAGGCCTTATCTCTTTTGCCATTGCCGATGTTGGGGATCGATGGTCAGGCTGCGGAAGGTCTGAGATGTCGCTTTAGTGCGGTGCGGTAGCTGAACCAGGCACTTCGACGAGGGGCATGGACCGGGCACGGTCGCGCACGAGTGACTAGACGCTGGGGAAGGTGTAGTTGTTGAGCCGTAAGAGGGTGTCCCCGAGCGGTGTTGAAGGGACACGATTGCCAACCAAGCAGAAGACGCGTCTGTCGAGCGGATTTGGTGACCACCGTCTCGAGCGGTGATGAGGGCTGCAGCTCGCAGGCAATGCGGGCGCAAGCGGACATCGCCACCGGCGGCAGCTTGGGCTAGGCATGCGATGGTGTATACAGAGATGGTGGCCATGGAAAATGTCCGAGGACTCGACTGAGATGAGCAATATGGCCTGCACTGGCAAGACCGCAGGGAGAGGAGACGACGTGTAGTTTCGCAGGGAGAGAGTCGAAGAGAGGATGTGAGAGCAATGAAAGGATGAAAAAGAGAGATGGCCCACTTGTCAAGGTTACGTGACATCGGAGTGGCCCGGTGGAGCGCTACGTCACTCTTACATGTATGTGGGGCCAAGCTGTCTGATTAGGAAAAGTGACTAAATGGGGCATAATGTGGGATAAAGACTTTAAGTCGGGTAAAAGAATGAAAAAAATTTAAACCCCATAATAGCTGACACTTTCATGACAACTAAGGGACAAAAGGTGGTATTTACTTGCTAAGTAGTAAAGTGCTGATTGGCACAGCCTAAGCCATTGGATCGAGCACTAGTACAGAACGGTACATAAACGACGGCTCATCCTAAACGGTTAACCATAGCCGTCATGTTTGTTGCACATCTCAAACGGTTTAAATTTTCTAACCGTTTGGAATAAGTCGGCTGAAAATGGACCGTTTGGGATGATATTACATCCGCGATGGTTAGAAATTTGAACTGCCTGCAATGTAATCCGAAACGGTTCATGAAGCTGAGCCATTTGGGATGACTTCCTTATCCGCGACGATTAAAAAATGTAACCGTCTGTGATGTAATCCCAAACGGTTCGTGAAACAGAGCCGTTTTGGATGACATACTTATATATCCGTGATGGCTCTATTTTTTGATCCGTGATGGGCAAAGATCGAACGAACAACTCACAACTTTCATCTGCTTCTAGTGACAACTACCACTCTCTTATGAATGGGGGGAACACAGTAGAACATATATTTGCTATTTTTGGACACTAAGGCAGAGAACGAACATATATTTGAACATATATATATTACGAAGTAGCAGTAATAATTACATAGTAGTAATTAGTAGACCAATTAATTATCGAATAAAGCCTACGCCTCTTCCTGTGCGGGCCCGATCGTGCCATCGTCATCGTGGAGGCCGCGTCGTCGTCGATGTCGTTACTGCCGTCGCCTCCATCGTCGAAGCCGTCAAGGTCGTCGTTGTCCTCGTCGGTGTGCTCCCAGCAATCGTCCTCGTCCTCGTCGGTGTGCTCCCAGCAGTCGTCGGTACAGTAGCCCTTTCGGGTAGCGGTGGCGCCCTGCTGCTCGTTGTTGTCGCTGCAGTCGTCCTCCTCGTTGTCATCGTCCTCGTTGTCATCGTCGTCTTTATCCTCGTCCTCGTCTGTCGTGTCGTCCTCCTCCTCCTCATGGTTGGCCTCGTCGGCCTCGTCCTCCGCGCCTAGCATCGAATCGTCATCGGCCATCCAATCGTCGTCGGAGGAGGTCGGTAGCATCCAATCGTCGTCGGAGGAGACCACCATTGGCGAGTCCTCGTCAGACAAGTAGTTGGTGGTGGTGGATGGCCAACTAATCGGCGACGGAGGACCTGCAAAGGGCGACGGGACGGACAGTGGCGCTGATGACGGCGGCAAGCTGGCCATGGTAGAGGAGAAAAGGAGTAGGAGGGAATGGATTGGGCGGAGGCAGAGGCGGATCGAGTATTGATGCGGAGGGTGCGAAGCGGCGGGAAGATGAAGCGACAAAAAAGACGATCGAAGAGATGAATGGTCACAGTCAGTTTACCACCTAAATATATTGTGCTCGAAATTCACATCCCAAACGGTTAATACAGAAAAGCCGTTCGGGATGTGCGTCCCTTAAAATTCCGCAGCACGCACATCCTAAACGGTTCTAATTTTCTAGCCGTTTGGGATAAGTCAGCCGAAAGGGACGATATTACATCCGCGACGTTTAAAAATTTGAACCGTCTGCGATGTAATCCCAAACGGTTCATGAAATAGAGCCGTTTGGGATGACTTACTTATCCGTGATGGCTCTATTTTTTTAGCCGTTTGGGATGATTAGCCCAATAAATATCTCAGCCAACCAGACAGATTTGGAAACCCGACATAAGTGCTGGCTGTCCGGTTGACGGGTGATTTACTGGCGATTTGGGTGGTGAATTTAAGGCAACCGGACATTGCATACTTTTAGAAGACCTATTTATTGTTAGTTTTTAAAGGTTAGTAATTGCATTTCTATTGTTATATTTCTTGTATTGTTTGGAACAAGTGAAGTTTTAATTATGTAGAGTGACATATCACTCATTAATTCTTCATATGTGAACATACGTAGATGAATCGAGGGTGGATGTACAACGAGAGCCGTGTTAGCCAAGTGTACATCCAAGGCATTGTTGGTTTCTTAAAAGCTCCCGTGGTGGATATGCACAATAAGGAGGAAGAGTGGATTTTTTGTCCATGCGTTGATTGCGATAATACTAGGCAGTGGCAGAACCCTAAGCAGATTGAAGCACACTTGATTCGAAGGGGTTTCAAGGAAGAATATACATGTTGGAGCAAGCACGGTGAAGAGGCGATCACACATGAAGATAATAATAACATCGATGACACCGAATTGTACGATATGGCAAACATAGTCAATGATGATCAGCCAGATGGTGACGATTGTGCTTCCGATGATGTGATGTGGGATAATACGGATACTATGCCTGATCTAGATGACATGCTGCATGATGTAGAGGAGAACCATAATGACGGAGGGTATAAGCAATTCATTGGCATGTTAGAGGACTCTTAGAAACCTTTGTATTCGGGCTGCAAGGCAAAATACACCAGGTTGTAATCCGTACTTGAACTTCTAAAATTGAAGGCAAGTAGTGGATGGTCCGACAAGAGCTTCACGGTGATGTTAGGTCTATTCACGGATATACTACTAGAGGGTAATGAGTTGCGCAAAACAACGTACAAATGCAAGAAGGTTATTTGTCCCTTAGGAATGGAGGTTGAAAGAATACATACTTATCGAAATGATTGTATCCTGTACCGCAAAGAGTATGCGGACTTGCTTTCATGTCCAGTCTGTAAAGCACCTCGATACAAGCGTAAGGGTGGTCTGGACAAGGACGAGGAATGCGCTGAGGTGACGAAAGGAGTTCCTTACAAGGTTGCATGGTATCTACCTGTAATTTCTCGTTTGAAGAGGTTGTTTGCGAACCCGAAGGAGGCAAAGTTGATGCGTTGGCATGCCGAGGGTCGTAAGAGCGACGGAGTGATGAGACACCCCGCAGATGCGGCCCAGTGGAGAAACATCGATAGGAAGTACCAATCCTTCGGTGCGGACCCGAGGAATGTAAGGTTTGGATTGAGTACCGATGGAATGAATCCGTTCGGCACTATGAGTAGTAGACACAGCACTTGGCCCGTTCTTCTGTGCATGTACAACTTTCCTCCTTGGTTGTGTATGAAGCGGAAGTACATCATGTTGGTGATACTTATCCAAGGCCCAAAGCAACCTGGAAACGACATCGACGTTTACTTCAGACTACTGATGGAAGAACTACATACTCTCTGGAAGGACGAGGGGGTAAAGGTATGGGATGCGTACAGAAAAGAGTACTTCCATCTACGTGGGCTATTGTTCCTTACCATCCACGATTATCCTGCATATGGTAACTGCTCAGGGCAGACTACAAAGGGAGCCAAAGCCTGCGCTACATGCTTGGAAGATACCACGAGCGTGTGGCTGAAGCACTCATGTAAAAACGTATACATGCGTCACCAAAGATTCTTGAGAAGAAATCACCCATACCGTAGCATGAAGAATCAATTCGACGGGAAGACAGAACACGGTGCGAAACCAAGGCCTTTTACTGGGGGGACAGAGGTCCATGACATGGTGAAGGACATCAAAGTTGCGCTTGGCAAGGGGCCTAAATCGAAAAAGCGGCCTGGTGAGAAGAGCATCTGGAAGAAGAGATCAATATTTTGGGAGCTACCTTATTAGAAGGATAAAGAAGTGCGTCACTGCATAGATGTCATGCATGTAGAGAAGAACGTATGTGACAGCGTGCTTGGTATGTTACTGAACATCCGTGACAAAACTAAGGATGGCGTTAAGGCACGAATGGACTTGGTCCATATGGGCATCAGACCTGAGTTAGCACCAGTAAAGACCGATAAAGGCCGGACGTACCTCGCCCCTGCTTGTTACACTTTATCGAAGGACGAGAGAATTGAGCTGTGCGAGTTCTTGTGTACCGTTAAAGTTCCGTCCGGTTACTCGGCGAACATAAAGAATCTTGTTTCCATGGCAGACTTGAAGTTAATTGGCATGAAGTCTCATGATTGCTATGTCATGATGACACAAATGCTCCCAGTGGCTATCAGAAATATTCTGCCAATTGATGTCCAAGAAGCACTAATGAGGTTGTGTCATTTCTTTAACACAACATCTCGGAAGGTCATAGATCCCCTTTCACTAGGTGATCTGCAAAACGAGGTGGTCAAGACTCTTTGTCAACTTGAGATGTACTTCCCGCCATCATTCTTTGATATCATGGTCCATCTCATTACTCACCTCGTGCACGAGATACAGATGTGCGGCCCGGCGTTTCTACGAAGCATGTATCCATTCGAGCATTTCATGGGAATTCTGAAGCACTATGTTCGGAACCGAAATCGTCCAGAGGGCAGTATCATCGAAGGTTATACTTCAGAGGAGGTTGTCGAGTTCTGCATCAACTACATGGCTGAAGCACACCCGATTGGTGTGCCTCGGTCTCACCATGAGGGGAGACTTGGCGGAATCGGGACTATAGGAAGGAAAACAATCACCCCTGATGCGGAAGCACATGCTATAGCCCATTTCGCTGTCTTGCAACGCATGACCTTAGTGTCCCCTTATATCGTAGAACATGTGGGAAAGCTAAGGGAGTATGAAAGTGCATCTAGAGCCCCCTAATGGATTTTGATGATTAATGACAAAAGATTAAGGAACTAATAGTTTACTAAGTGTATACAGGTGAATAGTCCCCAAGTGATTGGTTTAACCAATGAATGTCGACCCCTAAAAAGTTGTTGATGAAAGAAGGCTTGGATATAGAAGACTAGTGTCCCCAAGTGATTGGTTTAACCAATGAATGTCGACCCCTAAAAAGTTGTTGATGAAAGAAGGCTTGGATCTAGAAGACTAGTGGAGTCTTTCTAGTGTTTATGATCATAAGATCATTTGAGTCTATAGGACAAGCCTTTCCATAAAGAGGGGTTATATTTCTAAGGTAGAAGAAGAATCTTCTTGTGTGCTCAATCTAAGATCTCAGAAGAATCCTTTGAAAATCTCTTCTGAGACACAGATTTTGATTCTCGGTAATACCGGTTTGAAGAACCGGATGTACCGAGATTGGCCTCTATTGCAAGGCTGATGACTTAATCGTCTCAGGCCTTGAAGAGTTTCAATTGCGGCATGACCGGTCTTGAACTCGGTGCTGTCGATAATGGCCTCTGTGTCGGAGAGTTAGGGAACCCTGCCACTTAGGGTTTGCCCTAGTCTTCATGTTTCGGAAACCGGTGTTTCCGCTCTTCAAATTCGGTGCTTTCGGGATTTTCTTCTGATATCTAAAAGTCTAAGTCCTAGTTCCATTTGTTGTCTTCAGCTCTGCCGATTTCGATTTCGGTTGTGCCGGGTTTCCTCTCTGGACTTAGGTCATGTGTATTGCTTAGACTAAGTCCCATTCTTCGTGTGTCTTCGGTGCTACCAGTTTCATGTCTGGTGGTATCGAGAACCTGTTCTGGACTTAGGTCTATTTGAGAAGCGGTTTAACCGTGTGAATTTCTGGTATGACCGAGTTTCTTCTCTGTGGAAGAAGAACTGGTCTACTCTTTTAATCATGGTTCAACCGCTCTTCAAGTCGGGACTACCCAGAATCGTTTCTGGAAGTAACTCTGTGGAGTTCAGTATTCAATCCCGGTGTGACAGAGTTCCTCTCCAAAACTACCGACTTTGTGTTGAAGCCTTTCGCTGTGCATCTGAAGCTCCTCAGAATATGACTGTTGTTTGAATTCCGGTGCTTCCGGTTTTGTCTTTCGGTCATACCGAAGAAGAATCTTTGAGTCCAACGACTCTTTTCTAAGCTGAGCCTATTTATAGCCCCCGACCCCCTGCGGACTCGGGAGGACCAATAGCGCATCTCAAGCAAAAATTCTCTCACCAACTCAGTGTTCCACTTTCCTCTCTGACTCCTTGAGATCTACTTTGAGAGAGGGAAGCCCTTGAGAGAGATTTGAGTTTGGATTGAGCATCCAAACCGAGCTTCTTCGAGCCTAGCAGATCTGATTTGTTACTCTTGGAGATTTGACATCTCCTAGCCGGCTAGGTGTCTTCGAAGAGCTCCAGTTTGTGGATTCGCCTTTGAGCAGTTTGTGAAGGTTCGGGGATCACCTCAAGATCCACCATGAGTGATTGAGCAAGCTCTAAGTGGACAAGGCTCAAGGAGAAGAAGGTGAAGTCTAAGTGACTTCGGAGCTAAGTGCTCAAGCCTCTCCAAACGAAGACGTAGAGTTGTTGGCAACAACTTGAACTTCGGGTTATATCTTGCGTCTTCTTTATAGCTTCTTGCTTGAGTTGATTCTCTTTGTTTAAGCTATTGTGTTTGGTTCTTATTGCTTCACCCTTGAGCTGCTTCACCTTTGCATGCTTAAGAACAAATTTGAATAAAATTTGATAATCTCCTATTCACCCCCCCTCTAGTCGATAGACCTCGATCTTTCAATTGGCATCAGAGCAAGGTCTCCTCTTTGCTACTGATTTGGTTTAACCACCAAGGAGAAAGGTATGTCGACTTCCGGAAACTATAGGAGTTCTTCACATAGACCTATCTTCGATGGTACTAACTACGCAGGATGGAAGCACAAGATGAGGATGCACCTTGAAGCAATTGACTTTGAAATCTGGAGAATCATTGAACAATGATTCATTGTCCTCAATGAAGATCAATTGACTGAAACTGACAAGAAGAACAAGCAGCTAAATGCCCAAGCATGTGACATTTTCTTCGGTGCCCTCAACGATGATGAGTTCGGAAGAATCAGCACACTCTGAAGCGCCAAGAAGATCTGGAACACGCTTGAAGAGGTGTATGGAGGGACAGAGTCAGTTAAGGACTCAAGAACTGATGTTCTTCGAAGCCAGTTCAATAGATTCAGAGGTTCAGATCAAGAATCAGTTCGAAGCATCTACTCCAGACTCACAACCATTACAAAGGAGCTTCGAGGACTTGGTGCCATAGATATCACCGACATAGTCATCGTCAAGAAGCTCCTCATGTCTCTTGACGAGAAGTATGACACTCTATGCACTCTCATCCAAGAAAGAGCTGATTTCAAGTCATTGACACCATCTCAAGCTCTTGGAAGACTCAATGCTCACGAAATGATCATTGAAGAGAAGAAAGAGCTGCACTCCACAAGATCAGGCCCTCGAAGAAGCATTGCTTTGAAGGCCAAGAAGGAAGAATCCTCATCAGAAGAAGAACCAGAAGAATCAAGCGATGAAGCCGATGACATAACTTCACTAGGGAAGGACATGGCCCTTTTGGTCCGAAGATTCAACAAGTTCCAAAAGTGTGGAAGATTCAAGAAGTATGACTTGAGAAGAAAAGGGAGTTCCTCCTCAAGAGAGCCCAAGAAGAGAAAATGCTATAAGTGTGGGGAGACCGGCCACTTCATTGCCAACTGTCCTCTCCACAAGAAAGAAAAGAGAAACGAGAAAGGTTACAAAGGAGAGAAGGATGACAAGAAGGAGAAATCCCACAAGAAGGAGCATCACTCCAAACCAAGCCACTACAAGAAGAACAAGTACAAGGCTAAAGCATATCTTGGCAAGGAGTGGGATTCAAATGCCAGTGATTCTTCAAGCTCTGAACCTTCTTCCTCGGACTCCGAAACTGGAATGGCGGGACTCGCTTGGTCTTCACCGATAAAGGCTAGGTCAATCTTTGACATGCCAAGCGACAACAAGTCTCCCACTTGCCTCATGGCTAAGGGGTCCAAGGTAACTTCAAAACCTCCTAGCTATGATGATAGTGATGATGACCTCATGAGTGAAGAGCTAGAAAACATAAAACCTAGTTATAGAAAACTAGCTAAAACACTTATGGAGCAAGAAATCATTCTTGAAGATCAAGAAAGTTTGCTTGTCGATGAGATGGAGAAAAATAAGGAATTGACTCGTGAGTTGAACAAACTCAAGTCAAAATACCTTGAACTCACCAAGGCTCATGAATCACTAGTAGAGGACCATGAATCTCTAATAGAAGATCATGAAAAGCTTGGTCTTGAATACCTTAACAAAAAGCAAGATCTTAAAACTCTAAAAGTGGTTCATGAAGAACTTAGGTTTGAAAATGATTCTCTCATCGCCAAATAAATTAGTGAGAATCAAGAAGGTTTTAATCCTCCATGTTTAAAATGTATTGCATCATCCAATGCCATGCCTTCATCCAGCAATGTGCATTCAGATTCTTCATCTTCAAATGCTATTGCGGCCTCTTGTTCTCTTAACACTCCATCTATGGAGACCATAGCTATTATGAATGAGAATGCTAGGATGAAGACCCTTTTTGAGGTTGGTTTCTTCAAGTGCTACAAAGGAAGTGACTCCCTAAGAGAGCTTCTTAGTAAGCAATTGATGAACTCGAAGAAGGAAGGGTTAGGCTTCATCCCAAGCTACAACTCCGATGGGTCAAGGTGGAGACCCGAACAATATCCCAAGACCAAGTGGGTACTTGAAAGAGGGAAGAACATCGAACTTACTCATTACAATGGTTATGCTCGTAATGATTATGCATTCATGCATGCTAATTTTGATGCTAACTATAAAATTGCTAAGACCCAAAAGAGTAGAGTGTATGCTAAGTACGTTGGACACAAGATTAGAGATGTAGTCCCTTGCAAGACCATATGAGTACGCAAAGACCTCATCACAAATCTTAGACCCAATGTACTTGATACATCTAACAATGCTACAACCGCTAACATCTATAGCCCCAAGAAGATATGGGTACTTAAAAGAAACTAAGTTGCATTGTAGGGCTATGTCTCCGGAGGACGAGAATGGGTGCTTGACAGTGGATGCACCGATCACATGACCGGGGACGAAAGCATGTTCGATGAATTCACGCCAAATGCTTCATCCACTTGAAGCATTACATTTGGAGACAACGGTAAAGGAAAGGTAATGGGATTAGGTAAAGTTGCTATATCCAAGGACAAATCTATTGCAAATGTTATGCTTGTCAAATCCCTTGGATTCAACCTAATGTCCATTGCTCAATTAAACGATCTTAATCTTGATGTATTATTCACTAAAATTGATTGCCAAGTGTTCAAAAATGATGATCAATCCTTGATCTTCAAAGGAGTAAGAAAAGGTAATCTATATCTTGTTGATTTTTCTAAAGGTCCTCAAGTTACCACTTGCTTAATTGCAAAATTTTCGAAAGGTTGGCTATGGCATCGAAGACTTGGACATGTAGGAATGAGGAACCTCGACAAATTGGTCAAAGGTAAACATATCCTCGGAATTACTAACGTATCTTTTGAAAAGGATAGACTTTGTAGTGCATGCCAAGCCGGGAAGCAAGTAAAGTCGAAGCATCCCTCCAAGACCGTCATGACAATGACAAGTCCTCTTGAGCTTCTTCACATGGACTTATTTGGTCCAAACACTTACAAGAGCTTTCGGAGGTAACACTTATGGTTTTATCATAGTTGATGACTTTACTAGATTCACTTGGATATATTTTCTTGAGGACAAAGCTAGAACCCAAGAATGCTTCAAGAAATTTGCAAGAAAGGCTCAAAACGAGTTCGAGCTAAAGATCAAGAAGGTGCAAAGCGACAACGGGACGGAGTTCAAGAATACAAACATCGATGACTTTCTTGATGAAGAAGGCATCAACCATGAGTTCTCCGCCGCCTACACGCCTCAACAAAACGGTGTTGTTGAAAGGAAGAATAGAACCCTAATCGAGATGGCGCGTACAATGATTGACGAATACAACACGCCAAGTCGATTTGGGCGGATGCCATCAACACCGCATGCCATGCAATCAACCATCTCTATCTTCACAAGTTCATGAAGAAGACATCATATGAGCTTCTAACCGGTAACAAACCAAACGTTGCATACTTTCATGTATTTGGATCCAAATGCTATATCTTAGATAAGCACCGCACATCTAAATTTGCTCCAAAATCACATGATGGTTTCTTTCTCGGTTATGGCTCGAATTCGCACACTTACCGTGTCTTTAATGACTTCACACGAAAAGTTGAAGAAACGGTGGATGTGCAATTCGATGAAACTAATGGCTCCCAAGTAGAGCAACTGCCAAATGTTGTAGATGAACTAATCCCCACTGAAGCATTGAAGAATATGGCTATTGAGGAAGTAAAGCCTATTGAAGTCAAAGAAAACACTTCATCTCTAGACGTCATGCCACCTTCCTCAAGTCAAGAACATCAAGAGGAGAGTGATGACATTGAAGCAAATGCTGAAGATGAAGCGCAAACAAGACTTCAATCCAAAGTGGTCCACATCATCCCGTCGATAAGATTATAAGTGATATATCCAAAGGTCCACAAACTCGCTCACGTGCTAGACTGTCAAATTTTTGTGAGCACTACTCGTTTGTTTCTTCTTTGGAACCAACTAGGATCGACGAAGCCATGGATGATGAAGATTGGGTGATTACGATGCAAGAAGAGCTAAACAACTTCGAACACAACAAAGTGTGGACTCTAGTTGATAGACCGAACCCCAAAGAACACAATGTCATAGGAACGAAATGGGTGTATCGGAACAAGCAAGATGAAGATGGACAAGTAGTGCACAACAAGGCTCGTCTCGTCGCCCAAGGCCACACGCAAGTGGAAGGTTTGGATTTTGGTGAGACGTATGCACCCGTAGCTAGATTCAAAGCTATTCGAATTTTACTAGCATATGCAAATCATCATAACATCTTGCTATATCAAATAGATGTCAAAAGTGCATTTTTAAATGGTGAAATTGAAGAATTAGTATATGTTGAACAACCACCAGGTTTTGAAGACCCAAAATTTCCAAACAATGTGTATAAACTTCATAAAGCTCTATATGGACTAAAACAAGCTCCTAGAGCATGGTATGAATGTCTTAAGAAGTTTCTACTCACTAAAGGCTTCAAAACCGGTAAAATTGACTGTACTCTTTTCACTAAAATCATGGATAATGAACTCTTTGTATGCCAAATATATGTGGATGACATTACTTTTTGGATCAACTAACCACAAATTCAGCAAAGAGTTCGACAAAATGATGCCTGAAAAGTTTGAGATGTCCATGATGGGAGAGTTGAAGTTCTTCCTAGGTCTTCAAGTGAAGCAACTCAGAAATGGAACCTTCATCTCTCAAGAGAAGTACATAAGGGACATGCTCAAAGAAAGTTCGACATGGAGAATGCAAAAGGAATCCATACTCCAATGCAAACGAACGGCCATCTCGACTTAAATAAAGACGGTAAATCCGTTGATCAAAAGGTATACCGTTCTATGATTGGTTCCTTGCTTTATCTTTGTGCATCTAGGCCCGACATTATGTTAAGTGTTTGCATGTGTGCACGGTTTCAAGCAGCTCCTAAGGAGTGTCACCTCACGGCCGTTAAGAGAATTCTTCGATATCTAGTTTATACTCCCAAATTAGGGCTATGGTATCCCAAAAGGGCTAGATTCAATCTTGTTGGATATTCGGACTTGGATTATGCAGGAAACAAGGTTGATAGGAAGTCTACCTCCAGAACATGCCAATTCCTAGGTAGATCATTAGTTAGTTGGTCTTCCAAGAAACAAAATTCTGTTTCCCTATCTACCGCCGAAACCGAATATATATCCGCAGGGTTCTTGTTGCGCTCAATTATTGTGGATGAGGCAAACTTTGAAGGATTATGGGATTGTGATAAAAGAAGTGTCTTTATTGTCTGATAACGAAAGCGCAATCAAGATAGCTAATAACCCCGTTCAACATTCCCGCACAAAACACATGGACATCCGTCATCACTTCATTAGGGATCATGTTGAAAAAGGTGACATTGTGATTAGCCATGTGAGAACGGATAAACAATTAGCTGATATCTTCACAAAACCCTTAGATGAGCGTAGGTTTTGCAAGTTGTGACGTGAGCTAAATATCTTGGATTCTCGAAACGTGTCTTGAAACCATGCTTACATGTTTACATCATAACTTATTGTTAATGCTTTAGATGTGAACACATTATTGGCAAGTATAGTTCTCTCAATGAGCATATACATCCAAATATGTGAGAAAAGCAACATTTATGACTATTGATGAATATGATTCATAGAATCCTCCTCATTAAATTGATATGTGATTCTAAATCAGTGTATTCATACATGGTGGCCTCAAACCACCACATTTGCCATGGATCTTATCTCTCTGTCTTCAGTCCATATTATCATCCAACTTATAGCTAAACTCTTCAGTTGATATTTCTCTAAGTGGATGAAATTAGACCCCAAACCTCAGATCCATCCATAACTTATCTATATTCTTCATGCTATTCTTCACAAGAGTACTGTTGAAACCATTCCGGTACTGCTGAGATGAAACCCCAGAGTCAGTTTCCTCTTTTACGTGATTCTTCGGTCCATTCGGTTTTCATTCTGGCATATCTAAAAATCACCTCTATCGTGACTCAGAAATCTGTGAAGAAGTTTGAATAGTCTTCCAGTACTCAATTCCGGTGCTACCGAGTTCTTCTTCGGCATCACTGCTTTTGAAGACTTACAATGGCAGATCCGGTTTTTACTCAAACCGCATCTCCGGTTCTTCTGGGATCCCTTGGCTATAAATAGCCCAGTTTTCCCCTCCGTGCCTGTTCATCTCCTCAAACCCTAAAACTCCTTAGCGCCGCCGCTGTTCTTCGTCTTCCTCGCCGGACTTGCTTCGAGGCTTGCCGTCTTACAGCTCTGCCGTGAAGACTTCTCGCCACCGCCGGACTTGTTCACGTCCGCCGCCACCGTAGCAGCACCGCCGCCGCTGAGTTAGGGCACGGTGGTGAAACCCGCGATCTTCATTTGCCTTCTCAGATCGTGCAAGTTCTTCCCAGGGTACATTTCAATCTTTTCTTCCTGTCAAATCAAAGAAATTTCTTAGTATTTAGGCGCATTTTTAGATCTAAATCTCTTCGCGCCTATCGGATTCAATGGTTCATGTTCTGAAGAATCTCGGCATTGCCGGTTTTCAAACCGGTAGTTCCACGTTTTGCTCTGCAACGCTGAAGCACAAGCCCGGCACTTCCGGAAGTGAAACCGGTCATACCGATTTTGAAGAAACCACTGATTCCTCAGCTAAAAACCATTTTTCTTCAAAAATTGTATCTGCTGAGTACTCTTGTGATCATATCTTTTCTCTTCGTATCTTTTATGCTTCACAGGGTGCAATCATGAGCAGTGCAAGTGACTCCAATGCAGAGAGGAGTTATGACATTCAGATCAGCAACAGTGACCCTGATAGGGCTACCAACAGTTCTAAAGAGGTATCTCCTCCCTCTCCCAAGAGACCAAAGACTCAAGCTAGGTCCTCAGCTACCTCTAGACCTCAGAAAGTGAGGAGAGCAGTATCAAAAGTAAAAGGGAGCAGGGTTCTCTCTCCTCAAAAATCCTCACGCATCAAGCCAACGGCCCCTCAAACAGATCTAGACATTGAAGAAGATATTCCCATAGGGCTAAGGGCTGCAATGAAAATGAAGAAAGCTGAAGAAGAATGGGAATCAGCCAAGGCTCAAAAACTTGGCAAAGAACTGGAAGCAAAGGAAAGAGCTGCCCATCAAGCTCAAGCTAGGACAGTGGCCATAATCACTCCTGAAGAAATGGCTAAGAAAGAAGCTCTAGCCCAAGAGAGGCTAGAAATCTATGTGGAAGCAAGAAGTCAAGCAAAGCTTGAAGCATTTCAGAAGGAGAAAGAGAGAAGTGCAGCTGAGTTGAGTAAACTCAAAGCTGCTAGAGGAAAGAGCAAGGAAAGCTTCAAAAGATACAAAGCTCTCATAGCAAAGCAATCTTCTGAAGAAGCAAAAGGCAAAGAGTTGGCCAGGGCTGCAACTCTTGCAAATATTAGAAAGAAGAAAGCAGATAAGAAAGCTGCTGAAATGAGGAAAGCAAATCCTCAGCTTTCAGAGTTTAGGCTCAAGACCTCCCACACTTCTTCTCAACCAAAAGCTGTCAGCATTTCAGAGAAGACTCCAACTCCAGCACAACCAGCTGTTCAGGTTGAAGAACTTGCAGCTCCAAGTGAGCCTCAAGCTGAGCAACAAGTAGAGAGTTTCAAGGCTCCTGAAGTATCAACAACAGCTCCAGAACAAGCACCTCAGCTTGAAGAACAAGCTAAGGATCAAATTGCTCAAGTTGAGCAACAAGCTAGAGATCTCTCAACTCAGCCTAAAGAGCAACAAGCTGAAGAAAGAAGAGAAGAACAAGAAACAGAACCACAGTCTGGAGAGCAAAGCACTCAGCCTGAAGAGATCGTCCAGGCCCCTGAGGCCTCAGAAGCAGTTTTGCCTGCTGAAGAACCAACAGAACAACATGTTGCAGAATCTGCTGAACCTACTGCTGTTCCAAGATATGAGAGGAGAAACAGAAAACAAGTTGTATCTCCAAGACGATCCTCTTCAACTGAGAAGAAGGAGAAGCAAGCTGAGAGGAAAAAGGTGACAAGTTGCCACCCAGGCCAAGTCAGAGAACTAGATCTGCACTAAAGAAAGTCAGACTTCATTTAGATGAAGAGGACAAAGAGATGATGGAGCAACAGAATGTTGAAGACAATGCAGCCTTGGTAATGCTTGCTCCTACACAAAGGATTCCCAAACAAGAAAAGAAGCCCATGCCAGTGGTGGAATACCACAAAATGACGAATGAAGACTTAAGGGAGATCAGATGGGATGTTAACCCATATGAGTATGCCAGAGATGCATCAGATCCCAGATTTTAGGCCAGAACTCAACAGGATTTCTATCAGACCACACTCTTCAAGAAAAATAGAGTCTTCAAGCACCAATATGTTGATCGTGCCTATCTTGAAAAGCACAGATGTTTTGCTCCAGTTCTTGAAGCTCTGAGGCAAGTTGGTCTTGAAGAGATTTTCACTTTCAGACAAAACTGGAATGAAGAACTCATTCTTCAGTTCTATGCCACTCTATACATCTCTGGAACTCCTATTGGATCAAGTACATGGAAGCTAGAATGGATGACAGGCAACTCAAAATATGAAGCCTCATTTGAAGAATTTGTTGCCAGAATAGGGCTTGGAATGGACATAAACTCAGAGGATCCTAAAATACATGATGAAGACATTCTATCCAAGGACAACTTGAAGCCCTTGTATCCTGAAGGCAACGAATGTGTACTTGGCAAGACAATTGATTTCACATATCCAGCCAAGACAGTCTTCAAAATTCTGAGGAAGACTCTGGCCCCCAAGAAGGGAATCAAGATGAGATTCATCAGAGGGTCAGAAATCTTCTTGTTAAAGTGATGACATTCAGCCCCTTCAACTTGGCAGACTTCTTCGGGAACTTATGTCTGAGGTCATTGCAGATCACATCAAACAATTGCCATATGCTCCTTATTGATGAAGTTCATTCTGAGCAAGACTGCAATTGACTTTCACTGTGATACTCGGCACACTAAGTTCACTCCCTCTCTATATGAAGATTTAGTGAAGAAAGCAAGTCAAGTCAAGGGAAAAGGCAAGCAACCTGCTGAACCTTCCCCACCTCCCCCACCCTCAGCACCTCAGGCAGGTGAAGAAAGACAACCTATGGCTAGTGATAATCCACACTTCTATCAGTCTAAAAGCCAACCCAAATCACCTGAAGTGCAAAAGCCTACAGAAATCTCTAAGATTGATCAGCTTCTTCAAGCAATTCATCAAATGAGGAAAGAACAGAAGCTCATGAGGCATGATCTTGATGCACTCTTTAACATGGCTCTGGTATCCTAAACAGCTGACAGAGAATCTATCAAGAGGTCTTGGGCACTTCTGAAGAAGCACTATTCTGAAGAAGAATTGGCAGCACAAGGCATCAAAGAAACTTATCCGTGATGTGCTCATCCACTTTCTTCAATCCATTACAGAGTCACCCCAAGTGCCTCCATCTCTTCTGATCAACCTGAAGACACTGCTACTTCGCCCCCTCAGGCCCCAGCTCAAGCCTCAGCACCAGCTCCAAGTTCTCCTCATGCTTCAGCATCCGGTGCTCCTCCCTCATCCTAAGCCTTTTGGCTCTTTGATGCCAAAGGGGGAGAGATAAAGGAAGATATAAAAAGGGGGAGTTTGAAGAAGAAGTAGTTTAGGATAGAAGAGTTACAAACCTTGCTTCTTATTTGATTTATGTATTGGTTCGTAAACTCTAAATTGGTGATCTTTTGTGTTTGATACATTTTTTTTAATATGCTCTGATCAATTATCTATTATATGCATATCTACATCTTATCATTTGATATGTCAATGTGCTCTGATCTATTATTCGTATTTATATCTTTAATGATCATATGCTCTGATTAATTGCTCATCATATATATGATCATATGCTCTGATCACCTCTTGTGCATGTTCAATTAATGATTATTCTTATACAATGCACCTCCACGGGTTCCAAGATATGGGGGGAGCTCCTCAAAACTCCTCAAAGATGTGCACTTGTAGTCGAAGCAATATTTAAATAGTGCATATATTTAGGGGGAGCTATCTCTACATCATGGAACTCAAAACACAAATCTTTTATATCTTTTGTGAAACTTTAATCGGGTTGTCATCAATCACCAAAAAGGGGGAGATTGAAAGTGCATCTCAAGCTCCCTAATGGATTTTGATGATTAATGACAAACAATTAAGGGACTAATGGTTTACTAAGTGTATACAGGTGAATAGTCCCCAAGTGATTGGTTTAACCAATGAATGTCGACCCCTAAAAAGTTGTTGATAAAAGAAGGCTTGGATCTAGAAGACTAGTGGAGTTTTTCTAGTGTTTATGATCATAAGATCATTTGAGTCTATAGGACAAGCCATTCTATAAAGAGGGGTTAGATTTCTAAGCTAGAAGAAGAATCTTCTTGTGTGCTCAATCTAAGATCTCAGAAGAATCCTTTGAAAATCTCTTTTGAGACACAGATTTTGATTCTCGGTAATACCGGTTTGAAGAACCGGATGTACCAGGATTGGCCTCTGTTGCAAGGCTGATGACTTAATCGTCTCAGGCCTTGAAGAGTTTCAATTGCGGCATGACCGGTCTTGAACCCGGTGCTGCCGATAATGGCCTCTGTGTCGGAGAGTTAAGGAACCCTGCCGCTTAGGGTTTGCCCTAGTCTTCATGTTTCGGAAACCGGTGTTTTCGCTCTTCAAATCCGATGCGTCCGGGATTTGCTTCTGATATCTAAAAGTCTAAGTCCTAGTTCCTTTTGTTGTCTTCAGCTCTGCTGATTTTGATTTCGGTTGTGCCGAGTTTCCTCTGTGGACTTAGGTCTTGTGTGTAGCTTAGACTAAGTCCCATTCTTCGTGTGTCTTCGGTGCTACCAGTTTCGTGTCCGGTGGTACCAAGAACCTGTTCTGGAGTTAGGTCTATTTGAGAAGCGGTTTAACCGTGTGAATTTCTGGTATGACCGAGTTTCTTCTCTGTGGAAGAAGAACTGGTCTCCTCTTCTAATCGTGGTTCAACCGCTCTTCAAGTTGGCACTACCTGGAATCGTTTCTAGAAGTAACTCTATGGAGTTCAGTATTCAATCTCGGTGTGACCGAGTTCCTCTCCGAAACTACTAACTTTGTGTTGAAGCCTTTCGCTGTGCATCTGAAGCTTCTCAGAATATGATTGTTGTTTGAATTCCGGTGCTTCTGGTTTTGTCTTCCGGTCATACCGAAGAAGAATCTTTGAGTCCAACGACAAAAATTCTCTCACCAACTCAGTGTTCCACTTTCCTCTCTGACTCCTTGAGATCTACTTTGAGAGAGGGAAGCCCTTGAGAGAGATTTGAGGTTGGATTGGGCATCCAAGCTGAGCTTCTTCAAGCCTAGCAGATCTGATTTGTTACTCTTGGAAATTTGGCATCTCCTAGCCGGCTAGGTGTCTTCGAAAAGCTCCAGTTTGTGGATTTGCCTTCGAGCAGTTTGTGAAGGTTCGGGGATCACCTCAAGATCCACCATGAGTGATTGAGCAAGTCCTAAGTGGACAAGGCTCAAGGAGAAGAAGGTGAAGTCTAAGTGACTTCGGAGCTAAGTGCTCAAGCCTCTCCAAAGGAAGACGTAGAGTTGTTGGCAACAACTTGATCTTCGGGTTATATCTTGCGTCTTCTTTATAGCTTCTTGCTGGAGTTCATTCTCTTTGTTTAAGCTATTGTGTTTAGTTCTTATTGCTTCACCCTTGATCTGCTTCACCTTTGCATGCTTAAGAACAAATTTGAATAAAATTTGATAATCTCCTATTCACCCCCTTCTAGTCGATAGACCTCGATCTTTCAGAGTATCCGAAAGCGACAGTTGCTTGGAGGATGAAAGAGCAGAACAAGATATTCAACCAATGGATTAAGAAGCGAATCATCGGGGGCTCCTCAACCGATACGCTGACCTGGTTGGCTGAAGGGCCTACATTTACAGTTCAAACTTGGCAAGGATACGATATAAATGGATACACTTTCTACACAAAGGCCCAAGATGCGAAGAGCATATACCAAAACATCTATGTCTGCATAGAAGCCCGAGATACATCTGGGAACAAAGAATTCTATTACGGGATGATCGAGGAGATTTGGGAGCTTGATTGTGTGAGCCGCATACAAAAGCGAACCCTTCGTACTTGCCACCCATGTTACCCAAGTCTTCTACGTAAAAGACCTCGCACAGCAGCACTTGGTCCTAGATAACCATCAATGAAGCCGAAGGGACGCTTCGAAGTGCAGGCCATCCATGAGGAATCTGGGGCTCCTATAGAACCGGAAAAAAAACTATGAAAAATTTAGGACCATATGCGGGGTGGTCGCGACGGGTCGGGTCAGCATCCTATTAAGTGACTGGAAGCAAGTAACCAAGGATGAACGTAGATTATTAGTGGACGAGATAATGGAATCTTTCATGGTGCCCGAGAGATGGGTTAAGGATGTGCGACGAGCCGCGGAGCTGAAGGCTTGCGGTTCGTGGAAGAATTGGAAACATGTGTTGAACAAGAAATTTGTGCAGGAACAAAAGGAGCCATTTGGCCCTTACCCGATGATTACACCTAAAGACTGGGATAAATTTGTGGAGATGAAGACGACATCTGAATTTCGTCACAAAAGTGAAGAACACAAGGCTTTAGTGGCAAAGAACAAATACCCGCACAGAATGGGCACGAAAGGATAATATGGCAAAAAGAGATAGTGGGAGAAGGAGGATGAAGAAGCATGCCTTTGGGGCACCGATCCACCATTTGCTGATGTCGAGACGGAGCGTGCTTGATACTGGTGTAGAGGGAGGTCTACTACCAGCTCTTCGGGTCAAACAATCTTCCAAAACCCTGCCGACTGAGAAGTTTACCAACACCTGGTACGATCGATAACCTATCATAAACCTGGTCATCCGAGTTAGTAGTATGTAAATTAATAACATAATGATTACTTACGTACCATCTGTTGCCCTATGCAGAAGGAGCTAAGTGTTCAAGCTTCCCAAGGCTCTTTCCAGTCCGTTAGGGCTGACGACATTCTCACAGCCAGTTTGGGAACGAAGGAGCACCACGGGCTGTATTCATGGTCAAGGGCTCCTAGTCAGACATAGCAAGGCATTCCCACTCGATGAATAGTCGAGACAAGAATAGAAAAGAGCCAAAGTAGATCACAAAAGTGAGCGGATGAAATCCGAGCTCTGTCAAATACTTATGCCTGAGTTTGAACAGATGCTCGAGGCTAGGTTGACACAGGAGAGGGATGCCATGGAGGAAAGGTTGAGATCACAACAAGAAAGTCTTGGATACCCCAGCCCCGGTGCCCGTCAAAGTAGCTGCGCATCAGCCAGACCTGAATGTCTCAATGATACCAACGCAACGTATGCAGTCGATGGCATCAGCGAGCCGAAGAAGTGCAAGCTCCAAGTGATTATAGCCCAATTGGGTTTTCCTTTGGAGGCTACTTCCAGGTTGGTGTATCCGCCTGCTCAAGGGGGTACAATACACGGTGTGGCAATGGCGACAGGTTTTGCTAGGTGCACCGTCGACAGTGTGGACCCCCAAATTCATGCGAGTCCTGCTATTCCATGCAAGCGCGGACGATGACATGCAGGCTTTGGGAGACACAATTGGGTCATTCATCCAGTGGCCCAAGAAGGACATAGTCTTGAAGGACGCAGTACCGGCGTCACCGAGGCTGCATGTCAAGCCACCTGCCTACATCAAAGATCAGCTGCAGCTGTCAGTACCCCTAGAGAGGCCTGATGAACCATGTAGTATGCTTGTCGAGCCACCTGCCAACATCCAAGATGAGCTGCAGCTATCAGCACCGCCACCGAGGACTAAAGAACCCACTTTTGTGCATGTAGAGCCACATGCCAATATCAAAGAGCTGCTACAGCTATCGGCACCACCGGTGCTACCTTCCAAGTTCGCTCGCGAGTTTGATCTACTGGCACCGCCCCCCCCGGTGAGGGTTACAGCCAAAAAGACCAACGCAAGGGCCTCGACGAAGGGCAAAGGAAAGGGCAAAGCAAAATCTTTTACCAAGGATCTGAACATGCTAACCGATGAGGAGTTCAACAAAAGGTTCCCTCCCCTGGACGTAGCCCCGAAATACATGCGTGGCCAACCGTTGCTGGGACAAGAACAACTCGTGTGTGCAGGTTTGATTTGCCAAAAATTCCATGCGTACTACATGGACGTCTCCAACAGGGAGGGCGCAGCAATATAAGTTGGTATACCTATGTATTTCAAGCTGGAGCACTTCCTCCACCAAGCGGGTGATTGCACGGTAGGCTTCGAGGACTTGTTTCTCCTCTTCAACCTTCGAGAAATCGACGTCTCCCTTATGAGATGCTTTACATTGTAAGTATTTCACGAAAATTGTGTCCATTCAAGCATTATGCCGCTAAATGCATACATATTAACTCTTACTTTCAATACCTAGGCACATGATCGATGAATGCAAAGTAAGGAAAGACCCGGTGGGTTTCATCGACCCACAGTTGGTCTCTGCACAAAGCATCACCGGAAGCCCTGAGCTCGTTCACAATTACCTGGTACACCAATTGATGGCTCATCAGAACAAACACTTCATAATGCTTCCATACAATGAGTTGTAAGTTATACACTATACTTCACATATTTATACTTTATACAACATGGCTGCATGAGTTGTGACTGGGGAGAAAAACTTTGGCAGCTTTCATTGGATCTTGATTGTCTTCATGCCGAAAAATAAAAGGGTAGCATACCTTGATCCCTATAAGCCTCATGACTACTCGTCAATGCGCGGATTCATTGATAGGTGGTAGACCACATTTCGTTTCGTCCATAATTAGTTCTATTCTTTCTTCCTTGTGCTATTTGCTTAAATTTTGTAATCACTTAGGGCACTCGACGCCGTTGCTCGTGGAGGGAGATCAGTGCTAGGAGATGCCAAGACTTGGCGTCACGATTTTGAAATTAAGGTATTCCCTGATTAAGTATTTAACTGTCTGATATCATGTAAGTTCCCAAAAAATTCTATCCATTACTAGTACGCCTGAGATTTAATTTTTCCAGGTTGCCTAGCAACCCGCAGGAACCAACCTTTGTGCCTATTATGTTTGCCACTTCATGATGAAACTCATCGCTGTTTCGAAGAAGATAAAAGATATTAAGGGGATAACGCAGGTTAATTTCTCTTAAGTTATTAGTATTTCTTGCCATTTTAGCTGTAGCCACGACATCTAACTTACTAGCTGCAGCTTTTTTCTTCAATGGGATCAAAGTCGATGAAGGAGCCCAACCTCGCAGAGATTCAAGGGCAATTCTCCTACTTCTTTGAATTGAAAGTCTTATCTCCAAAAGGACCGTTCCATAGTCCTTAGCTGATGTTAATTCATACTTTCTAATGGATTTTGTAATGCATTTTGGTACTTGTAATGGATTTCGCAATTGATTCAAGTGTGGATGCATTTTTGTAATGGATTAATGTTTGGATGGATGGTAATGTGAATAGAATGTGCAGTTCTAGTATGTCCTAGATATTCTGATGAAATGTTATCATATATATGAATTTTGCTCAAATTCTGATGCATAAGCAGTTTGCTGGCAAAAAACAAATTATTTCTTCCTGCTGTAAATTCTGAATAACCGTTTAGGATGTGGTATACATCCCAAACGGTTTCCATATATTAACCATTTCAGATGTGGATGACATCCCACACGCTTTTGCTTTATTGACCGTTTGGGATGTGGATAACATCCCACACGCTTTTGCTTTATCAACCATTTCGGATGTCGAACACATCCCACACGGTTCTTCTATATTAACCGTTTGGGATGTGGATGACATCCCAAATGGTTCTTCTGTATTAACTGTTTGGGATGTGCCTCTCTTCCCAACCAGCCACAGAACCGTTTGGGATATGACCCCCTCATCCGCAACAGACAATTGGTGACGGTTCGTAAAACCGTTTGGGATGCAACATTTCAACCGTTTGGGATGGTTATTTCTATACTAGTGGAGCTATGGGCGGAGCTTAGTTAGGGCCAGGTTTAAGCCTGGCCCCTTCCTCTAAATGAAAATCTGGCTACAAAGTATCAATAGTTATATCTAATACACCAATCAAAACTAATTGGCAAGTATTTATTAGGATTTTGTAGTACAATTTGTTAGCCTTGGACCCTCTGCAATCTTCTTCAAGCTTCACCATCGGAACGAGCTATGTACGGACAGCTTAGGTCATGCCGAGCCATAAGAACCAAATCTCGCGAGCACTTTAGGGCCTATTAATCTATATTTAGTATCGGTTATACCCGGAGCCCCATGTTATACTTTGGATAAAATAGTTCGAAATCTTCACACCGGTATGTAACAACAGGGAAAGTGACAGTTCGTTGTACACTGGTTGATTGGGAGGCCCCACCCTGCCTCTCCCAAAGAGGACACCACGTCTTAAACGGTCGGACCCCACCTTGACGCGCTAATCGAAAGAGGCATACGCTGCTTATATATCTGATCTCCCACTAGGTCTAAGGTCCCCCCATCCATGCAGGCACACTGGTACTACTGCTGCTGTTCTTCCGGTACTTATATGCAAGCTAGATTTCCTGCCTCACACAAGTACAGAAATCCATATCCGAGGCGGTTAAAATAGCACATCCGAGGCGGTTATCGCAAGCGCCTCCACGGAGTGGTTGCGGATATGGGGGCATGCATCGGAGGCGGTCACGCAAGCGCCTCGGATATGAGCTTATCCGAGGCGGTTGTCTAGGCTGAACCGCCTCGGATAAGGCCTTATCGGAGGCGGTTAAAATTTACCAACCGTCTCGGATATGGACTTATCGGAGGCAGTTAAGTTCCACCGACCGCCTCGGATAATGTCTTGTTGGAGGCGGTGAAGATAAAATAACTGCCTCCGATAACTCCTTATCCGAGGCGGTGGGTGAAGTGTAACCGCCTCCGATAAGCCCTTATCCGAGGCGGTTGAGATAGAACATCCGAGGCGATTCTTTATTTCCAACCGCCTCGGATATGTTTTTGGACAGGCATTATTTTGCCTAATTTACTATACTCCCTGAAAAAGCAAACAGTTCATATACAACATATATCCAAATCACAGCACGCACAACAGAATTATATAGCACACTTCAATCATTTCGCATCAGCCACAAGACATAAACTACAAACATTCACATACATACGCATACATTATTACAAAACTTGTTCACTTGAGACATGTACTTAATTAACAGCGGAGATATTGATCAAATTCAAAAAACTTGTTCACTTAAGTTCTTCACATGAATAGAACCACTCGCCAATGCCTCCATGCACAATATCTGTTGATAAAGAAGTCTCATTTGTAAAAGAATGATATTCACAAGAAAAAGTTATAGTTATGTCAAACCCACTTACACGTTTGCAGTGAGAGGAAAAATGAACAAGACATTTAGAAACATCAAGTGCACTTGTCATTTTAAACCGCAAGTTGGATAGATAACTACAAACTTTGGAACTTTGCAACCAATGAAGTACGTAATGACCTAACTAGAAACCTAAGTAATGATCTTACTAGTCGCAATCCTAAGTTCCTAGCATGCCTCTGAGGAACCGAAGCGTCCTTGGGGACTAATGACCTCGTTGTTTAGGAAGCTAGCGATGTGCGACCGAATCTGGACCATGTCCATATCTTCCAACTGTTTGATTGCCATGGTTTGTGCCGCTCCCTGAAAACATGAGGCTTACACTCAGGGCGAATAGCATGATTAAACATTAGACATTAGTTAATGGCGATGGTTTCGTACTGCTAGATCTCCGTACTTTGGGTTGCTACAAAGGGCTAGCATGTGGAAACACACGTAATACCCACAGGCGTCGGTCCCTTCGGGCTGCTGCCGGCACTACAAAAAGAATATCGATTAGGTATAGAGGGCAGAAGTATGATGGCATTAGTTCGAGGAGTCAAGGACATTACGGAATACTTTAAATTTTGAGTCATGACGTAACTCGACGGCCACTCCTTTCTTGACCTCCTTGTGCCTCCCTCCATGTTTGACGTACGTGTCAAATGCTCTAGGTGATTCAACACAATTAGCATCGAACTGTCGTTTCTTTTGTGAAGAAGAAAGAATAGGCATGGACGAAGTAGAAAGTTTTGGTACTCACTCATCGAGTAGACGCATGATGTCCACGTACCCTTGCTTGCGCGCGTCAATGCTACGCCTCATGGAATCAGGGTACCATACCTTATTCCACTTTGGCACGATCACGAGGAGGATCCAATGGCCCCTAGTTATACGATACAAAGTTATTACATGTTTAACCATCGAACCATGAGAATTTGTAAAGGATGTGGCTTACCCGATGTTATAGGCAACCTGGATGTAATCTCGTGCGGAGTACTCATGGAGTAAATGCACGACGTAATCCCGCACCATGTTCTTATTTGACGCGATGCATTGGGCCGAGATCAAATGTGGGTCGCCGAACCCCACAGAGTTCTTAAGCTTTCTTCTTTCGCTAAGATCAATCTTGTCTCTGAGTACAGGAGAAGAACGACTTACATTGCAGGCATTTAGCGGTGATAAAACAAATAGGTATTGTGTTGTAAGGACTTACAGCGTGAAGCATCTCATGAGACTGGCGTCCAGCTCACGGAAGTGCATCATGTTGAAGATGTCCGAGAAATCCATGGGAACATATTCCCTTGGTGATGCTTGAAATGTTCCTCCTTGAAGTAGACTACGACGCCGACTCTTGTATCTGGGAACGGCCTGTTCGACATATCGAGATAATGATCATGAAGCATCCGGCAGGCTACGCCCAGGTTCACGTTAGCGTCAACCATAGGTTGTCCCGGCACGTGCTGGCGAGCTACCTCCGCTAAAGGATACTCCACATCAGCCACCTGTTTTGAAGCAGACTTCTTGGCTTTGTATACTTTCAGCTTGGATGTGGCCCCTTGACTCTTCGTTGGAACACGGCTTGGCCGTGAGCTCTCCACTGGTGGTAGTGCCAAGAGTTGAGGGGGTAGGCAGTGGCTGAGGAAGGACGAGCTGCCTCGAAACCTCCGGCGGAGATCGAGCAACCACCGGTGAAAAGCTGAGCATCCCTTGATCCGGCGAGCATGGAGGAACGGACGGTGCACTCGGTGCTGATTCCAGGACTATGTCCTTCTTCAGCCACTGGACGAACGACCCGACCGCGTCGATTAGGAACTGCATCTCATCAGATTCTCGCGCGTTCGGCAAGGGACAGTTAGCGAAGGTCTGGTTGATTGACTCGACCTGCACTTGCGCGAAGCCTAGTGTTAACGGGACACCGTGTATCACCATTCCAGGAGCAGATGGCTAGACCTGACCGTACGCGGCGTCCATCGAGAAGTTCATCGTAGCGAACTGTATCTGCATCTTGCACCGCGTCGGACCCCCAATCTGGTCGACGGGAGAACAATCCTCCGCACCCGAGGCGCACCTACTGCGGTGGGCACCCGGGCTAATTGCGACTGGCGCCTTGTCCTGCAGGTACTGTACTAAAAGCCTCTCCTCCATCGCCCTCATTCTCTCCTCAAACTGCGCCTCAAGGGACGACTGTATCTCTGCTTTCATCTGCTCGGCTCTTGCTCGCTTCCTCTGCCGACGTGCCTCCTGCGTGTCCCCAGTGAAGGCTTTACTCCATGTTGCGAGATTACCAAAACCCCTGGTGCGTCCATACGGCTCTCTGGTGCCGATGGCCTCAGAGAGTATGTCTTTCTCCTGACTTGGCACAAACGAGCCTTGAGATGCCTGCTCATTAAGCCCCACCATCCTCTGATAGACCTCCTCATCTCTAGGGTTTCTCCAGACGCGTTGACCACGAGGATCCACCTTCGTCCTCGCCCTGCACCAGTCCCGGATTCAGCTATCGCTGAAATCCGAGAACACCGGCTACTGACCGTGCTTCTCCGCTTCCTCGTCCTCCTTCGCCCACTTCTTCTTAGCACCGACGTACCCTAAGGTGCCGAGAAAATGCGGGTGCTTGTTCCTCCTGGCTAGCTCTTGCCCCTTCTGGCTATCTGCCTGGAACTCTTCGGACGACTTCAGTGCGCAGAACTCCGCCCAATCTTCTTCGGAGACATCCGGGTATGCCTGGCAAGGTGACTTCTCTTGCTTCAGATAGTCTCTCACCAGTCTGTGCTTGAAATTCCTCCAGCACTTCCCAGCCGTCAATATGGTAGCTCGGTAAAATTTGGCTTCGACCTCTTTTGGGTACATGAAGGAGCCCTTCACTTTCTCAAACAGGGATCTCCGCTCCTCCCGTGTCAGCTCACCCCAATCAGCGAGGGTGATCCTAATCCTAGAACGGGCGACCACCCCGCATAACGTCCTCCACTTCTTCCGGGTTTCTTCCGGCTCAGGAACTCCGATCACCGGATCCAAGCTTTGAACTACCCATCTGCCCTTCGGCCGACCCGATGGCTTCCTTGGTTTGCGAGAAGACTTTCTTGACGATGTCGACGGTCTTGGTGACCCCGATGGCGATACCGTAGGGGAGGACGACCGGGAGTTCGTCTCCATTCTAGTAGCATCAGCATAACCAATTCAACATGACAAATACGGAAAGGCACATGATTGCTTGACTACCACATGGCATATATATATATAAGGCTAACATGCTATTGCGAGAACCAACAGAACCACATATTACCCATATTTTCCTATGGCTGTTGAGAAAGAGCAGTTGGGTGGACAAGAATTATGTAATCTAATTAGTTACACTTCCGTGTTATGTTTTCATAGTTCCTTAGAATGTTTGCATCAAAAAGCAAATGTTTGCATCAAAAAGCATGTGCCCCGTTTTGTTTACTCCCTATTTGGAGTTCCCTCATGCTCCAATTCAATGCTTATTGGGAACATCGAACCAGCCACTGTTAACACTTGCAAATTTAGTTTCTCTAAACTTTGCATCCTCATGTTACAATGTCTTCATAGTTTTGACTTTTAAATTCTCCCATATGCAACTTTGAGCCTTTGACCATTAGTCCGAAGACAATATATATGTAAAAGTAATAAAATGTGACTTCTACCTATGCATTTGTAAACTAGCAAATTTCAGGGATACACCTCCAAAAGGAATATTACCTATGCATTTGTAAACTAGTAAAATGTGACTTCTACCTATGCATTTATAAACTAGCAAATTTCAGGGATACACCTCCAAAAGGAATATTGCCTATGCATTTGTAAACTAGTAAAATGTGACTTCTACCTATTGCTTGGACAAAGAAATCCTACCTTGCGGTTCTAGGAGGAGGAGAGGCCGGCGGTGGTGGTCGGGGAGGAGCTCGGGGGAACCCGCCGCTCGGGGGAAGCCGTCGCTCGGGCCGGGGAAGCCGCCGCTCGGGGGAAGCCACCACTCGGGGGAGGAGCCCGCGGTGCTCCGGGGAGGCGGCCGCGTTGCTCGGGGTCGGAGGTGGCGGTGCTCGAGGGCGGCGATGCTCAGAGGAGGCAGCGCTAGATGGGGGTGGCGGCGCTAGGGTCGGAGGCGAGGGCGCTGGTGAATGCTTGGAGTTAATGCACGCGGGTGAAGGCAGTTTGAGTTTTTTATACGGGACATATCGGAGGCGGTTAAACCGATCTGACCGCCTCCAATTACGAATAAAGGAGGCGGTTACGTGGAGCTGACCGCCTCGGATATATACATATCGGAGGCGGTTACGTCGATCTGACCGCCTCGAATACGTATATATATCGGAGGCGGTTACTTTCATCTGACCGCCTCGGATATATATATATCGGAGGCGGTTACTTTTATCTGACCGCCTCGGATATATATATATCGGAGGCGGTTCCTTTTATCTGACCGTCTCGGATATACATATCGGAGGTGGTTTTTTAGATATAACCGCCTCGGATATAGATAAAGGAGGCGGTTGGTAAATTCTAACCGCCTCGGATAGGTTTGCTAAACTTTCTGCACAATTCAGTTCACAGTTTCTGAACTGACAGCAAACAGATATAACATCACAAATACAACACCAATATAACATCACATATACATTGACAGCACATAGATATGAACAACATAAATACATCACCATTTGCACATACATGTTTTCTTGCATGTTCAAACCAACAAAATCAACACTTCCTCAAAAAAAGTCACGAACATCTCAAAGGAATGCATTGCTTCAAAGGTTTGCACAACTCTACAACCTGTACCATGAACATCCCAAATATATATATCACCATTCTACAACCTTTGCATGTTTCAACCAACAAAATCAGCACTTCTCAAATTATCTTCGCATCCTCGTCCTTTTCTTCTTGCGAGGCATTCCCTCTTCGAACTCTAGTCCTTCTGATGATCTTGACGTGCGTACACCGCTTCGTTTGGTTCATCAGTAATCGGGTCACTAATGCTATGTTGCATCGGAGGTGCATCTTCAAAGACCTTGTATTCATCCTCATCCACCACTCCCTGAACTCCCACAATCTTTCTTTTACTCTGTAGGGCAATATGAAGATTTTTCTTCGCTGGGTCGGTCACATAAAACACTTGGTGAGCTTGATTGGCTAGAATGAAGGGGTCATCTTTGAATCCAACACGTTGGAGGTCTACTGTTGTGAAGCCGTACTTATCGACCTTCGTAGATTGCAGATTGACCCAACGGCAACGGAATAATGGGAATTTGAAGTACACATAGTCCAACTCCCAAATATCCTCGATGAACCCGTAGTACCAGCTCCGTTTACCGCTCATGTCAGAAGCCTCCATGCGGACCCCAATATTTTGAAATGTGCTTTTGTTATCTTGATCTCTAGTGTAGAATGTGTATCCGTTAATGTCATATCCTTGCCAAGTGACGACTTCGAATGTTGGGCCCTTCGCGTACTAGGTTAGAATGTCGCTAGAGGCACCTAAACGAAGATGCTCCTTGAACCACTTGTTGAATTCTTTGTTATGCTCTCTCGTCCTCCACGCATCGGTTCTATCTGGATGCTCCCGCCTTAACTTTGCCCTGTGCTCGTCCATGTACGGTGCAATGGCGGTCGTGTGTTGCAGCACTGTGAAATGGGTGAGAGCATGACCAGGTTGATCGGCCGTTATTGATTTCTTTCCGATGGTCCCAACACCATCAAGCCTGCCTTCGTGCCGAGAGCGTGGAATGCCAATTGGTTGGTTCGACTCCATGTAGTCAAAACAGAACTCGACCACCTCCTCCGCAGCGTAACCTTCGACAATGCTTCCCTCCGGTCGATACTTGTTTCGCACGTAGTGCTTCAAGATTTCCATGAATTTTTGAACGGGTACATGCTCTGAAGGAAGACGGGTCCGCACATCTTGATTTCGTGGACGATGTGGACGATGAGATGCACCATTATATCGAAGAAAGAGGGGGGGGAATACATCTCTAGCTGACAAATAGTCTCCGCCGCCGCTAACTCCAGATCATCTAGTTCGAACACGTCCATCATCTTCTGTGAGATCTTGTTGAAGAAGAAGCAGAGGTTGGTGATTGATTCTTGGACGTTAGGCGGCAGAATATTCCTGATTGCAATTGGGAGCATCTGTGTTATCATGACATGGCAGTCATGAGATTTCATGCTGATTAGTTTCAAGTCCTGCATTGAGACGAGCCTCTTGATGTTGGCGGAGTAGCCCGACGGAACCTTCACGCCATGCAAGAAGTTGCAAAACTCAGTTCTCTTGGCCTTTGATAAAGTGTAACAGGCAGGGGGGATGTATGTCTTCCCGTTAGGTAGTAGTACAGGCGCCAGCTCTGGCCTGATTCCCATGTCAACCATGTCAAGTCGGGCCTTGACGCCGTCCTTCGTCTTGTCCTTCATGTTTAGCAGTAGACCCAGCACGCTGTCACAGACATTCTTCTCTATGTGCATCACATCGATGCAGTGCCGGACGTCTAGATCTTTCCAGTACGGTAGGTCCCAGAACACCGATTGCTTCTTCTAGTACGCGGACTCATCTGCGGACTTCTTTTTCCGACCCTTTCCCAGCACGACGTCGACATCATTAACCTTCTCGAAAACCTCTGCACCGCTTATTGGCCTTGGTTTCGCACCGTTCTCCGTTCTCCTGTTGAACTGTGACTTCCACCTCCGGTAACGGTGCCTTACAGGCAGGAACCGCCGGTGACCCATGTACACGACTTTCCCGTAATTCTTGAGACTTAGGCTCACGGTATTCTCCATGCATATGACACAACCTTTGTGTCCTTTCACTGTCTGACCGGAGGTGTTGCCGAGAGCGGGAAAGTCTTGGATTGTGCAGAACAGCATGGCCCGCAGAGTGAAGTATTCTCTTTTGTCCGCATCCCATACCTGCACTCCTGTGTTCCATAGTGTTTCTAGATCATCCATCAACAGTTGGAAATACACGTCGATGTCGTTACCAGGTTGCTTAGGCCCTTCGATAAGTACGGACATCATAATATACTTCCGTTTCATACAAAGCCAGGGAGGTAGGTTGTACATACTGAGAAGTACGGGCCAGGTGCTATGTCGGCTGCTCATGTTGCCAAATGGATTCATTCCATCTGTACTCAGTGCAAACCTTACGTTCCTACTTTTCGCAGCGAATTGGGGATACTTCCTATCGATGTTTCTCCACTGGGTAGCATCGGCAGGGTGTCTGAACTTTCCATCGGACGTCTTCCGCTCCTCCTCATGCCAGCGAAACAGTTTTGCTTCCTTCGGGTTTGCAAACAAACGCTTCAGGCGCGGGATTACAGGTAGGTACCAAGCAACCTTCGCAGGAGTCCCCTTCGTCGCCTCGACGAATTCGTCAGCTCCTTCTACTCCAATCTTACCCTTGTACCGAGAAGTCTTGCACACAAGGCATGAATGTAGCTTCGCAAACTCTTTCCGGTATAGGATACAGTCGTTCCGACATGCATGTATCTTTTCAACTTCTAGTCCCAACGGACAAAGCACCTTCTTCGCTCTGTATGTGTTTATGGGTAACTCATTCCCCTCCGGAAGCATGTCACCTAGGAGGCCCAACAACTCGTTGAAACTGTTGCTTGCCTTCAGCTTCAATAGTTAAAGCACGGCATATAACAAAGTGAACTTAGCCTTGCATCCTGCGAATAGCGGTTTCTCCGAGGCCCCCATCAAGCCTAGGAATTGTTCGTACTCTCCCTCGGTTTCGTGCCCTTCGAAATCACGCAGCATCTGTTCCAGCTCAGGCATTGAGTCGGGATCATTGGACCTCTCATGGTGTGAATCACAACCGATATCAAATGGCATATCGGTTGCTTCTTCATCGGCACAGATATCATTATCTGATACTACGGCTTCATCTTCACCGTGCTTGGTCCAAGTTGAATACCCTTCCATAAAACCTCTCTTGAAGATGTGGTACTCAATATGATGGAGCTCGAAAGTCCTTACGTTACCACAGTCTACGCATGGACAATACGTGTCAGCTCTGCCCTCTTTCAATATGTCCGCCTTGGCAGCTGCCATAAATGCTCTCACTCTATCTCTATACGCCTCTGTGTTGCGAGTTCCGTACATCCACGATCGATCCATCTAAGCTGTGCATGTGGAAAGTTGAAATTTTAGTTCAAAATATGAAGTGCATCGACTTCGTGACATTAGTTTATCATTACTTCAATTACTAACCTAATTGAATTATCAAAATAATTACTAACCCGCTTAACTAACTAATATAAATAACTAACCGTACTAATTGACTAATATAACTAAGCTATATGCGTCGACTCTCTTCAATTACTAATGTATAACTAACCAAATTAGCACTTCTTGCATATGAAAATTAAATAAGCCACAAAAATAAATTCATCATTAATTATTTTTCTTTTTACCCACAAAATTCCTTAAACATTTCAATACCTTAACACATCTTGCAATGCATTGAACCATACGATAATTCAAACATCTCTACCGATCTAATTATGATCATATAATTGTATATTCTCAATGTCCAATAAACAAAGCAAAATCACTAAATTATTGGATGAATTGAATAAAAAACTATGCACTAACCTTTGGTAACCAACAAAGAAGTATTATCTCCAACTATACTCTTCCAAATGTAACTTCTCCACCGAAGAATCGCCAGAAAAACAGCTCAAAAAATCACCAGCAAATCGCCACATTCAAGACATATCTACCTACTGGTCGTCTGTCTGCTCGCGCAGCACAATTAATACCGTGAATCATATTGGAGGTGGTTAAATCCATATAACCGCCTCGGATATTACATATATGGAGGTGGTTATATCAGAAACCGCCTCTGATATGTACTAACATATCCGAGGTGGTTGACAATATATAACCGCCACGGATAACGACCACATCCGAGGCGGTCATAAATAAGTAACCGCCTCGGATAACATTGGAGGCGGTTGCTTATTTCTAACCGCCTCGGATGTGGTCGTTATCCGTGGTGGTTGTTCCCGGACTCATTATCTGAGGCGGTTTTTTTTACTAACCGCTTCCGACGTTTCTTATTCATGGCGCTTCTACTTAACCACCTCGGATAAGGCACCTCGTATAAACGATTCTATACTAGTGTCAGCATCTTCTCACTCACAGTCACAGCTAGCTCCACAGCCCAGAAGCACTACCAATTAACGATAATCCCAGGCAGCATGAGACTTGTCCGGCGTCTAGATGTTCAAGGACGGCATCGTCCGTCGCGTGGAGAACCCCGGCGGAGCCGGGTCGTCGTTGGAAGCGGTGGAGGAGGCGGCGGGCGTCGCAAGGTGCTCGTCCACGTCCCCAGCGGCGAGGCGGTGATGTCATACGACGTCCTGAAGAGACGGCTGCGGGAGCTCAGGTGGGAGAGGTACCTCACCGACCCGTGCCTGCTGCAGTTCCACCAGCGCTCCACAGTGCACCTCATTTCTGTCCCGCGCGACTTCTCCAAGTTCAAGCTCGTGCACGTGTACGACATCGTTGTCAAGACGCAGAACATCTTTGAGGTGCGCGACGCGTGAATCGTGCATACACGCACGCACCGAAATGTGGCTTCTCCATGTAGTCTATGGACATATATATACGTACGTACGAAAGTAACATCATGGGGTTTGGAATAGCTAGGTGGAGTATAGGTTTTGTACGATCATATCGTATGGGGGTTTTCTGCAACTTGTAGCGATGGCTTTAATTTGGTATATGTTTTGAAATAACCGTTTGCACAATACAGGGGAAAAGATGGGGAAAGAGCTCCTCGCAACAAAAAACTAAAGTCACACACCGAAAATAGAAGAAGAGGAGAGAGAGCTGATTTATGGGATCTCTCACTACTACAGAACGGCTCATCCTGGACGGCACATCGCAGACGGTTACTGTAGACCGTCTGGGATAGAAGACATTCCAGACGGGCAGGAAAACGACACCGTCTACGATGACTTTTGTCTAGAAACCAGTGTCTTGGTTGATATATCATCCCAGACGGGTCGTGGTCCACCCGTCTGGAAAACGTCATCGTAGACAGTTCTCGGTATCACCCGTTTGCGATGTAAGCAGTTATCACAGACGGCTTGAAACCGAACCGTCTGCGATAACACATCAGAGACGGTCAGGAAACTAACCGTCTGCGATGTAGCAATACATCGCAGATAGTCTTCTGCTCAGCCGTCTGTGTTGGTGCATTACAGGCGGTTCAAGTGACTAAACCGTCTAGAATGAGTTCTCCACCTATATAACAGAACCAGTGCTCCCAGGTCTGTTAGGGTTTCCTAGGTCTGTCGGGCTGGTGGCGGCTGCTGAGGCGATTTTGAGGCAATTTTGGCGGAGGAGAAGAAGATTGCAAGGACATATTGATTTGGTGTGGCAATAGGTTAGTAGATTTGGTTATTTAGTTAGTTTAATTGCTCTCTAACCCTAGATCTAGTGCAATTGTGTTCTATTAGAAGATAATTTTGGTTTAATAGATGTATAAGCATGGATGGATGGTTATTAATTTTTGTTTACATGTAATATATACGCATGCTTGGATGGCTCTAGCTTGGATGGTTTTGCGCATAATTGGACAAGTGAGAGAGAGCGATGAGTTTAATTTCTATTTTAAATCACATAGATAATTAATTAGTCAACATATGTTTATATGGATGTCATAGTGCCGATGGATCAAAGATGGATGTATGATGCGAACCGTGTGAGCCTTGAGTATATCAGTGGCGTGAATGAATTTTTAAGAGCGGTTGAGGATGATATGTCCAGTAGGAAGTCTGTTCATATGTGTTGTCCGTGCTATGACTACAAGAATGAGAAGATGTTGAAGAACATGGCTCAGTTACAAGATCATTTGATCCGTAGGGGATTCGTAGCTGGTTATACAAATTGGATCCATCATGGCGAACACATGGAGGGGAGCGATGAAAGAATGAGTGGCGAAGAGTTGAATCTAGAGGCTGATGTTGATTCTGAGTCTGATGAAGAGGATGCCGAGATGCGTACCAATGACAACGATCTCGAGCAAATGCTGCGCGATGCTGAAGGTAATGACCTTGGTGGCAGGCAATATGACAAATTTCTGGGTCTAATGGAGGACTCGGAGACACAATTGTACCATAGTTGCAAGGCGAAATATACCCGGCTGTCAGCTATTCTGGAACTGCTCAAATTGAAGGCAAGCGCAGGTTGGTCTGACAAGAGCTTTACTGCACTTTTACAACTCTTGGCAGACATGCTTCCCGATGGGAACGAGTTGCCAAAAAGCACATACAAAGCTAAGAAGATTCTCTGTCCGCTAGGAATGGATGTAAAAAGAATACATGCTTGCAAAAATGACTGCATCCTCTTCCATAAAGAGTACGAGAATCTACAGGTATGTCCGGTTTGTAAGATTTCCCGATACAAGAAGCGCAACAATGCTACGGACGATGACATCGAGGGCAATGAGGAGATGAATGGCATTCCGGCCAAGGTTGTATGGTATCTTCCTATCATTCCTTGCCTGAAGCATCTGTTTGCAAATCCTAAACATGCAAAGAAAATCTGGTGGCACGCGGAGGGGCGTAAAGTTGATGATTTGATTAGATACCCAGCGGACTCCATCCAGTGGAGAAACATCGATAGGAAGTTCCCACATTTTGGTGTGAATTCTAGAAATGTACGGTCCGGGATGAGTACAGATGGAATAAATCCCTTTAGTAACATGAGCAGTCATCATAACACTTGGCATGTGGCTCTTTGTATGTACAACCTCCCTCCTTGGTTGTGCATGAAGAGGAAGTACACCATGTTGGCCATGCTCATCGAAGGCCTGAAGCAACCCGGAAATGACATAGATACGTACCTGTCTTTAATGAAGGAGGATCTCGAAACATTGTGGCATGAAGGCGTGGAGACGTGGGATGTAGACAAGAGAGAGAACTTCACCCTATGAGGATTGCTATTTTGCACCATCAATGACTATCCCGCGTACGGTAACCCATCCGGCCAGAGTACTAAAGGAGCAACAGTCTGTGTTCAATGCATGGAAGATACAGCCAGTTTGTACCTCGAGAAATCGCGCAAAACCGTATACATGCGGCACCGTAGGTTTTTGCGTCAAAATCATCCTTACCGCAAGTTGGTTGCCGAGTTCGATGGAACCATCGAAGAAGGATCGGCTCCACCTCATTTAACCGGGAGACAGGTATACGGAATGGTTAAAGACGTTAATGTTGTTCTTGGAAAGGGGCGTAAATTAATGAAGGGTTTGTGGAAAAAGAAATCAATATTTTGGGGTTTGCCTTACTAGAAAGAACTAGATGTTCGCCACTGTATCGACGTCATGCACATAGAGAAGAACGTGTTTGATAGCCTAATTGGCCTCTTGCTGAATATCCCTGATAAAACAAAGGATGGCATGAAGGCACGACAAGACTATGTGAAACTGGGCATCAGGCCTGAGTTAGCTCCGATAGAAACCGACAAAGGCAGAACCTTCCTCCCACCTGCATGTCACACACTCTCTAAAGCCGAGAAAATTGAGCTATGCCACTGCTTGCACGATGTGAAAGTTCCAAGCGGGTACTGCGCCAACATCAAGAAGCTAGTTTCAATGCAGGGATTGAAATTAATTGGCATGAAGTCTCACGACTGTCACGTTTTGATGACGCAGATACTTCCTATTGCTATTAGAGGGATTTTGCCTGGTGATGTCCGAGATACAATCACAATGCTATGCCAATTTTTCGACAGAATATCACAGAAGGTGATAAGTATACTTGAACTGGATGCTCTAGAGGCACGGCTGGTGGTTGTCCTATGTCGCCTTGAGATGTACTTCCCCCCGTCATTTTTTGATATCGTGTCGCACCTCATGATTCACCTAGTTAGAGAGATCAAAATGTACGGTCATGTGTTCCTACGAAGCATATGCCCCTATTCAACCAATGGTTCCAAGACTGGATCACCACCACGTCGTCATCTGATGAAATGCTGACATGGTTGTCAAAAAAACCGTACTTTACAGTCCGGACATACCAAGGATATGACATAAATGGATACACATTTTATACGAAGGCTCAAGATGCAAAAAGCACATATCAGAACAGCGGTGTGCGGGTCGATGCTTTCGATTCCGCTGGTCATAAGCATTGTTACTATGGGTTCATCGAGGAGATTTGGGAGCTCGATTACTTCAAGTTCAAAATCCCAATATTTCGATGTCGTTGGGCCCACCTCTCGCACATTAAGATCAACGAATATGATGTGACTACTGTTGACCTGAGCCGTGTTGGCTACGGTACTGAACCATTCATGCTCGCGAAGCATGTTCATCAGGTATTCTATATGATCGATCCGTCAAGCAAGAGGCAGCATGTCGTTAGAAATGGAAAAAGAAGCATTATAAGAGTCGATAATGTGGTTGACGAGGATGATTACAATGAATTCACTGAGAATTATTCTGGAGATTTGAGTTTCGAGGATGAAACCATGGAGGGAGCTGGGTCATACTACCACAATGATCATCGTGAAGGGCTCACTTTCAAAGGGAAGAAGCAAGTATTGTAAATAGTTGATATTATTTTTATTTATAATATTTACTTTAGTGAGATCTCTAAGCTCTAAGCTCTGGCCCTAAACATTGTCTTGAGCTCACTTTAATAGTTGATATTATTTGTATTTTGAATATTTACTTTCCGTATGCATGAGTTGGAATATTTTGTTCTTGAATGCTACTATGTATACATATATTGCTATAAATTTTTAGAGGGCATGGTAGCATTTCCTGAGGCTAGCCACAATGTAGGTAGCACATGGCCCCTGTTAGACTCATCCCAAACGGGTCAGGCCAGATGCCCATCTGGAATGATGCTCATCCGAGATGGGTGACTGTTTTCAACCCGTCCGGGATGACGGTCATCCCAGACCGTAACCCGTCTGCGATGACTATCATCACAGACGGGTGACTCACTTAAACCGTCTGTGATGATATTAGTACATATCGCGGGGACTTAGAAAAATTTTGGAAGCCCACGCATTCCAAATCCCCCCGTGCCCTAAATCCTCTCCCGCGCCGCCGCTGCCCGAGTCCGCGCCGCCACCCATTCCTTGCCACCGTCGGAGAAGGAGCCAAGCCCACGCCACCGTCGTCTCTACCGCGCTGCCATCGCCCGAGCCCACTCCGCCACCCATTCCGTGCCGCCATCGCCCGAGCCCGTGCTGCCACCCATTCCGCGCCGCCGTCGGAGAAGGAGCCGAGCCACCGCGCTGCCGCCGGAGAAGAACCACCGTTCATCCTTCCCTCTTCTACTCCTGTCTGCTGAAGAAAATAGGTACAGACACACTCTCCTCCAACATGAACTCCTGTCTGCTGAAGGTAGTAAAAAGAAAAAAGAAAACACCGAATTCATGTCCACTTTTGATTATGTTGTTCCATTAGTTACCTCCATGATCATGATTCATGATAGTGGTAACAATTTTGAGATCACGGCCATTTGGCTTATTCTACCTATAATATATTTTCGTGTGAGAGAAATGTTGTTCACAAGGTCATTGCAATTACAGAACCAACCTTTTGGTAAGCTTACGAATTCCTCTCGGTAAATTGATGTGTGTACATAGTACAAACTTCTGTGATGCTAACTTGATGCTTGATGAAAATTCACCAAGTTTATTGCGATTACGAAACCCAGAAAGTTTAGTGCTTGAGAAATTGAAGATGAGATGGGTTGTAGCTGTACTGTCTAAGGCAGCATATGCTCTCAAGGGGAAAAATATTATTCTCCATGCAACTTCTCTCTAAAAAATTCCATGGTGGTTGTACTTTTCCTATCTATCAATTGCGCTTGCTTTCTTTTATTCCTCCCTTGTCTGAAGTCTTCTTCAGGTCAGGTCCTGACAAACCTCTTCAACTCATTCTGATTATGTTGGGCTAATTCATGTCATCTGTGTTTTCTTATTGGAGTTCATGCTGGTCAATAGTATTTGGTCGTGTGAAGTTTTGTTCAAATTCACACTAGAGTGATATAAAACATAAACTATGCTTGGCATTAGTTGTTCTTTAATTTCTACATATGCTGCCTTGCTTTGTTAGTTTACACAGATATGTCGGATGCCAATTCTTCTTCTAATTCCTCGTCGGGGCACTCATCGTTGCCGAACCCTACTTCGGGCAACGATGAACCAGGTACGCAAAAAAGAAGTCGGAAGCCCCGAACAATGTCGAAGGCCCCTAGTAGACGTATGGTCATCACACAAGTATCTACGAAGTCTGGTGTGCCGACGAAACCGGATGACGTAGCGAACAAATTCCGCACATTCTGCGGGATACTTGGGCGGGAGAGGGTCAACATAACCATTGCGAACTGGAAGCATATTACCACCGCGAAGGAGGACGAGTTAATGGCTAAAGTAAAAAGGTGGTTCGAGATCCCGCCCGAACACGAAGAATGTGTCAAAGCGTCTGCAATGAAGACCATGGGCAAGGCGTGGAGGTCGTTCAAGAGCATCCTGACAACAAAGTTCGTACGGACGGGTGAGAGCCTATTTGAGAAGTACAGCTTCTTGGACGAGCAAGTATACAACAGATTTGTTGAGATGAAGTCCACGCCAGAAGAAGTGGCGAAGAGTGAACGGCAGAAGGCCCTTCAAGCAAGAAACTAGCACCCGCATAGGCTTAGAAACACAGGATATGAAGGTGCATCGGCGAAATGGGAGATGCAGGATCGGTTGGCAATGGAGAAAAATTTACCCCCTCCATTTCCCAGGGTGGTTATTGGCCGCGCCGCATCCTGGTGTAGAGCACGTGCCAAGTCAGATCCGCAGAGTGGTTCAGTTATATTTCCAAACCCCGCTAACTAGGAAGTGGTCGATCGAATGGTAATATACATGACTACGTACACAATTCTTCGGAATCGTACGAGTATCATTTGTAATGTAACTTGCGCGCGTGATCGTTGTAGGTGCAGATAGCTTCGCAAGGGTCACTAGATGACGATAAAGAAAGACATTCATCTAGGACCAAAGACATCCTTACCGTAGCGTTGGGAAACCCGGAGCACCCAGGTCGCACAAGAGGTGTCGGGGTTGCAGTTCCCTGGAGAGAGGGATGTCCTAAGACCGAGGAGCAGTACGAGAGGAGGAAGGCCGCTAAGAGAAGTCGTAGTCAGTCAACAATGACTACGAGAGATGAAGAAGATTTGGAGAGGCGTATTCAGGAGGAAGTCAGGAGGCAGGTTGTGGCATTTAAGGAGGAGTTCAAAGCTCAACTTGCACTCGCTAACGTAGATTTGGCGAGCCCCGAAAATATTCGGAGTAGCTGCCCATCCGCCGAAGAACTGGGTGAAACATATCCTTGCGACACCATCTCGGTAAGGGCCATTTATAGGGTTTTTACAATAGCAAGTACATAACTTTGGACTTAATCAACAAGTTACGTACTCAATAATTTTGTAGAAGACAACCCCGTGCGCGTTGTTAGCAAGGGTAGCCGAAGATGTCTCCCTCGATGCTGCATTTGGGATTGCATATCCCAAGAAGGCAGGGACTCTACTGCACGGTCGCCCCATAGCACCAAACTTTCAAAAGGTGCATGTGGACGACGTGGTTGAAGGTTTCAAGGAGCTCCCGCTTGCCATGCCACCAAATGACGAGATCACGGTACTGCATCAAGCGGTTGGCACCTTTATGCAGTGGTCAAAGAGGGACATCAAATTACTCGTCTGGCCTGCCTCTTAGAGCGCATCACACGCTGAGTCAGCTAGGATACCCAAAGTTAACCCTACCCCGATGGAGCTAGTAGTGGCAGCGCAATGGGCTGATAACCCAGTTTCATCTCTGGTCAAGCCAGCAGAGCCAGCACCCGCTACCTCCATAGGGACTAAGGAGGTGCTACAGATGAGACCAGTTCCTTCACCGGCGAAGCACACTTATGCTAAGGGGACTAGCAAAACCGGCAAGGGCAGGAGTCGTAGTAGTGCCCCCAAGACTTCCAAGGGCAGCCAAAAATCGAAGGCACTAGCGATAGTGGAAGAACTTGGGTTTGACCCGGACAGAGTGGATGATCTCCCTTTCACGCCTCTGGCTCGTCGATTTGTGAATGGAGAAGCCTTCGTCATGCCAGAGGACATATCGAACTCAATGGCATGTCAGAGGTTGCATGATTGGTATATGACGACGACAAAGATGATTTGGTAGTACGTCTATATATATGCAGCTACCATTGGGTTTTAGTCGTACTTGTACCAAAATGGAATAGGGTTATATACGTTGATTCCTCGCGACATCCTTCACACGACTTCGGGCCGATTCACAACATACTTGACCAGGCGTTCATCGATTACAAAGCTCGTGGAGGGATAAGTGGCAAAGGGTCCAAGTTGCGACATAAATTTGATTTTCCGGTACATATATATCCATTACTATGTTAATATAGCATATTGACATGCTTCATAATAGATTCTTCTTAGCTAACGTATATTTGTTTCTTGTTTTAGCGCAAACAACAACCTGAGGGGACAAACCTATGTGGATTCTACGTTTGCTACCACATGGAGTTAATCGCGGGTTTCGCTAAGTGAAAACTAGATGAGGCGTGGAAGATTGAAACTAACACAATTGATGAAGCTCAACTCAAGCGCATTCGAGGGATTTTGCCTTCTTCATCAATACACAAATCATCAATCCCGATGGCGAGTTCTATGGTGGCGGCTTAGCAGAGTAGCATTGTCTTTCATCTATGTACTTAGCACTCTATTGCAACTTTCCTTTTAAACATTGAAGTATGTGGTTGTTGGCAGCGATCGAGCTCTCAATTCTGAACCGTGTGAGCAATTGTGAATATATCTAGCTAGTGGTGTGACTCTCTTGCAACTTTCCTTTTATACATTGAAGTATGTGATTGTTTGATCAGTGTATTGTCTGTGAATGTATGTATCTATATCTGTGTTAAATATGTGAATGTTCTGTGCATTATATATCTGCTGTTTCAGAGGGCATGGCTAGCAATTCCTGAGCCTAGCCACAAAACAGGCAGTGTTATGCCCTCTGTACACAACTATCCCAGACAGGTCAACAGTTGAACCCGTCTGTGATAGCTGTCATCCGAGACGGGTCAGCGACATGACCGTCTGGGATAGGTAGTTATCGCAGACGGGTGGTAGAGTCGACCCATCTGGGATAGGTGGTTATCGCAGATGGTTCATTGGGTCGACCCGTCTGGGATGATCGGTTATCGCAGACGGGTGGCCCACCCATCTGTGATGACCTGTGTCATCACAAACCACCAATTTCAGACGGAGCGGCTAACCGTCTGGGATGCTTGTTTCAGCCCATCTCGAATGGGCCGTTCTGTAGTAGTGTCTTAACCTGTATTTTAGGCACGATATGCACCTATGGTTTGTACATATGCATGCATTGCAAGATATGGTTGTTTTGGAAAACCTATTTACTCGGCAGACAACTGCTTCTGTATTTCTAGGGTTACAAGAGGTTGTTTCACTGTAAAAGTCATTCAAAGATATGATCTTCATCTAATTTTTGTATGAGCCATTTGTCTGTATTACGGCTTACTTGGAAGGAAGAGTTTTTTCTAGAGAGATCTCATAAGGCATTGATGTCATATATCTTCTGCTTTCAGATAATGGGTAGGCATTTAAAACCAGTTTCGGTTGTATGCTTACTGAATTACACCATTTTCATGCATCAGGCTATCAACAAACTTGTAACCTGTTTGATGGAAAACTGTAAGAGACAAAAAATAAGAAATAGGAGCCCAAATTCAGAACTATGAGAACTTGAACCCGGTTGATGGGATTGTACATTCATTCCACCACCCAAGTGTGCTATGTTCACTTCCTAACAAACTTATAACTTCAGCTGATATTATGAAAAGTCAATCTACTTGTCAACAGCGGGAGATGTTCACATTTTACGGATGAAGAGATAGTATATTTTTTAAGCAAAAATCATCATAAACTGTATTAAATAAGTAATTATGTAGGCATCGCTGAAAATACGAACTGTAGAAAGCAAGCAAGTTATAAACATAATTTTGTTAAATGTTGATTCAGAACAAGTTTTGCATACACTAGGAATCCGCTGCTCAAGGACTACTGCCTAATAAACTCCCTGAAAAATAGACAGAATTTCCTGATAAACATAAGAGTTTTCTGCTACCTGAATCAGTAAGTCCGACAAATGCTAATATATGGAATTATTATTAGGCTAGCTAGCTAAGAAATATTAAACCATGAGCTTGTGTGGTCCATTCTAGTTAAGTTCTAAGAATGGGCTATCCTCAATTCGCATCGGAGAAAATGATGAACTTGTATTTGCATAAGTTCAGCGATTGTTTCCCATTTCTTAAAGGAGATATCGATCTACTGCGTAAGATCGATATCAGCAGACCCACTGTGTAACGTCTGACAAAGATCTGTCTTGATGGCAAGTTGGCTAGCATCTGTCCTTTATGTAATTTAAGTAGAAACTGCCTAGGGGGATAACACCACAATATCACAAGCAGTGGATCAGAAGAGCCAAGCCGTTAAAAACTGGCCGGGGGACCAAAACTACAAAAAGAAGAAAAGGTAGTTTTCATCTCTTTGTCAGGGATTGCAATTAGAGTGCATGAAATCCATAGAGACTGGCACAACTCAAAATTTAAAGCAATATATCCCCATAACCCCATGCATCCTGGGAGCTCTTGCAATCACACCAAAGTCATCGATTATAAAACCCAAAAGCATAAGGACACGGATTGGTATATTTTGAAAACAGTGGAAAAAATGGCAAATGACATGTGACAATCGAAATATTTTACCTTATTTTAAATGGTTTCAGGCTTTCTCGGTGTAAATAGATTCCGTACAACTGAAATGGCAAAAACTACAGCTAATTGATGTGTTTCGTAAGATTCTTTCGAGGCCACCTCAGTTTAACCTGCTGCGGTATAGAAAATATATATTAGGATCGTGGCACACACAAAAAAGATCCATATTTGATGGCAGTTTTCGGTACGGGATTAACTGAAACATTATATAAGGCCAACATTCGTGCGAAAATTATATATGAGAGGTCTACGAGACCGCAAAAGTCTGACATATGAAATTTAAACCGCTGAAATAACAATCCAATAATTTTTTTCTGTGAGTCGGCCTACCACCTGGCATATTAATTTCACCTAGCATATTTGACGTAAATACTTTGGAAACATGAGTGCTCATTAGACAGAATCACGGGGACACGTTGGGTGAACTAGCACCCTTGAAGTGTCTTAGTGCACTTGGCTCTAAATTCACCATCCAAATAGTAATTAAATATTTCAAGTTTTTTTGTCAACACTCATATGAAATGTAGCTACCATGTCACAGAATTTCACATCCAAATTCGATCTACAGCCTGAGAAACAAAAAAGGCAAATCGAACTGGTATTGTTCATATCAGATTTGAATTTGGTACAATTCACATCAGGATTTGTCTTTATTGTTTCTTAATATGTGAATCGAAGTTGATTTGAAATTTTGTGGCATGATAGATGCATATTATTTTTATGTCATAAATATTTTTATGAATTTTGCACAACTTTAAAAACATTTTTGGGTAGCTTAGTGCACTAATACACCTAAAGGGGATAGTGCACCCAATATGCCCACAGCATCACTGGGCTCATATATTTGTCAGATCTTCAACATACGATTTTCCTGGTGTACTTATGGACACTACTACAGAATAGAGCTTCGAAGACCCTATATTATAAGCGGTTTTTGAAAACGCGCCTCTAATGTAGTACATCAGAGGCGGTCGAAAAGAAGGTCCGCCTAAGTTCACTCTGAGGCACGAGAACAGTCTGTGATAAGCCACATATCACAGGCGGTTTTTTATGCAAACCGTTTGCGATATTGGACTAACATATCACAGGCGGTTTTGATAAGGTGGCCTGTGATAAGGCCAGGATATCTTAGGCAGTTTCTATAAAGAACCACCTGCAATGGCTAGACATCATAGGCGGTTTTTAGTGCGAACCGCATGCGATGAGTGGACATCATAAGCGGTTCTCATCCGAGCACCCGTTTATATACGTGAAGCGTTTTCAATCCTTAATCTTCACTGTGCCTTAGTCTTCACTGTGCCTCCGAGCCCGACGCCAGCAGGCTGCCCATGTCACTTTTGGGCCCGACGCCGCTGGCCTCCTCCTCTGAGCCCAACGCCGCCGCCCCCTCCTCCGAGCCCGACGCCGCTAGCCCTGCCTCCGAGCCTGACACCACCGGCCCTTTCCTCCGAGCCTGATGCCGTCAGCCCTGCCTCCGAGCCCAACGTCGTTGGCCCTCTCCTTCGAGCCCGACGCCGCCGCGCTTTCCTCCGAGCCCGACGCCGCTGGCCCCTCCTCTGAGGTTGACGCTGCCAACACCGCCTCTGAGCCCGAGGCTGCTGCCTCTCCTCTGAGCCTAATGCCGCCACCCCTCCTCCGAGCCCAACGCTGCCGCCCCTCCTCCGAGCCCGACGCCGTCAGGTATGCATCCCGTCCCCCTTGCATTTGGATTCAAGAGAAAATTGCAGTAGAAGGCTTTAGAAACTGGCAATGTGTGCAATGCATGGAAATGACATTTAGGGTTTGATCGATGAAACTACATGCGTGTGTGTTTGTGTGTGTTTTGACATGCGAAGATGACAGAATAATCTCAAACATTCACTAGATTGGATGAAATATTTAGTCGAAGATTTGAGTAGGGGTTTTGGCTTTAGGGGAGTATGTAGTTTCTTATTCTAATTACTATGATATTCAAGGCTATCAAACTAACAAACTAAGATGCAAAACTTATTTTATTTTGTATAAAAAACTGACATAATCTTGATGAAGTATACATCAGATATCTTATAGTGGTATATATCAATACTCTGTGAACTGGTGATTACATATAACCTGTAGTGATGGAAGTCATCTCAATGCATGTAAAATATAGCAGTAAACAAAAAGTGAGAACTTGTGCCTTCTATGTACTCTACATCTGTCATAAACTAATGTCATTTAGTTTCCTACATTTCTAATGATAAAATAGGTATTGTGAAAACATGGGTGATGTCAATTTTAGTCAGAATACTAATTTCTCACTGCTCCGTGTTTGTTAAGCCTTGCCAATGTTGTGTTAACAATGCTATTTCAATATTTGCACTGTTGTTGCTGCTATACAATTGATACTTAGCAGATCACGTTGTCAAAATTGATGTCCTAGCTTCAGATCATCCTATATTTAGCATGAATGAATCATTCATGCATATTGTTATTAGAGGGTTTACATTCCCAATAGTATATTATACTTATCTACGGTGGATGCTATAAGCATGACATCTAATCTTCGTCGAGCCATGAACATAGAACTAATCATAAACTTGAAAGTTAAGATCTTTTAGAAGATGTTGAGTCTTGATCAAGCGCCTTCCCTGTCGGCTTCCGGGGGGCCATTCAGACGCATTGGAGAACACAACAAAACAGAGATGAGCTCCTAGAAGACCTAGTTAAAGGCCGAAGAGCCAATTTTCCATAATGGAGTTAGGTCCGTCAGGGGCACTAATCGCATCGGAACAATACGCAGCGAAATGTAGAACTACATGCGACATCGTCGCACATACACGGGTGCCTTTGACACTGGAATCTTGGAAGAAGGTAGGCAGAGATCTTCGTGTAGCGTTGGTCAAAGATATCAACACTCACTTCATCATCCCAGAAGAGCTACAGGCCCGCGCCAATAAAGCCACCCTCAAAGTGCCTAATAAAGCTTGGAAGGAGTTCAAATTTATTCTCCGACAGGACTTCATCGCACACAATTAGTTGTACGCGAGGAGAAATCTAGGTGCGACATCTTCGGATGCCCAATCCTTTGCACGCGTAGGAACCTGGGAGGTCTACACTAGATTGTTACGATATCGTTTACAAAACTTGCCTCTCAGTATATCCATCACCTCAATACTAGGTTTAGTAACATGTTCTTCTGGAAAACCTTTCGACACAATCCTCCCCTTGCGAACTCCAAAGGGAGAAAGATATTCTTACACAGGCTGTCGGCACCAAGGAACATCTAGGTCGCACGAGGGGTACTGGTGTTTACGCTACCTAGAGAGATGGATTCCTCGATGATTTGCATCAGTACAGGAATAAGAGCATGGCCAAAGCCAAACAAGAAGCAAGAGAAAGAGCTGCTCTTACAAAAGAAATCACGGCCACAGTGGAAATGAGGGTTGATGCTCATTTAAGAGTCCTTGAATATATGGTGGCCATGGTCTCACAAGGCAACGTTCAAATGCAAATCAGCCCTGCTACTAACTGAAAGAGTAGCCAGGCCTCTGTCCCTAGTGGTGAAGTTGATCACTCCATCTCATATCCTGTCGATGAGATCCTGGTAATTTTTACATTAATCTCAAGTTTTGCTTCAAATTTCATCGCAAATCATATGTAGCTAATTATTCTATCTTCTACCACATTTTACCTTGAAGGATACGACGTGGTGCAAGCTGTTGGTGCGGCTTCTTGATGACGAGCCTTTAGAGGTTGCAACAGAGATGGCATGTCCATCTAATGAAGGTGATCTCATCCATCGTGTGCCGATGGCGCGTGGGAATGCGAAGGTTAGTGTGGACTGTGTCTATGACACATGCAAGTCCATTAAGCTAAAGTTTCCGCCAAATGATGAGATTACGAGACTAGGCCAAGTTGAAGGGACTTTCATCCAGTGGCCCAAGAGGGTTGTAGTATTGGAAGACTGGCACCCTCCATGTATCGACCAAGTTGAATCATGAGAGGTAGACCTACCCATGATTCCAGATCCTTTTATTGCATGTAGTGAGGACACGCCAATCACTACGGTGCCGGTGGAAATCACCTTAGCCCCCGAGCTTCCAACAAGGCCCATTCATCACCCGCCAAGTTGTCGAAGCCGATCGTGAAAAGAAAGCGAGGTGCTAAGTCGAAGGTGAAGGTGCTGAAGGAACCACACCTTTACATTGAAGAAGAGTTCCCTTTTTCGCCATTGGTCAATAAATATGTTGAAGGAGAGCCATGGCTCAAATCACTAGAGGCGCTCAATGCCCTCGGAAAATATATCCGCGAGTTGCACGAGTACTACCTCAAAGAGGTCAAGAAGCCAAAGAATCAACGGACCACAACTTTGAAGGTGGACTTTAGTAGGGGACATTTCCACCACAACTTCGAGAACTGTCAATTCTTTGTGAACTTCGTGGACTTGTGGGAACTCTACAACCTCCGATCCCTCGAAGTCTCTCTCATCAGATGCTACACAATACAAGTGCTCGCAATCACGGTCAGCATCCGTGTTATACGTACTATACCCACATATGTGTAACCCATAGCTTCTTTATGTGTACAATTATGATTGAACAATACAGAAGGAAACACGTAAAAGTAGGGTTCCTTGACCCATACATTGTCTCCGCGCGGATGATCACAGAAGTGGAAGACTTTGTTGCCGGGTACGTGCTAAATGCGTTACTTGCTCAACAAGATAAGGAATTCATACTTTTTCCATACAATTAGGCGTAAGTGTCACACTACCTACTTCACCATTCTAGGCTATTGGTAATTTTACCAAGATAACATGAATTTATTAACCACTGAGACTAAATGCAGAGAGCATTGGATTCTTGTTCTCCTTATACCACACCATCCAAGGCTCATGTTTATGAATTCGTTATTACGAGCAAACTTTGACATCAAAACACTTGGAAGATCTATGAGCAAATAAGTGTATTTCCAACATATACAAATCTACCATTCACTACATTCGTGTTGCAATGCCAACGACAAACCATTTCCATTCACGTAGGGTGTGGAAGAGGTATCTCAAGAATGGAGGAAAAGGCACCAATCAACCCCTTTTAAATGACAAGGGCTTTAGTGTATCTTTCTATACTCAATACAAATTTTCATAAATTGTCGTAATGACGATCTCCAACTACTAACCAATTGTATATATTATTAGTGCCACCAACAACAAGGAGGAACAAGCATTTTGGCTTCTATGTTTGCCACAACATGGAAATCATGCTCACTAACATTAGCAAAAATGAAATCCAGATTTGATGCTATTGCGATAAGTATATCATATTTCTCTTCATTATAAGTACATGGCTTTAATATACATTCTTATCAACAACAGAAAGGCATTCCCAAGACATCATTGGATTCATCTCATCTGGACCGCATAAGAGAACACATCGCCGTGTTCCTTATTAGAGATGTTATCGATCCTTATGGCCAATTCCATGCCTACGACATGGAGGAATGCGAGTTTGTCTTAGTTAACAAGTGATATGTATTTCTTATATGGATGCCGAATTTACTAAGAGTTTAATTACTTTGTGAACTTTATGACATGAGGTGGATGCAATTGAGAGTTTAATTACTTTGTTTGGGTGATGTTGATGAGTTTGATGAGAGTTCATTTTGTGATTCAATTTATGTCATATGTATCAAGTTTCTATTATTTCATATGATTCAATTCTGATTACTGTAAATGAGGAGATATGTGTATGTATTGTGTGTTTTATTTCCTGCTACTATGCAACAATCTAAAATAATTAGGTATGCTGCAACGATGTTCAACCACCTGTGATAGAGGAATATCGCAGACAGTTCCTATGAAGACCCGCCTGTGACGAACCCCCTCATCTCAGGCAGTTCGTATGGGGATCGTGGAACCGCTTGTGATATGCCCTCATGATGACCCCCATCATCTCAGGCGGTTCGTATGGAGAACCGCCTATGATATGCCCTCATCACAGGTGGTTCTTGTAGAGATCCGCATGTGATATTCCTTCATTACAGGCTCTTGCTTATAGGCGGTTTTGACAACTGCCTGTCTTAGAGTTTTTGAACTACCTATAACAAGCTATTCTATAGCAGTGGGAGACACCTCACTAATTAACAAGATAGTGACCTAGCCGTATGTCTAACTAGATCTTTGAATAATTCCCATGGTTAATTTGGCCTTGACTTGCATACACCTAGCTTCCCCGTGTTTTCGGCCATCTAACAGAATCTAGTACACAAAATATAGTGCGGTCGATGTGCTCTGCCCTAGCATAGCTCGGTCAACACTGAACTCAGGCTTAGAACTTAAATAGGGCGAGTTCTAGGGCTCCAGTAGTTTGACAGAACTCAGGAATAGGTAGCTAGCTATAGCGTAGTAGTAGAACCCGACGTCCCAATCCTATCAGCTGGCTGTTACCATCCTGCTGACTCTTCTGAGTTTCTAGACAGCACAAGTTGTAAAGTACTACAGTTACATTGCTGGTAGTTGTCGAGCTGCCATTGGTCCTCGGACATGGTTGACACTGCACCTGCCAGATCACCTATGGTTAACACTACATCTTGATCACATATAATCATCTTGAGTAATACCATGAACTCCATCTTAGTCTGTTAAGATTGTGTCGAGTATGTGTATGAGTAGGTTACCAATTGAATTTAGAGAAGGCGTATTAGGGTACTACAAGGAGTCCTAGTAGGATACTAGTCTTTTACGAGAAGTGCGCCCAATACCTCCTATAAGTCTGGGTTGCTTTGTGGTTGGACCTAGAGCGTAATGGGGGCTAGAAACACTGGTTTAGCGGGCCCAGGATTATGCAACAAGTGATATCAGAGCATAATGTTGATGGTAGATCTTGAGGCGGTGCAGAGGAATCTGGTGGATACGAGAAGGAGGACGGCGTCACGTGCCCAAGACAAGGTGGAGCATGGAGCGCGTCATGTAAAGTCGTTTCTAAAGGGCATCAAAATTTACACATGATTTTTTGTGTGGAAGAATTGTAGATGAGGTAGAGCGGAAGAGGCAGCCGCCGGGGCACACGATAACAGCAACAGCACCAGCCACGGTGCACGGCAGCGGTAGCGGATGGCATGTCGCATGGCAATGGCTCAGGGCAGGCCATCCGGCGAGCGCACGGCCCAGCCAAGCAGTTGGCCCAGGCGCGCGGGTGCCGGCTGTCCCAGGCGGGGGCACGGCGCGGCCCAGGCATGGGAGCCACAGCCAAGGCAAGCATTGCTGTGGCCCAGGTGGCCAGCGGGTAGACCAGGGGAGGCTAGGGTAGGCCCAGGTGGGGGCAGCCACCTATGGTTTACTCTTTAAATCCATTATTGAACCCTAAAAGTTCACTTGTTTATCTTCTTCTTGATAAAATGATGTTCGTATTTTGAAGTCATTATCTTGTTACATATCTTTGAATTAATGACATTCATCCCCGAATCCATCAAATATCCTTCATGTATTACTAATGGAAAATAACCTCATATTCAACTCATGGAAACTGTTAATCCATACGAATTGTCATGAATTACTAAAATCACACCTCGGGCTAATTGCACTTTCATTCTTCCCCATTTTGGTAATTAATGACAATCTCTACTATAAAGTTTATAAAAATTAACTTTTTCGAGTATACAACTCATTCAGGAATAAATTATATACTTGAAGAGGTTTGGTAGCTTCAAACACCACAAAGCTATTTGAGGTTATCAAAACAAATTTTATTAGCATCAAATACTACACAAGCATTTGATGTTAGTAGAACCATAATATATATGACAAACTCCCCCACAATATATACATGTGTGTATGAACTTGAATTTCATTGCATATTGTGATTTTTCAAAAAATTCAGCGGAGTTTCCCCTATATATATATACACATATATATGAACTAAAGCAACAAACAAATGAAAGATAAATATGCATGCATGAATACCACAAATCCATCAATGTACAATTTAGATAAAATATGACACAAATCATAAAGATCCATAGAAATAATATCAAGCACACAAGTTGTCCAAATTACGCCAAGTCTCACATAAGCATACATTTACATAGTTCAACACATAAATTAGAGGAAAGATTATTAAGATTACAACAAGATATTATAAGAATGAGCATAAGCTTAATACCACACAAAGAGCTAAACCTAGATATATCAAACAAGATAACTAGCTTTCATAACTAACCACCGATAAGATAAGTAAGAACAAAGCTAAACCAAGATTTCTCCCAGAGAAGCAAAACCCTCTAGGCATCTCCCTTATTGACATCAGGTGCTAAAGTGGAAGAAATCTACTAAGCACCCTGAGAACCACCTAGTGGGAGGAAGTGGGACCAGAAGGATCAACAAGAGGCCGAGCAAAGTCATGATGGTGATGAAAGACGAGAAGGTGAAGAAACCTTAGCCTGTTCCTCAAGATCTATCACACGAGACTCCAGAGTTGGGCCTTCCCCGATGGATGTAATAGAGGTCCCCTCTCATGCCCTGTAACACCTGATCTCATTGTATCTCTGTCTTGCCATACCACCCATAATGATAGTCAACTGCTAGAAGGGATTCCACCAAGGCTCCCATGAAGGGAGAGTACTGAGAAGGAGGCTCTCCAAACTCATATGGACCCTACTCCTGAAACTATTGTGGCTATTGCGGTGGCACTAGAAGAGCTACTCTTGGCAAGGAGTGAACCATTGGGTTCCTCTCTATAAGTGTGTAGATCTTATGCTTCCCATCAAGATACTCATTCATGTTCAAAATGGTGGCAAAGAGAAGCTTCATGACGTGAGGGGCATATTACACATATTTTACCTTCAAATCTCCCTTGGAGGTGTGCATCTCCCTAATGATGCAGTCGATCACATCGAACCTCTGTCCTCTCATCACATGTGCCATGATGTTCCACACAGGATATCTCACCTTATCCATGTTTCCCATCCTATGAAAGACAGTCGACTTGATGATACTATGCACCACACTAGGAATGGTGTACATACCTGTGATTGTCCCTGGCTATTCCTGAAAGGTAGGCTGGCATAAATCAAGCTTCTTAGCCACTGACATATCCAGTTCATCATGTATCCTAGTCTCCCCTATCAAGTGAGCTACTCCAATAGCCTAAGAAAAATCTGAGCTAGAGGCAATGAAGCGCCCAGAACCTGCCTTCCACCTGATGATCTAAAATCTCCAACAATGAAGAAGGTGGCAAAGAACTACTTGATCAGCTCTGTATTGTAGTCCTGCCTCAAAATTAAAAAGTCCGCTAGGCCAATCTAAGTGAAGAGATATGTAGAGCTAGATACTTTCTCATCCCAACCATTATTCTCCACCGAAACCAAGTGTGAGGAGCAAACTTTTGGTTTAGATAGATCCAGTTGAAAACATCCTCCCTAAACTAAGTGTGGAACCATAGATCTACAAAGTCAAGCTCCTTATTGCATTGATCATGGAACGTCCTTATTTGATAGGTTGCAGATGTCATTCTAGCAAAGGGGTCTATTGGAACATCTTCCTCTTCTTCCTCCATGTCCTCGGCCTCATTCACATTCTGCTCACCACCATTAGCTCCTACAAAGTCATTGTCTTTAGCTTCCTCATCCTCAGACTCCTCGTTTTCTAACTCCTCGTCCTCTGGCTCTGGTTGTCCATCTCCTTGGAGGCATGGTATCTTTCAAAACAACATCAATGACCTCATGAGACTACAGGTCATGGGAGAAGCCAAAGGAATCAAAAATAGAAGGCTGAAGGGATTGCTGCCATGCTCTCTATTACTATTAGTTTAAACCAGCTAGTCGTCGGTCCCGTCTGGCGTTCAGATCAAATGGACAAGGCAGGTTAAGCTGACAATAGCTGAAAATCATGGGAAGTCCAAATCCATGAAGGATTTCAGCTCATGGTAACAATCACACATGGTAGGCATACAAACTAGCCTGATCTACTTGTTCAACTAGTTTTCCACTATCGATTTTAAGAATTGAGACAAGAAATCCTCAAACCCTACCTATATGGGGGAAACATGAAATTGATAAAATGCAAGTAGAGAGAGGGATTGCCGGTGCTCGGAAAGGAATGGAGATGAACGAGGGACATCCAAGAGCTCCAAGAGCGATCAGAAACTAAACCTATCACCATAGATTTCATGAGGAAATTAGGGTTAGGAGGGACAGGTGAAAGTCTAGCTTCCAAATAATGGAAAGAGAGAGGAGGAGACCTCATCAGAGATGGACACTAGAGAGGAAAAGTGCCGGAGCAGCCGGTCACACCACCCGGATGGATAGGCACCACTAAGACACTCTCCCAATCTCGTCCCACAAGAACAAGAACCGTAAGCATGAAAGGAGGAAAGAGGAAAAAATAGTTTGGGCTAAAGTAGAACGGATTGAAATCCCGACGGCTGACCTAAATTGCCAAAGCGTCGGTTTAAATCAAGCTGTCGGTTTAAGCTGGGCCATGAGCATCGGCCAGACTGACAGGACAGGTTTCACACAAAAACATGCAAGCCTAAGGAGGAGAGAAAAATGAGAGAGTTTTAGAATTGAGCACATAGCTCGGAATTTATTTTTCATGGCTCCAACTAGCAACATATAATCAAACATGACCATAGTTGGAGATAATCCAAATGAACAAATGCTTCAATATAAAGCCTTGAAATAATAGGAACACAAAAGCACCGAATATCTCATGGTACAATAAAATCCAAATAGTGATCAATTAATGGATATTTTTGGTATTAGGGACTTTCATGAGCTTGACATACCACATAGTGACTAGGTAATCAATGGTATAAATACTAAGTGGTATTTCTCATATATTCACATTTTTCAAGCTTGTGATATGCACAAAGCATAACACTCCCCATCATGTGATAATCCATTAATTTCTCACAAGAGCCAAATAAAATCCAACAAGAGACAAATGAAGGCTCAAAAAGATGCACGCATCTATATGAGTGCAAAGCATTCTATTCATGCTAGATGTCACACATAGACATAATAGGAGGCATAAAGGAAAACCAAGCTAGTAACAAAACCTACACACTGTAGATAACTAAAAACTATCATGCTAGTATATGCCACCTACACTTGCTAGATAATGTAAACCAAGCATACTAGGGGACACACAACTAAAATATGCTACGCACAAAATTCACACATGATAGGGACTAGTAAATTTCACTTTAAACTATATAAATACAAGTTACCGCAAAGATACACATTACATTGATGTTGTAGCAATAATATTCTTGACTTGGCTTGGATGTTAACATTGTATATGATGGAACATGCCATCCTCAAGAGTTAGCCAAGTCTACAATGCCCTCCAGATCACCTATTGATCAAGTTTGAGCTATGTCGTAGCAACGAGGCTAGGCAGTAAACTTGTGGCACCCCCGCACGGTTACGCGGACCTACGAGGGTTGCCCGGGAAACTACGTCGTGGAGACACCGCAGTCATGCACGCGGATCGCACGGTGCGAGGACACTCGAACCCGCTGCGATGTTGCAAACCGGAGGAGAGGAGGAGCAAGCAAACGTGTATTCAGAATTTCTGGGATCCCCCCAAATGGAAGGGGGGGTGCCCCTCTATTTATAGGGAGAATGGAGGGGTAGGGGAGATTACAGGAATGCCCTCAGGCGTTTTACAATCATGCCCCTAGATGTACCGATGCCCCTGGGGACGTGTAGGTCTTTTCCTCCGGGAATATTTCGGGAATATCCCGTGGGTCCCGCCCGTCATCCACGGACTTGTCGCCATCACGGACTCGGCGTTGCATGGTCTTGGCGTGGTTACAGACTTGATGTTGCCACGGAGTCGGCATCACGCGGTCTTGGCGTTGCGACGAGGTTGGTGTCGTCGCGAAGTCGGTGCCGCGCGGTCTTGGCGCCGCGACGATGTTGGTGTTGCGCTGATCTCCTCTAAGTATGAAAAAGCATCGAAACCGGGTAGCGCGGGGACCCCTTCCCCAACAGTAGTCCCTCGCCGGTGCGGGCGGTCATTCAATGCCCGTCCGGACCGGCGCACCGATCCTGGCGGGGTCGGCGCGCTGGCCAGACTAACAAGCCCAGGATTATCGCGACGTTCCCGGGTTTGCGGGATACGAATGCCCGGGATCTCGCGGTAAACCAAGGGACTTAACAAAAATTCTCCGGGTCCAACCGATAGTAAAAACGAGGACTTAGAGAAAATCCTCCGGGTCCAACCCGTGATAAAATCCGGGACTTAGCGAAAATCCTCCGGGCCCAATCCGCGGTAAAACTGGGGACTTAGTGAAAATCCACCAGGTCCAATCCGCGGCAAAACCGGGGACTTGGTGAAAATCCCCCGGGTTCAATCCGCAGCTAATCCATTTTTTTCTCTTTTTTTCTCATTTTTCTTTTCTTCCCTTCTTTTTCCTCTTTTTTTTCTACCTACGCCGGCCGCTTGACCTAACGAGCCAGCTAGGCCGTGCCCACGCACCCGGGAGGGCAGGGGTTATAAAAATCCCCCCCGTGCGCCTTCCCGGTGCCTCCCTGCCGCCGCCGCCTTGCGCCTCCACGCCGCCGCCGCCTTGCGTCGCCCCGCACTGCGCTTGCTGCCCTGGGCCACCGACCGCCGCTCCCCCGTGCCGCACTGCTGCCTCTGGCCCGCCGCGGAGCCGCTGCCGCGCCGGGCTCGGTCGGGGAGCCGCCGCCGCGCCGCTCTTCCTCTCGGCCGGGAGGTGCGGCCGCGCCGCCGCTCCTCCACCCGGCCAGGGAGTCACTGCCGCGCCATCCCTTGACTCGGCCGGGGAGCTACCGCCACGCCGCCGCTCCTCCGCTCGGCCAGGGAGGCGCCGCCGCGCCGTTCGCGGGGGAGCTGCCGGCGCCAGGTCCCACGTGCTCCCGAGCTCACAGCGCCTCCCTCCGCCGGACCCGCCCCCGTGCCGGTCGGCCTCACTGCGCCACCTCGCGGGGCCGCCGTCGCCAGGGCTGCATGCTGCTGCTGCTGCCCGGGCTGCCGCCTCTCTCCCTTTTGCAGGTCAAGGGCGACGCCGCTGCTTCCTGCCGAGTCACCGCAGAGACTACTTGCCGCGCGGTCCGGTCAGGCCCACGTGGGCCCTCTCTGCTGCACCGCTACTCCGTCCGAAGAACACGAAGGCGCTGTCGCCTTCGCAGCCCCGGGAGCTCCAAACCGTGATCTCTGCGCTTCAAGGGTGACGATTCCGGCCCGCGCGTATTTTTTTTTACTTCGCTATTAGTTTACAGCGGTTGGGTGAAGTTTGAGATGCCTGTATGAGATGGACCATTAATGTATGATAAACTGCTGCCGCTTTCCTTCAATTTATGTGTAGTACACGGACAATGCGTAGGTGAGGGGCCGCCGCTGCGTGTATCTATTCTAAACAATGGATTGCTATTGTATATTTCTTTGGCAATTGCGCGGTATAATGGGATGTATCAGATGCACGGGTGCTGGTATCTTGAACTATTGTCGTAAATAGTTTTTCATTTTGGCATGTGAAGCAGTGGTGCGTGTAAACATTGGACTGTTACTGTTTTCTCCGCATACTATGCATGAGGTGGGCTCGGTGTATTTTTATTATCACGCATGAGATGGACTGCTACTGTATTCATTATTATTTTTCCGCGTGAGGTGGACTCGGTGTATGCGCCGTTGTCGCATGTGTCGGTGCTTCTCTCTTTTTCCCGCCTTTGTCAACGCTGTGCTCGCGCATGCCGCACCTTTGTCGCTACTTCCTCCTTTTAGCGCGATTGACGAAGTAGCATTTGTATGGGCCTTTGCCGCTATGCGTAAAGCGTCCCACAAGATGACTTTTTTTTTGTCTCCTCGCTTGTTTGATCTTTGTTGCAGGAAGGTTGAGCAACTCTCGTCCCTGCCTAACTTGCAGCCGCGGTGACTGACTCGTGACGGGATAGTGGCAGGACCCGTCGCAGCGACATTTCGTATCGACCGTGGTCCTGCTCGCTCAAGACAGCGGGCTTGCCGTATCGGTCATAGCTCTGTCTGATGCGGACCGTCCTCGAGGTTTCCCGCAAGAGAGTAGTAGAGGAGCAGACGTGACAGGATAGCGTCAGGACCCGTCGCAGCGACATTTCGTATTGACCGAGGTCCTGCTCGCTCAAGACCCCCGTGGCCACTCGGGGCGACGCGGAAGGTGCACTGGAGGGACTTCGCACGCAGACCCGGGGGAGCGAAGCGGCACGACGTGTGGAGGACAACAGGGCTCACCGTGCTGGCCGTAGCCTCGTTCGAGGTCTCCGATATGGGAGCATCAGAGGAGCGGGCGCGACAGGGACGACCTCCCTCGCCGAGGTCGCAGCATGACTAGGTGTGACTGGCTTCGCCGTGACGGACGCCGCGCCAGAGCGCCAAGCTGGACGCCGCGACGAAGACGCTGTGACGGAGACGCCATGACGGAGCGCTGAGATAGAGACGCCATGACGGAGCGCCGAGATGGAGCGCCACGGTCGACGCCGCGCTGGAGCGCCAAGCTGGACGCCGCAACGGAGGCGCCACGACGGAGCGCCGGGGTCGACACCGCGACAGAGCAGCGCGATGGAGACGCCACGACGGAGCGCCGTGATGGAGTGCCACGGCCAACGCCGTGCCAGAGCACTGAGGTCGACGCTGCGACGGAGCGCCGCGGTCGACGTCGCGCCGGAGTGCCGCGAGGGAGCGCCACGGTCAACGTCGCGCCGGAGCGCCGCGAGGGAGCGCCACGGTCGACGCCACGCCGGAGCGCCACGGTCGACGCCGCGACAGAGCGCCGCGGTCGACGCCACGCCGGAGCGCCAAGTTGAATGCCACGGCGAAGACGCCACGACGGAGCGCCGGGGTCGACGCCGCGACGAAGATGCTACGACGGAGCGCCACGCTGGACGCCGCGACGAAGACGCCATGACGGAACATCGCGATCGACGTCGCGCCGGAGCGCCGGGGTCGATGCCGGGACGGAGCGGCAAGGTCGATGGAGAGGCCGTGATGGAGCACCGAGGTCGACCCTATGACAGAGCGGCAAGATCGACGGAGACGCTGCGACGGAGCGCCGAGGTCAACACAGCGATGGAGCGCCATGCCGGACGCCACGTCGGACATTGCGATGGCGGAGCACCGCGGTTGATGCCGCGTCGGAGCGCCAAGGTCGACGGATACACCGCGACGGAGCGCCGAGGTCAACACAGCGATGGAGCGCCACACCGGATGCCGTGTTGTACACCGCGATAGCAGAGCACCGCGGTCGATGCCGCGACGGAGCGCCAAGGTCGACGAAGATGCTACGACGGAGCGCCGAGGTCAACACAGCAATGTAGCCCCACGCCGGATGCCGCGTCGGACACCGCGACGGTGGAGCACCGCGGTCAACGCCGTGGCGGAGCGCCAAGCTTGACGGAGACGTCGCGACGGAGCACCGAGGTCAACACAGCGATGGAGCGCCACGCCGGATGCCGCGTCAGACACCGCGACAGCGGAGCACCGCGGTCGATGCCGCGACGGAGCGCCAAGGTCGACGAAGATGCTGCGACGGAGCACCGAGGTCAACACAGCGATGGAGCCCCACGCCGGATGCCTCGTCGGATACCGCGACGGTGGAGCACCGCGGTCAACGCCGTGGTGGAGCGCCAAGCTTGACAGAGACGTCGCGACGGAGCACCGAGGTCGACCCTGTGACAGAGTGCCAAGGTCGACGGAGACGCCGCGACCAAGCGTCGAGGTCAACACAGCGATGGAGCGCCACGCCGGATGCCGCGTCAAACACCGCGATGATGGAGCACCATGGTCAACACCGTGGCGGAGCGCCAAGCTTGACAGAGACGTCGCGACGGAGCACCGAGGTCGACCCTGCGACAGAGCACCAAGGTCGACGGAGACGCCGCGACGGAGCGCCGAGGTCGACGTCGCAACGGAGCGCCAAGCTTGATGGAGACACTGCAATGGAGCACCGAGGCCGACGCCGCGACAGAGTTGTTACGACGGAGCGCCGAGGCCAACACAGCGATGCAGCGCCACGCCGAATGCCGCGTCGGACACCGCGACGGTGGAGCGCTGCGGTCGACGCCGCGACAAAGCGCCGAGGTCAACGCCGCAACAGAGTTGCCACGACAGAGCACCGAGGTCGATGCCGCGACGGAGAGGCCACGACGGAGACGCTACGACGGAGTGTTGAGGTCGACGCGGCGATGGAGCGCCAAGGCTGACGGAGATGCTGCGACGAAGCGCCGAGGCCGACGCCACGACGGAGTTGTCACGACGAAGCGCCGAGGTCGACGTCACGACGGAGCACCAAGCTTGACGGAGACACTGCAACGGAGCACCGAGGCCGACACCGCGACGGAGTTGTTGCGACGGAGCGCCAAGGCCAACACAGCGATGGAGCGCCACGCCGGATGCCGCATCGGACACCGCGACGGTGGAGCACTGCAGTCGACGCCGCGACAGAGCGCCGAGGTCAACACCGCGACAGAGCGCCAAGCTTGACGGAGACGATGCGATGGAGCGCCGAGGAGTCGATGCCGTGGCATCTTGGCTTCATGCGGCATCACTGCTTGCCCGTGGGTACTTCGGTGACGTAGTCCCTTGCGATGTCATGCGTGGTACTTGGTACCTTGCAGGGTGGCGTAGTCCCTTCCGATGTTGAGAATGGTACTAGGTACCTTGCGTCCCAATCAAACAAACTTCATGTCCCCTGGCGTGGCGGGTTGCGTGAGTAGTCGTCTTCTAGCCCTAAGCTTTTCCTCCTATATCAAATAGTCGGGTACTGATGTCAAGAAGGGATTGACACGCGGCAACATGCGTATCAGGTCCTTGCGCAAAAAAGAAGCGAAACACTCAGAGATAGGCACACGACGACGTGTGCATTGGGCCTTTCTTGGCTTGCAAGACGGCTCATGCGGGGGAGCGACAATACTCGACTCACATGGGGGAGATGTTTCTTCCCAGCCAATGCGTGGAGGCCTTTTACTCGACTCGCGTGGGGGACGGGCTGCATCCCGGCACACACGAGGAAGTTTGGGTGCTCGGCTCACGTGGGGGAGTTGCTTCTTCCCAGCCAACGTGAGGAGGCTTTGCGCTCGACTCGTGCGGGGGAGATGGGGCTTCCCAGCGCACACGAGGTCTTGGCGTCGTGACAAGGTTGGTGTCATCGCGGAGTCGGCGTCACGCGGTCTTGGCGCCGCGACGAGGTTGGTGTTGCGCTGATCTCCTCTAAGTATGAAAAAGCGTCGAAACCGGGTAGCGCGGGGACCCCTTCCCCAACAAGTTTGGGTCCTAAGAAGTTAGTCACAATAGACTTCGCTACCCAAATGGTCCTTTTCTTTTTCAAACCACTCTGGGTACCAACAAATTTGGCAAACACATTGTCAATCTTATCCATCCTAAGCGATAATGATTATTGACTATCACAGGCTTACTGAGGTTACCTTTGGGACATGGCATGGCATTGTGTCCCTTCTCATAGCATGAATAGTAAGTTTTGCTGCTTCTTCTTATTCCTTTTGATTTTTTCCCTTGATGAGCATTTGCTTGGGCTCTCATAGGTTCTGGAATTTCTTGAACTTGAGGTTGCTTCCTTTCTTGCTTCTCACTCAAGGGCTTCTTCTTCAAAGCACATAATCTCACATGATGTCCCTCCTTCTTGCACTTGAAGCAAGTGATGAGAGCCAGATTGTTAGCCTGATCTTGACTCTTATTCTTCGTGTTCTTGTACTTCTTTTTGTTGGAGTTGAATCCAAGTCCATTCTTGTCATGAGGGTGTCATTGGCCACTTAGTATATCATCAAGAGTTGTCTTCCCTTTGAACCACTTGTTCAAGTCTTGCTTCAACAAGGAGACTTTATCCTTGAGCTCCTTTAGTTCCTCTACAATGTTACTATCAACACAAGTACTAGAGGAAGTCGAACCATGTTGTTAGAGCAACAAGGTATTGAAAGCAATTCATCACTAGAGATAGTAACATTATGGTTAGATGAATCACTAGGACTACTACATGGCAATATAGCATTTTGAGTAGAAGTTGTGTTAGCGTCCACATGAGGTTCACTTGATGTTACCTTTAGCTCATGGCCAACTTTAAGTATGGCCTCATGGGCTATACCTTTAGCTCATCACGGGAGATTATAAGATTTTTATGTGAGCTCAAGAGCTTTTCATGAGTTTCTTGTAATTCCCCATGGTTTCTTGTTGGCTTCTCAAGTTAAGCCCTTAGCTCAATGTTCTCCTTCATGATGGATGGATGCTTCACAAGAAATAGAGTTAGTAGCACAAGCATCATCAATAGACGAAATAGTGAATTAGTCCTTAGATAAAGAACTGCAATTAGGACATGACATTTCTAAATCCACTAGAGATGTGGCATTGTTCCTTTCAAGCAAAGATGCACAGTCAACTTATATTTTGTAAGAGCATTTGCCACTCTATGATTAGAATCTATCAAGCTGTCATGCTCAACATGCAAGGCTTTTAATTCTTCAATTTTCTCAACAAGCATTTCTTCTTGCTTTTCTATGAGGGACATGAGATGAGTAATCTTAGGCATGATATCTGCATTAGTAGAGCCTAAAAGACCCTGATCACTATCATCATCAATTACATCATCACATGTTACCTTCCTGGCACCTCTTGCCATGAGGCATATCGGAGCATCGAATTGAGATAATTATCTTCTTGGAGAAGAGGACTCTTCAAGTCTAATGTTGGGACAGTCCATAGAAAGGTGTCCATGCTCATGACATTCATAGCTTGTTCCTCTTTGGTCTTCTCCTAGTTGGAGTTTTCTTCTCTAACCTTTTGGCATGCTTTTCACCAATGACATGTGTCACATTGCTTTTTATTTCCTCTACAATGTTAGTCTTAGAAGCACTAGAAGAAATATGAGCAACATCATTTATGCAACATGGAATATCAAGCATATAATCATGACAAATGAGGAAAGTATCACTAGATGATAATCATGCGCTAAGAACACCTGTAGATATATCAAATTTGTTACTAGATGTCTCTAATCCCAATGAGGAGTCAAAGATAGCATTGATAAGAGAAATTGTTATGATAAGCCTCTTTTAACTTCTCATGTTCTACTATTAGTTTCTTATAATGAATAGCTAGATTCTTATTTGTTACCTCAAGTATCACATGGGAGCTTGTCCTCGATGAACTTTTACTTTCAAGAAAGTCACTATTCCAATGTTCACAATTTTCTTTCAACTTGTTAATGACAAGCTTTTCCTTCTTGACCATGCCACATTGGTCATCAAATGTAAGCATAATATCATCACACATCCTATCAGCACTTACCATATCATTACCTTGTGCGTTGCCGCACATTGGTGAAGAGGTGACGATGTGATGTCCACGCAAGTCAAGGTGGACGCAATTGAGTGCTCTTCTTGATAGACAATGGAAGTAGAGCAATCCTCAATTGACACCTTCAAAATGCATCTTGGCCCGCTAAGTGGCTCTTGATGATTAATGATAAAATGATTAAGGGACTAATGTGCGCATCAAAATGTTGGTCAGGTATTTAGTCCCCAAGGACGGCTAGAACATTCATTGACAAACCGTAAAAATATTACAAAAGAGATGGTATGGAATTGAGAAGGTTAAGGACATTTTCTAGTCATTTTAATGATCCAATGATCACATTGAGCATAGGACAACCATATTGTAAAGGGGGGAGCTAGTCAACACAATTGAAGAACATAACTTGCCAAGTGCTCAATGAAATTCCTATCTAAAAGTCATCGGAAAACTCTCTACACCAAACTTCAGTGGTTATCCGGAATAACTGAACCAGTCTTCTAAAATGTCTGAGTGTGTGTGAGAGTAGGTTATAGCATGTTAAGTTTTTACCGGACACTCCAAGTGAGGTTCGTCTGAAGTATCCAGAACCTTTCAGAGCTTCTGTCTAGTTGAGTCCCTGCTATTAGAACCTTCCAAGTGAAGTCTGTTTGGACACTCCGAGTGAAGGTAGAGCTTTTGTCCAGAGATTGTTTTTTAGCCTAACCTTCCAAGTAAAGGTTATCCGGACTATCTGAAATCCACACAGTAGCTTTGTCTGGAGTGTTTCATGCTATCTGAAACTTTCAAATGAGGTTTGCTCGGACACTCCAAGTGGCGACAAAGCTTCTGTATAACCTTGGCTTCATCCAGACCTTCCGAGGGACGTCCCCTGAAACCTCTGAGCCAGGACTTAGCGTTTGTCCGAGTGCTTTCTTTTGTCTAGACCTTTGTGATCTGGCACCTCGAGGAAACCAAGTTGGTTGTGTTCTTGCCTATCCGGAACCTCAGAGCGAGGGTCTTTTGCAACCTCTTTGTCAATTTGTGTTTCAAGATAGAAAGGTGGCTTTTGTTCAGAACCTCCGAGTGTCATCGATCGAACCCTCTGGGTCTTAGATTTTCCTGAGGTTTTGATCTATGTGGTATGTCTGAGCTACACCCTCCGAGCAGTGTTTTATTCCCAAACTAGTTGTTATGTTTGAATCCCAAAACCTCCGGGCGAGGTTGTCCAGAACCTCCGGGCAAGGTTTCTTTATGAGTAATAGCTAGATATTTTCGGGCAACCTATATAAGCGACCAACCTTGCTCGGTGGAGTGAACCTTCTGTGCCCCAAATCCTGAGTTGCACTGTTTCTCTCTTCTCTCTTGCCTTACTGTGAGAAACTTTGAGAGCGAGGAATCTTGAGGATTTGGATTGAATTTCCATTGACCATTCAAGCAAGGGATCACCTCCAAGCTGAGATCATGTTCTTATTACACTTGGAGGTTGGCGCCTCCTAGATGATTAGATGTTGCTCAAAAGTCTTCAGTGTTGTATAGAAGCGGATAAATTTGTGAAGGTTGGAAGTCACTTACCACCAGGTAAAGAACTACCAAGAAGGTTGGAGCCTACAGCAGTGGCAGCCTCCCTCCATGGGCAAGACGCAGCTCGCTGCGTGGGCGGGCTGGCGAAGTGTCGTGGTTGTGCATGGTAGGGAGAGATGCAGGGCATGCGTGCTATTTGCATGGTGCAACTCACCCATGACTTAGCCATGGGGGCGACGGGAGTTGCATTTCTCGCCCATAATTTTTAGTTGTCGACATGCTTTGGATTTTGCCTCCTTTATACGTGTCGCCATTATCACTGCTGAATTCTAGTTGTGCTTTGTGAACAAGTAGGCATAAACTCCAAGCCTCGATAAAACCCTTCACCAATTTGTCTCACCTGCATCTACCACCTCCTGCATGAGTTGATGCCTCACTGTTTTTTACAATTCGTCAAGCTCGTTGCCTGAAGGTCGTGTCAGGGTAGGGAAAAAGGGCAAGAATTTTGACATCAACTACTCCACGTGGCTCGGTCGCACTTCTTCTCGAGATTGTCGCGCTTGAGGGCGGACGGCAAGATCCCTCCCGCTGGCAAATCTGATGGCGTTGTTCTCCCCTCTGCCAAGGGAGAGTATGGTGAGCTGATAGAGGGATACACCATCGTCTTGACTGCCTAGTTCAACGCAAATGTCTACTTCCTAGCTGCAGAGTTTGTGAGAGGTGCTGAAGTTCTATAGGTTTGAGATCTCTAACCTGCATCCAACAGCATCCTCTCGCCTGGCGATCTTCGAGTGGGCTCTTCGTATGATGAACATCAACAGCTCCATAGCTTCCTTTGAATTCTACCACGAGCCATTGATAATTTTGATGCAGACACCCAGCAGAGACTCTTCCTTGTATGCAACAGTCACGTTCAGGGCTCGAGCCAATGACCCCAAGACGAAGTACCCGGCTTCTGCGCCCAAGAACCAGAGGCGTTAGTGGCGCGCCAAGTGTTTCTACTACCGCGTAGGAGAGCTCAAGTTCTTGTGCAAGAAGAAGGTGCCCAGGTACACTTTGCAACCTGTGGTGCTGAGCGAGGGCAACCACACCCGCTGTGATGCTCTGGCGACCATGTGTCACTAGTTTAGCTGTCTTCACCTGGTGGAGAAGTTTTGCCTTCTCTAGATTCTCCCTCTTAAGGTGAGCTGGAGACTGAAGATTGTTCCCATTCTAGAGGGACAGCAACTTGGACTGTGCGCCTTTCGAGGATACTGCCCCATGTAATCTAATGCTCCGCACTTCTCATTTCATCACAATTTGTTCGCTTTATTACTCATGCTCTTATTTGTGCCTTTTAGCTTGCGCTCTTGCGCATGTCGAGGCGAAGGCAGACGACACCCTTAGATGGCTCACCCCGAGGTCAAGTCCATGAGCAAGCTGGCCTGCGCGCGCCAACCGTGCGTGCTTGCTCTTTGGTTGGGAGGTTTCACTTCACGCTCCTGTCACATCTGCAATAGAACTATGGTCGGGCCGAAGGGCAGTTGGTCCAAGGCCCCGTCACCAACCAAGAAGAAGAAGACATATTCTCGTAAGGGGAAGTTCAGACTTCCACGTTTGAGCAACAAGGAAGACAGCGCCTACACTGCTAGTTGAGGAGGCCGAGGAGGAAAGGGATGCTAGAGAGGCTAATGCCTTGAAGGACGAGCTCTCGGCGGTGATGACTCTGACCAAGTCAATGACTACACCGAGCTCATGTTGTCGCTAGTCTACCACAGTGCGGCGAAGGGGCTGATGGGTGCTCCTCCTAGCATGTTCTTCTCCACGCACGGCCCTGGACCCAGCCTCTCATGCTCATCCTCATCTTTCTCGTTCGACGTTCGATTGGGCCTCCAAGAGGAGGTCAAGGAGAGGGCTGGCAGTGATGTCGAGGTGTTTTTTGCTCCTCCCCGAGGGACGCCCATGACACCACCAGTCTCCACCGTGGCCGTCGACACGAGGGGCGAGCGACCTCGTGTTCCGCCTCTGCCGTGCTACGTCACCGTGAAGGGTAGAGGTTCGATGGAGGAGTGCACTCATGGGTGAGACGGAGCCCCTGATGTCTGTGGATGACCTGGACAGGAGTTTTCACAGCATGATCGCTAAGGAGATCGGCTCGGGAGCTCGTGCGGCCATTGTGAAGGTTATAAAACATCTCTCTTATCCCGTACTACTTATCTCGTCTTTCTTCAAATACCACCACTTGGCCTCTGAATTATACTTTTGTTTGTAGGGGATATTCAACACAGAAAAATTGGTGGACATGTGCCATCACACGGTGAAGGCAGATGCCCTCCTGGAGGAGGAAAAGAGAAGTCTACTAAGGCTCTAGAGGAGGTGGCCAAGCTACATGAAGAGGTCGCGACCCTTCGGTAGGGCACCTAGGCAGCAACTCTATGCAAGGAGGGTCTAGAAGCTCACATCGACCTCTTGTGCAAGGTTCTTGGGAGGCTCACCAGAACACTCGGGCTTGACTTCAAGGACTTCGACGAGACAGCAGACGAGGACCGTTTAGTCAGCAAGGTCACTTGGTTGACAAAGGTCGCTCTTGTCGTGCTCTTGGCATGCCTAGGCTTCACTCAGGACTTCATGTAGGTTGTGGTTGATCTGTGGCTCAATTGTACCAAAATCAACAAAAAAAAGAGTAGCATGCATGGTGAAAGTTGGAAGTGGTGAGAATGTTGTTCGAAATCTAGTTCTAAAAAAGTCACGACGAAAGGAGTTAGTTGTAATCGATAGAGGCGGTACCATCATAGAACCAACTAAAGGCAAGAAAGAGGAGAACAAGTCTAAACCAAGTAATAAGGTTCGAGAATGTTGTTCGAAATCATGACAGGCCACAAGAGGCAGAAACATGTCGACCGCTTTTCAATTACAACATTCTCGAACCTTATTACTCGGTTTAGACTTGTTCTCCCTCTTTCTTGCCTTTAGTTGGTTCTATGATGGCACCCCCTCTATCGATTACAACTAACTCCTGTCATCTTGACTTTTTTATAACTAGATTTTGGCACTCAAGATTGTAGTCAATCATCTGGGCTCCTAGCCCCTAGTCCCGAGATCCTATAAGCATTGCACCTCACACTCTATTGCAGGCATTCCACCCATGCCCATTCGTGATGATGGGATGGTGCTTCTTGCTTTCACTACTCACTTTCTTTAGCATCAACAAGATTGAGTAAGTGTCTCCAGGAAGAGGATATGTCAAATTATTGCCTTCCAAAACAATTCAAAGGAAAATAAATTTTAGTTATTTAATGCCTATCACCAGCTCTTCTGGGGTATAGGGTACCCCACTTCCCACCAAAAACACTTAGCGAACGAATGTGTAGCTGAAAACACTTGTGAATCTTAGCAGAACATCAACTTTATTTATGGATTCACTATAATATTCACCATTCAGATATTGTTCATTGTATGACCTTTTTTTATTTGCTTGTCGTCAAGGTGACATGGAGAGCATTGTTTAGTTGACGAAAAGAATTTCATCTGAGGGTGTATGACTGAAGGTGGTCTTCGCACCTCTATCTTCTATTGAACTCCTTGTCATGAGAGTTCCGCTCATCGATCATATCGTTCATTGCTGTCCTGAGGCCCTTGCATTGTTATAAAAAAATTCCAGTAGCATGATAGTGTTGCTTTACGTGCGATGTCGTCTTAGGTTTCGGACATCTCACTAATGATTCAATGATATTGCATAATTCCCAATAAAATTTCATCGTCACTTGGTGTTTTCAGGTTGCTTAGAAGGTAATTGATGTGATAATTTTGACCTTTCACTTGCTTTCATAGTGCAAACCATCAATAAGATGGTTACCCACGTAGTTACACCATGTTCATCCAGGGTCGAAATATCTATTTTCCATGGAGTCGTGGGCTCACGATAGCTATTGCTCTCTCTAATCTGTGCCTCCCATGTCATTCATATGTTGAATATATGGTGCAACTATTTTTTTTGCATTGCATGCAAGGTTATGTGTTTGGGCACTTGGCCATATTTCAGCGTCCTAGCAGCCTCATGTGGTAAGGAATTGAAGTTGTGACATGATTCGCCAAAAATTTCGACATTATGATGGTGTTGTTTCTTGATTTTCACACTGCATATCAACTCATGCTTTTGAAACTTTTCGTTTCTACCCATTTTGACATTACCTTTAGTTGGAGACTCGACATCATTGCATGATTTGTGAGAAATTTTGGTATTTTGATGGCTCTGTTTATTGGTTTTTGCTCCGTACGTACATCAGATTTTTTTCTTATACCTAGTCATGTTTTTCTTATTTCAGCGACACACTACTACAGAACGGCCCATTCGAGATGGGCTGAAACAAGCATCCTAGACGGTTAGCCGCTCCATCTGAAATTGGTGGTCTGTGATGACACAGGTCATCACAGACGGCTGGGCCACCCGTCTGTGATAACCGATCATCCCAGACGGGTCGACCCAATGAACCGTCTGCGATAACCACCTATCCCAGACGGGTCGACTCTATCACCCGTCTGCGATAACTACCTATCCCAGACGGTCGTGTCGCTGACCCGTCTCGGATGACAGCTATCAAAGATGGGTTCAACTGTTGACCTGTCTGGGATGGTTGTGTACAGAGGGCATAACACTGCCTGTTTTGTGGCTAGCCTCAGGAATTGCTAGCCATGCCCTCTGAAACAGCAGATATATAATGCACAGAACATTCACATATTAACACAGATACAGATACATACATTCACAAACAATACACTGATCAAACAATCACATACTTCAATGTATAAAAGGAAAGTTGCAAGAGAGTCACACCACTAGCTAGATATATTCACAATTGCTCACACGGTTCAGAATTGAGAGCTCGATCGCTGCCAACAACCGCATACTTCAATGTTTAAAAGGAAAGTTGCAATAGAGTGCTAAGTACATAGATGAAAGACAATGCTACTCTGCTAAGCCGCCACCATAGAACTCGCCATCGGGATTGATGATTTGTGTATTGATGAAGAAGGCAAAAATCCCTCAAATGCGCTTGAGTTGAGCTTCATCAATTGTGTTAGTTTCAATCTTCCACGCCTCATCTAGTTTTCGCTTAGCGAAACCCGCGATTAGCTTCATGTGGTAGCAAACGTAGAATCCACATAGGTTTGTCCCCTCAGGTTGTTGTTTGCGCTAAAACAAGAAACAAATATACGTTAGCTAAGAAGAATCTATTATGAAGCATGTCAATATGCTATATTAACATAGTAATGGATATATATGTACCGGAATATCAAATGTATGTCGCAACTTGGACCCTTTGCCACTTATCCCTCCACGAGCTTTGTAATCGATGAACGCCTGGTCAAGTTTGTCACGAATCGGCCCAAAGTCGTGTGAAGGATCTCGCGAGGAATCAACGTATATAACCCATTCCATTTTGGTACCAGTACGACCAAAACCCAATGGTAGCTGCATATATATAGACGTACTACCAAATCATCTTTGTGATATATGCATAATGGTGAAATTATAAGTATTGGATGCGATGCAACACTTACTCTGGGTTGAAGGGAAATATGATGTACTCTTTATCCTTTTGGGACAATATTGCATGCTTAACATACTCCAGAACTTGCTTTTTGTTGTCTCTAATATTTCTCCAAGTCACCCTTGCCGGGTCAATGAACCCGATAGATTCCTTGTTAAGTCTGGCTTCAGTGTACATGTATCTATGCAAAATGGGAAATCATGTCACGGCTTAATTAAGTTGCATAGGTATGGAGAAAACTGATTGACTGAGAAGTTGTAGACTTACAATGTCTAGCATCTCAATAGGTTCTGCTCCAGGGCGTCGAGGTTGAAGAGTTCAAATAGGTCTTCAAAGTACACGTAGAACAACCCGCCCATGTCCTGGTGGAAAAGGTGTTCCTCCTTAAAAGTGACTTTGAGGCATCGTGGCATGGTTTGGCCAGGCTGTAGGTTGTTCGTCGCCGTCATATACCAATCATGCAACCTCTGACATGCCATTGAGTTCGATATGTCCTCTGGCGTGACGAAGGCTTCTCCATTCACAAATCGACGAGCCAGAGGCGCGAAAGGGAGATCATCCACTCTGTCCGGGTCAAACCCAAGTTCTTCCACTATCGCTAGTGTCTTCTATTTTTGGTTGCCCTTGGAAGTCTTGGGGGCACTACTATGGCTCCTGCCCTTGCCGGTTTTGCTAGTCCCCTTAGCATAAGTCTGCTTCACCGGTGAAGGAACTGGTCTCATCTGTAGCACCTCCTTAGTCCCTATGGAGGTAGCGGGTGCTGGCTCTGCTGGCTTGACTAGAGATAAAACTGGGTTATCAGCCCGTTGCACTGCCGCTACTAGCTCCATCGGGGTAGGGTTAACTTCGGGTATCCTAGCTGACTCAGCGTGTGATGCGCTCTAAGAGGCAGGCCGGACGAGTAATTTGATGTCCCTCTTTGGCCACTGGATAAAGGTGCCAACCGCCTGATGCAGCACCGTGATCTCGTCATTTGGTAGCATGGTAAGCGGGAGCTCCTTAAAACCTTCAACCACGTCGTCCACATGCACCTTTTGAAAGTTTGGTGCTATGGGGCGACCATGCAGTAGAGTCCCTGCCTCCTTAGGATATGCAATCCCAAATGCAGCATCGAGGGAGACATCTCCGGCTACCCTTGCCAACAATGCGCACGGAATCGTCTCCTACAAAATTATTGAGTACGTACCTTGTTGATTAAGTCCAAAGTTATGTACTTGTTATTGTGAAAACCCTATAAATGGCCCTTACCGAGATGGTGTCGCAAGGATATGTTTCACCCGGTTCTTCGCCGGATGCGCAGCTACTACGAATATTTCCGGGGCTCGCCAAATCTACGTTAGAGCTTTGAACTCCTCCTTAAATGCGACAACCTGCCTCCTGACTTCCTCCTGAATACGCCTCTCCAAATCTTCTTCATCTCTCGTAGTCATTATTGACTGACTACGACTCCTCTTAGCAGCCTTCCTCCTCTCGTACTGCTTCTCGGTCTCAGGGAATCCCTCTCTCCAGGGAACTGCAACCCCAACACCTCTTGTGCGACCTGGGTGCTCCGGGTTTCCCAACGCTACGGTAAGGATGTCTTTGGTCCTAGATGAATGTCCTTCTTCATCGTCATCTAGTGACCCTTGCGAAGCTATCTGCACCTGCAACGATCACGCGCGCAAGTTACATTACAAATGATACTCGTATGGTTCCGAAGAATTGTGTACCTAGTCATGTATATTACCATTCGATCGACCACTTCCTGGTCAACGGGGTTTGAACATATAACTGAACCACTCTGCGGATCTGATTTGGCACATGCTCTGCACCAGGATGCGGCGCGGCCAACAACCACGCTGGGAAATGGAGGGGGTAAATTTTTCTCCATTGCCAACCGATCCTGCATCTCCCATTTCGCCGATGCACCTTCATATCCTGTGCTTCCAAGCCTATGCGGGTTCTTGTTTCTTGCTTGAAGGGCCTTCTACCGTTCACTCTTCGCCACTTCTTCTGGCGTGGACTTCATCTCAACAAATCTGTTGTATACTTGCTCGTCCAAGAAGCCGTACTTCTCAAATGGGCTCTCACCCGTCCGTACGAACTTTGTTGTCAGGATGCTCTTGAACGACCTCCACGCCTTGCCCATGGTCTTCATTGCAGACTCTTTGACACGTTCTTCGTGTTCGGGCGGGATCTCGAACCACCTTTTTACTTTAGCCATTAACTCGTCCTCCTTCGCGGTGGTAATATCCTTCCAGTTCGCAATGGTTATGTTGACCCTTTCCCGCCCAAGTATCCCGCAGAATGTGCGGAATTTGTTCACTACGTCATCCGGTTTCGTCGGCACACTAGACTTCATAGATACTTGTGTGATGACCATACGTCTACTAGGGGCCTTCGACATTGTTCGGGGCATCTGACTTCTTTTTTGCGTACCCGGTTCATCATTGCCCGAAGTAGGGTTCGGCAACGATGAGTGCCCCGACGAGGAATTAGAAGAAGAATTGGCATCCGACATATCTGTGTAAACTAACAAAGCAAGGCAGCATATGTAGAAATCAAAGAACGACTAATGCCAAGCATAGTTTATGTTTTATATCACTCTAGTGTGAATTTGAACAAAACTTCTCACGACCAAATACTATTGACCAGCATGAACTCCAATAAGGAAACACAGATGACATGAATTAGCCCAACATAATCAGAATGAGTTGAAGAGGTTTGTCAGGACCTGACCTGAAGACCACTTCAGACAAGGGAGGAATAAAAGAAAGCAAGCGCGATTGATAGATAGGAAAAGTACAACCACCATGGAATTTTTTAGAGAGAAGTTGCATGGAGAATAATATTTTTCCCCTTGAGAGCATATGCTGCCTTAGACAGTACAACTACAACCCATCTCATCTTCAATTTCTCAAGCACTAATCTTTCTTAAAAGGACTTTCTTGGTTTCGTAACCGCAATAAACTTGGTGAATTTTCATCAAGCATTAAGTTAGCATCACGGAAGTTTGTACTATGTATACACATCAATTTACCGAGAGGAATTCGTAAGGTTGGTTCTGTAACTGCAATGACCTTGTGAACAACATTTCTCTCACACGAAAATATATTATAGGTAGAATAAGCCAAATGGCCGTGATCTCAAAATTGTTACCACTATCATGAATCATGATCATGGAGGTAACTAATGGAACAACATAATCAAAAGTGGACATGAATTCAGTGTTTTCTTTTTTCTTTTTACTATCTTCACCAGACAGGAGTTCATGTTGGAGGAGAGTGTGTTTGTACCTATTTTCTTCAGCAGACAGAAGTAGAAGAGGGAAGGATGAACGGTAGTTCTTCTCCAGCGGCAGCGCGGTGGCTCAGCTCCTTCTCCAACGGCGGCGCGGAATGGGTGGCGGCACAGGCTCGGGCGACGGCGGCGCGGAATGGGTGGCTGTGTGGGCTCGGGCAACGGCAGCGCGGTGGAGACGACGGTGGCGTGGGCTCGGCTCCTTCTCCAACGGTGGCGAGGAATGGGTGGCGGCGCGGACTCGGGCTGCGGCGGCGCGGGAGAGGATTTAGGGCACGGGGGGATTTGGAATGCACGGGCTTTCGAAATTTTTCTAAGTCCCCACGATATGTACTAATATCATCGTAGACGGTTTAAGTGAGTCACCCGTCTGCGATGACAGTCATCGCAGACGAGTTACGGTCTGGGATGACCGTCATCCCGGACGGGTTGAAAACAGTCACCCATCTCGGATGAGCATCATTCCAGATGAGCATCTGGCCTGACCCATCTGGGATGAGTCTAACAGGGGCCATGTGCTACCTGCATTGTAGCTAGCCTCAGGAAATGCTACCATGCCCTCTGAAAATTTACAGGAATATATGTATACACAGCAGCATTCAAGAACAAAATATTCCAACTCATGCATACGAAAAGTAAATATTCAAAATACAAATAATATCAACTATTAAAGTGAGCTCAAGACAATGTTTAGGGCTAGAGCTTAGAGCTTAGAGATCTCACTAAAGTAAATATTATAAATAAAAATAATATCAACTATTTACAATACTTGCTTCTTCCCTTTGAAAGTGAGCCCTTCACGATGATCGTTGCGGTAGTATGACCCAGCTCCCGCCATGGTTTCAGCCTCGAAACTCAAATCTCCAGAATAATTCTCGGTGAATTCGTTGTAATCATCCTCGTCAACCACATTGTCGACTCCTATAATGCTTCTTTTTCCATTTCTAACGACATGCCGCCTCTTGCTTGACAGATCGATCATATAGAATACCTGATGAACATGCTTCGCGAGCACGAATGGTTTAGTACCGTAGCCAACATGGCTCAGGTCAACAGTAGTCACATCGTATTCGTTGGTCTTAATGTGCGAGAGGTGGGCCCAACGACACTGAAATATTGGGATTTTGAACTTGAAGTAATCGAGCTCCCAAATCTCCTCGATGAACCCATAGTAACAATGCTTATGACCGGCGGAATCAAAAGCATCGAACTGCACACCGCTGTTCTGATATGTGCTTTTTGCATCTTGAGCCTTCATATAAAATGTGTATCTATTTATGTCATATCCTTGGTATGTCCGGACAGTAAAGTATGGTTTCTTTGACAACCATGTCAGCATTTCATCAGATGACGACGTGGTGGTGATCCGGTCTTGGAACCATTGGTTGAATAGGGACATATGCTTCGTAGGAACACATGACCGCACATTTTGATCTCTCTAACTAGGTGAATCATGAGGTGTGGCATGATATCAAAAAATTACGGGGGGAAGTACATCTCAAGGTGACATAGGACAACCACCAACCGTGCCTCTAGAGCATCCAATTCAAGTATACTTATCACCTTCTGTGATATTCTGTAAAAAAATTGGCATAGCATTGTGATTGTATCTCGGACATCACCAGGCAAAATCCCTCTAATAGCAATAGGAGGTATCTGCGTCATCAAAACGTGACAGTCGTGAGACTTCATGCCAATTAATTTCAATTCCTGCATTGAAACTAGCTTCTTGATGTTGGCGTAGTACCCGCTTGGAACTTTCACATCGTGCAAGCAGTGGCATAGCTCAATTTTCTCGGCTTTAGAGAGTGTGTAACATGCAGGTGGGAGGAAGGTTTTGCCTTTGTCGGTTTCTATCGGAGCTAACTCAGGCCTAATGCCCAGTTTTACATAGTCTTGTCGTGCCTTCACGCCGTCCTTTGTTTTACAGGAATATTCAGCAAGAGGCCAATTAGGCTATCAAACATGTTCTTCTCTACGTGCATGACGTCGATACAGTGGCGAACATCTAGTTCTTTCCAGTAAGGCAAACCCCAAAATATTGATTTCTTTTTCCACAAACCCTTCATTAATTTACGCCCCTTTCCAAGAACAACATCAACGTCTTTAACCATTCTGTATACCTGTCTCCTAGTTAAATGAGTTGGAGCCGATCCTTCTTCGATGGTTCCGTCGAACTCGGCAACCAACTTGCGGTAAGGATGATTTTGACGCAAAAACCTACGGTGCCGCATGTATACGGTTTTGCGTGATTTCTCGAGGTACAAACTGGCTGTATCTTCCATGCATTGAACACAGGCTGTTGCTCCTTTAGTACTCTGGCCGGATAGGTTACCGTACGTGGGATAGTCATTGATGGTGCAAATAGCAATCCTCATAGGGTGAAGTTCTCTCTCTTGTCTGCATCCCACGTCTCCACGCCTTCGTGCCACAACGTTTCGAGATCCTCCTTCATTAAAGACAGGTACGTATCTATGTCATTTCCGGGTTGCTTCGGGCCTTCGATGAGCATGGCCAACATGATGTACTTCCTCTTCATGCACAACCAAGGAGGGAGGTTGTACATACAAAGAGCCACAAGCCAAGTGCTATGACGACTGCTCATGTTACCAAAGGGATTTATTCCATCTGTACTCATCCCGGACCGTACATTTCTAGAATCCGCACCAAAATTTGGGAACTTCCTATCGATGTTTCTCCACTGGATGGAGTCCACTGGGTATCTAATCAAATCATCAACTTTACGCCCCTCCGCGTGCCACCGGATTTTCTTTGCATGTTCAGGATTTGCAAATAGATGCTTCAGGCGAGGAATGATAGGAAGATACCATACAACCTTGGCCGGAATGCCGTTCGTCTCCTCATTGCCCTCGATGTCATCGTCCGTAGCATTGTTGCGCTTCTTGTATCGGGAAGTCTTACAAACCGGACATACATGTAGATTCTCGTACTCTTTACGGAAGAGGATGCAGTCATTTTTACAAGCATGTATTCTTTTTACATCCATTCCTAACGGACAGAGAATCTTCTTAGCTTTATATGTGCTTTTTGGCAACTCGTTCCCGTCGGGAAGCATGTCTGCCAAGAGTTGTAAAAGTGCAGTAAAGCTCTTGTCAGACCAACCTGCGCTTGCCTTCAATTTGAGCAGTTCCAGAATAGCTGACAGCCGGGTATATTTCGCCTTGCAACCATGGTACAATTGTGTCTCTGAGTCCTCCATTAGACCCAGAAATTTGTTATATTGCCTGCCACCAAGGTCATTACCTTCAGCATCGCGTAGCATTTGCTCGAGATCGTTGTCATTGGTACGCATCTCGGCATCCTCTTCATCAGACTCAGAATCAACATCAGCCTCCAGATTCAACTCTTCGCCACTCATTCATTCATCACTCCCCTCCATGTGTTCGCCATGATGGATCCAATTTGTATAACCAGCTACGAATCCCCTACGGATCAAATGATCTTGTAACTGAGCCGTGTTCTTCAACATCTTCTCATTCTTGCAGTCATAGCACGGACAACACATATGAACAGACTTCCTACTGGACATATCATCCTCAGCCGCTCTTAAAAATTCGTTCACGCCACTAATATACTCAAGGCTCACATGGTTCCCATCATACATCCATCTTCGATCCATCAGCACTATGATTTACATATAAACATATGTTGACTAATTAATTATCTATGTGATTTAAAATAGAAATTAAACTCATCGCTCTCTCTCACTTGTCCAATTATGCGCAAAACCATCCAAGCTAGAGCCATCCAAGCATGCGTATATATTACATGTAAACCAAAATTAATAAACCATCCATCCATGCTTATACATCTATTAAACCAAAATTATCTTCTAATAGAATACAATTGCACTAGATCTAGGGTTAGAGAGCAATTAAACTAACTAAATAACCAAATCTACTAACCTATTGCCACAACAAATCAATTATGTCCTTGCAATCTTCTTCTCCTCCCCCAAAATTGCCTCAGCAGCCGCCACCAGCCCAACAGACCTAGGAAACCCTAATAGACCTGGGAGCACTGGTTCTGTTATATAGGTGGAGAACTCATTCCAGACGGTTTAGTCACTTGAACCGCCTGTAATGCACTAACACAGACGGCTGAGCAGAAGACCGTCTGCGATGTATTGCTACATCGCATATGGTTAGTTTCCTGACCGTCTCTAATGTGTTATCGCAGACGATTCGGTTTCAAGCCGTCTGTAATAACTGCTTACATCACAGACGGGTGATACAGAGAACTGTCTGCGATGATGTTTTCCAGACGGGTGGGCCAAGACCCGTCTGGGATGATATATCAACCAAGACACTGGTTTCCGGACAAAAGTCATCGCAGACGGTGTCGTTTTACTGCCCGTCTGGAATGTCTTCTATCCCAGACGGTCTACAGTAACCGTCTACGATGTGCCGTCCAGGATGAGCCGTTCTGTAGTAGTGACATCATGCGTCTCATTATATCAGGATACACATTGCATCGCAACCTCATAACGTGAAGGTACAACGAGTCACCTGAACTTCATGCCATGAGGATGTGGTGGGATACTTCACCTTCATCACGTGATGATGTGGCGGTTTACCTCAACTTTGTGCCTTGAGGATGCAGCGGGGTATCTCAATCCTTCATTCCATGAGGATGTGGTGGGCTACCTCAAAACTTCATGCCGTGAGGATGTGGCGGGCTACCTCAAAACTTCATGCCATGAGGATGTGGCAGGCTACCTCAAAACTTCATACCGTGAGGATGCGATGGGCTACCTAAAAACTTCTTGTGAGAATGTTGAGCATCCCTGCGACATTACGCTTTAGACGCATATGGAGTGATAGTTTTACTTCAATCAACATAAGCCAAAGATGATAGCTTCCTGATAATTTCATTCTTCATACATAAAGTAGAGACAAATAGTGAAAAGATTTATTACAAAGCACACCACATGCGTTTCATGATGAAATTACCTCCTCTTGTTCTACACATAATACATGTGAAGATTGTCTGCATTCCAACTGTGCTTGAGCTGCATTCCCTCCAGCATCTTCAACCTGAACAACAATGGGTGCAAAGAGCTTGTAATTTCATACGGGCCTCCCCACTTGAGCTTAGCTTGCTTTTGGCTTCTGGGTGCACTTTTACTTGAGAACTTGAATTGGTCGTTGCTTCACCTTCTTGTTGTAAGTCCTAGCCATGGATGCTTGATAACGTTAAATGTGCATAGCAACATCATGTCTGACCGCCTCAAGATTATCCAATGCTAGCGTGCGATCTTCTTTATTTTGTGAGCTTGTTGTTCATAGTAATCCAAGTTTGATTTCCTCTGGAGTGACGACCTCATCACCAAATGAGATCTTGAATAGGGTTTGGCTTGTGGTTCTACTTGTTGTGCATGCTGACCATAAGACACATGGCAATTCATCTGCCCATATTCCTCCTTTTAGGTTGAACAATCTTGTACGCAGGCCTAATAGAATGATTCCATTTGCCTTTGGGTTCACAACATAGGCGAAGCAAAGATTTATCCCCAAACCAATATAGAAGGTTCTGAAATTGGAAGCATCAAACGGTGTGCCACTGTCCATGGTGATGACCCTCAGCACTCTGAAACTGCATATTATATTTTTCCATGTGAACTTCTACATAGCTGAAGATGGGATCTTGGAAAAAGGCTCAGCTTCGATCCATTTGGAGAAATTGTCCACTGCCACGACCATGATCTTTGCACCTCGACTCACTGTCTTGAATGGGCTAACTAGGTAGATCCCCCAGCGGCGTGGGATAGCAGCCAGGACCGCTATATTGGCTATAACTCATGTGCGGGTTTGTTTGTGCTGCAACCCGTCCATTGACATGCATGACATGTTTTTAGAAATTCATGAAATGTTGTTGGCATGTGGTGCAATATGCAATCCACACAGACCCTACTGTATGTTACGCACCAGCTCTATCCTGTCTTCCTTAGAGATACACTTCAAGAATGGAGCACAAACTCCATGTTTGTATAACACATCTTCATGCATGACAAAAACCCCCTCGCACAAGCTTTGAGTCATCGTGCTTCAACTTCATTCTCTGGCTCTATTTCATTTCTTAACTATTGGATGATGGGAGTTCTCTAGTCATTGTGCTCGATGATGTAAACTTAAGGCAAGTCTTTGATGGCCGCATCGGTGAGGATTTCATACAAGACACCTTGCGAAATCTCAGCCTTGGTGCATACAAGCCTTGCCAACTGATCTGCATTAGCACTTTTGATTGGCAGGATGCTTTTGATAGTGTATCCCATGAAGTATTTCTCCATTGCTCTTGTGACAGCGAGATACCGTATCATGTCTAGATCTTTTGCCTGGTAACTCTTGTCTACGTGACAAGTGATCAATTGAGAATCATTATGCACAAGTACATATTGCATCCCTGCAGCCATGCCTTCCTTAGTCCCAATAGCAATGCTTTATATTCAACGATGTTGTTTGTTGCTTTGAACTCTAGATGGGCACAGTGCTTGTAGTTGCACCCATAGGTGACTCAAAGACGACACATACACCGACTCCCTCCAAACACCATGATCCGTCCACATACACTTTCCATAACGTGCTCGAAACATTCAGGTCCATGTGTTGGGATGTTGGAACCCATTCAGCCACAAAGTCTGACAACACTTGAGGTTTGATGGCGGTTCGCAGAATGAAGTTGATCATAAATGGAGCCAACTATTGTACTTCTTTTACATTCAAGTGGCTCCATCTCAAGTATAGCCTTGATATTTTTTGGATTTGCTTCAATACCTTGCTTGGATATAAGAAATCCCAATAGCTTGTCTGCTTGCAACCCAATTACACACACCTCTGGGTTGAGCTTCATCCATGCACGACGAAGGGTGGAGAACATTTCTTGAAGATCTTTGTCGTGCATGGTGGCCAAGACACTCTTCACAACTACGTCATCGACATAGGCTTCAACACTCCTACCAATCTGCTTGCTAAGACTTTATAAACAAGTCTTGTAAATGTTGCACCTACATTCTTAGGCCGAACTACATTTGAACATACCAAAATGTACCACACGGGGTAATGACTTTTTTCTCCACATCTTCCTCGACCATCCATACTTGGCGATACCCAAAATATGCATCTAGAAAACTCATTAGCTCACATCTGGAAGTGGCATGAACTAGATGGTCGATACAAGGCAACGAGACATCGTCTTTTGGACATGCTTAATTTAAATTTGTGTAAGCTACACCCATACGCCATTTCTCGTTGGGTTTCTTCACCATAACAAAGTTTGCAAGCCAGTCTGGATGCATGAGTTCATGTATGACCCCTGCTTTGAGCAACTTATCAACTTGTTCACGGGCGGCCACTTGGCATTCCGTCGACATCTTGCACATTCATTGCTTGATTGGTTTTGCAGCAGGCCTAACAAATAACAAATGTTCCATTATATCACGAGGTACGCCCAATAGATCTTCATGTTCCCAGGCAAAGATATATTTGTTCTCACGTGACATGTGTAGCAACTTGTGAGATTTGCTCCAATAATCATAGTCCTATCTGGTGCATCATTAGAAAGAGGCACTGCTCATGTCTCGCCATCAGGTTTTGGCTTTGGAACCCACCATCCAGAAGACATTGTCACTATAGACTCATTCCTTTGGGAAACGCCATTCGGTTGTGCACACTCTTGCTATTCACAGCAGGGAATTGCTCTTGAACACTCTGTCCTTGCTCAGTATCTCTCATATGATCATGATCATTATGGCTCTTGATGGTTTGATTGCTTGATGGTTCAACATCTTTGTGCATGTATACATCGAGTGTCTTGTCTTTACTTTCCTTGATTTTGTGCACATAACGAATGGCTGCCATGGCCTCATCATCGATTTCTTGACAAGTGTTGGTCACCCCGCACAGTAATGATGCCTTAGACAATGGAATTTTCATGCACATATACACATGATGTGGGATTGCCTCGAAAGTGTTTAGAGCCACTCCTAAGATGACATTACATTGGTAGGGCATGTCAACGACATCAACTAGAATGTTCCTAGTTCTTGCCTTCCATCCTTTCAAAAATGTTATGGGTAACTCGATTCTTCCTAGGGATTGCACAAGCTCTCCACTGAATCCAAGTAACGACATGCCTAGAGACTGCAGACATATATGTAGGATGTTCATTTCTTTAAACGCTATCATGAATAGGATATCGGCTGAGCTTCCCCATCCACGAAGATATGGCACACTTCCATGCCTGAAATATTTGTGGAGATGACTAAGGCATCATGATGAGGAAGGATTATTCCGGCAGCGTCTTCTGGGCCAAAACTTCATGGGAGTATTAACCCACAAAAGTAACTTTGGGCAGGTAAGCATTGATGTGTTGTACCCTTCTTGCGTACACTTTGCGTTATCACTTTGAGGGGAAGGTATGTACACTTCCTCCTATTATGGCATGGATGACCCATTGTCGTCCTTGGACGTCTTGTACATTTGTGGTATTTAGTGGTGGGCATGGTGGTGGCAAGGCAGGGGCCCTCACCAAGAAAGGCAAGCGGTTGTTGCAAAGTTGATTCCTTGACGGTGGCTATTCATGCTATCTCTTCACTTGAGGACAAGACTGCAATGGACTGTTGCATGTAAATGCCTTTGATGTATTTCATAGTAAGGTCGTTGAAGTGCTGCATGCTTTTCTTGGTTGCCTCTCCCCTGTCCACGACCCTCGTGCCATGAACACACAAGTTCTTTTGTCTAGAGATAGTTGTTACGGTCATGATCATCACGTATGTGGTGTCATTCTTCATCAAGTTCTGCATAGGGAGTCATCATCATTCTAACATCCGTTATGTGACTTACGTCTTGATTGCGATGCTTGAACCTATCGACATTCTCTTGCTCTTCTAGCCTGTTTCTAGAACAAACCTCGTACTTCCTTTGTGCTTCCCCCTCTTCCACTTGAGAATACACATCCATAATGTCATATAGCTGCTTGACCATTTTTGGTATAATTTTGTCGAACTTCTGTGCTAGCTTCTTATTGGTGATAGCACGACCTGCTACATTGTATATTATTCGCTCTATTATATCTTTGACTTGACATTAGAGTAACGAAAAAGCCTTTGTTGGATCACATTCAAATGTGCAGATATGACCTCCCAAGTGTGGAACCCCTAAAAATGACTCTACATATGTTTGCACAATTGTTCCCAGAGTAGATGGTGCCTAGGGATAGGCCTAAGTACCATGCTTGTGCTACTCCAGTCAACACAAGAAGTAGCATCTTTGCCATGATAGCCTCACCTCCTCCTTCCACCACTACCACTGCTTCGTACACTCTTGTGAACTCGTCGGGGTCTTTTGTACCATCTTCTTCGGAAGGTCTGTCAGACAGAACTTGTGCGGGTAGGGAGTTTTCATTGTCCTTGGACTCAGCGGGCTTGACAAGTTGGTGAGATCAATGTAGCATCACGCACGGGGAGCAAATGCAACTTGCGGATGTCAAGGATGTGGGGGTGGTGGGTCGAAATCATATTGAGCTTGTCCACTTGATCCCACACCATCTCCATGTAAGGTTGCATATACCCAAGCTTGGTGTTGGAAATATGCCCTAGAGGCAATAAATAAAGTGTTATTTGTCATATTTCAAGTCATGATAAAGTTTATTCTCCATGCTATAATTGTATTAATTGGAAACATTATTACTTGTGTGGTTATATAAACAACACCGTGTCCCTAGTGATCCTCTAACACTAGCTTGCTGATTAATTGATGGTTAAGGTTTCCTAACCATGAACATGAGTTGTTAATTAATAACAAGGTCATATCATTAGGAGAATGATGTGATGGATAGACCCAAGTTGAGCGTAGCAATTTGATCGTGTCACTAAGTTTTATTTGCTTCAGCTATCATATGTTAAATGTTCTAGTCCTTCGACCATGAGATAATGCCACTCCCTAGTACCAGAAGAATGCTTTGAGGGCATCAACCATCACGCCGTAACAGGGTGATCATAAAGGTGTCTTTCAGGTATCTCGGAAAGTACTTGTTGGGTTGCATGTATCAAGAGTGGGATTTGTCCATCCACGTGACGGAGAGATATTCTCTGGGCCCACTCGGTAATGCACATTCGATATCGCTTGCAAGCAAGGGACTAAGGAGTTAGTCACAGAGGATGTTGTATTACGGAACGAGTAAAGAGTACTTACCAGGAAACGAGATGAACTAGGTATGGTGATACCGACGATCAAATCTCGGGCAAGTAAAATATCGTGAGACAAAGGAATGGAACATTCGACATCGTGGTTCAACCGATAAATGATATTCGTTGAATATGTGGGAATCAATATGGACATCCATGGTCCTGCTATTGATTATTGATCGGAGAGGTGTCTCGATCATGTCCGCATATTCCCGAACCCGTAGGGTCACACACTTAAGGTCGTTGATGCTAGGGTAGAGGATGAGATATTAATATGGTGAGACCGAAATTTTATTCGGAGTCTCGGATGGGATCCAGGACGTCACGAGGAGCTCCGGAATGGTCCGGAGATACAATTTCATATATGGGAAAGTATTTTTAGGGTTTCGGAAAGGTTCGGGAATTTTCCGGCAGAGTTCCGGAGAAGTTCTAGGAGGTTCCGGAGGGTTCTAGAGTAGGGCCCACTTATCCCGGAGGGGTCCACATGGACCAAGGATACTGCATGAACAGTACACACGTGAATCGTGTCACGTGAACAGTAACCCCCCTTCCTAAATGGATAAGATCGATATCCCTTAAAAATAGGAGAGATAAGATAAAGGAAAAAGGGGGAACTTGGGAGGCAAGTTACTGTTCACGTACTGTTCACTGTGAACAGTACCGAGCCTATATAAAGGGGGGGAAGGGCTGGGCGCAGCCCCCCTTGAACCCTAGCAGCCAGCCCCTCCCTCTCTCCCATCTACTCCTCTCCCGCAGCTGCTTAGGCGAAGCCCTGCAGGAATTTCTCCACCACATCCACCACCACACCGTCGTGCTGCTGGAGATCTCATCTACCTCTCCACCTCACCTTGCTGGATCAAGAAGGAGGAGATGTCATCGAGCTGTACGTGTGCACATCTCGGAGGTGCCGCTCGTTGCGGTGCTTGATCGGATTGGAACACGAGAAGATCCCTCTCGCGGCTGGGAGGTATAACCTAGCTGCGGGAGGCTGCGGGCTTTATCGACAACGGTCAAATTCTCCGCTGCGTTGACGTGTTCGTCGAGGGTATGTAAATATGATCTGTCTCTCGTTGCAAGCTTCTTCTAGATTGGATCTTGGTTTTCTAGATTGGATCTAGGTTTTCGTTTGCATCTCGTAGGAAAATTTTTGTTTTCTATGCTACGAATCCCATCAGTGGTATCAGAGCCAGATCTATGCGTAGATGCTTTGTACGAGTAGAGCACAATTGGATTGTGGGCGTTGATTCTCTTGTTGCTACCTCTTTTCGTGCACTTTGGATTTTGCGGGATAGCAAGATGAAGCGGCCCGGACCAACTTTACATGTCCTCGCACATGAGACCGGTTCTGCGCTCGACATGCAACTGTGTATTGCATAAGCAGCTGGCGGGTGTCTGTCTCTCTTGCTATAGTGAAATCTAATTTGCAACGGGAGGCTTGAAAAAGTTTATAGCAATAATTGAATCCACATTGTGGCTTTGCGTAGGTAAGAACGGTTCTTGTATACAACCCCTAGAAGCCACGTAAAACTTGCAAACAATAAGTAGAGGCGTCTAACTTGTTTTTGCAGGGGGCATGTGATGTGGTATAGCCAAGATGTGATGTGATATATGTGATGTATGAGATGATCATGTTTTGTAATATTTCACGGCTTGCATGTCGATGAGTACGACAACCGGCAGGAGCCACATGGTTGTCTTTAATATTTATTGTATGACCTGCGTGTCAACTTCAAACGCCATGTAATTGCATTACTTTATCGCTAGTGGTAGCAATAGTTGTAGTTGCAACACGTGGTGGTGACTATCATGTGCGACGCCCAAGGAGTTAGGCGTCATGCTGGTGATGATGGAGATCGTGCCGGTGCGTTGGAGATGGAGATCAAAGGCGCAAAAGAAGAAAAGGCTATACCATGTCACATTATTCTTGCATGTGATGTTTATCCTTTTTATGCATCTTATTTTGCTTAGTACGGCGGTAGCATTATAAGATGATCCCTCACACTAATATCAAGATAAAATGTGTTCTCCCTTAGTATGCACCGTTGCGAAAGTTTGTCGTTTTGAAGCACCTCGTGATGATCGGGTGTGATAAACTCTACGCTCACATACAACGGGTGTAAGCCAGTTTTACACATGTGGAAATATTTTGGTTAGCTTGACGAGCCTAGCATGTACAGACATGGCCTCGGAACACATCGAACCGAAAGGTTAAACATGAGTCATATGGATGATATGATCAACATGTTGATGTTCACCATTGAAATTACCCCATCTCACGTGATGATCGGACTTGGGATAGTGGATTTGGATCATGTATCACTAAACAACTTGAGGGATGTTGAGTTTAGTGGGAGTTCATTAGTAATTTGATTAATTTGAAACTAATTATCATGAACATAGTCTAAATGCCTTTGCAAATATGTTGTAGATCAATGGCTCGCCCCGTAGCTCCGTCGCTCAATTTTAATGCGTTCCTAGAGAAAGAGAAACTGAAATCCAATGGAAGCAACTTCGCGGACTGGTACCGCAATCTGAGGATCATCCTCACTGCTGCACAGAAGGCTTATGTCCTTGATGCAACGCTGGGTCAGGCCCCTGCTAATGACGCTCCTGAGGATGTCAGGAATGTCTATCAATCTCGCAAAGATGACCACACGATAGTTCAGTGCGCCATTCTGTACGGTTAGAACCTGATCTCCAAAAATGTTTTGAGAAACACGGGGCATATGAGATGATTGAGGAACTGAAAGTGATATTTCAGACTCATGCCCGTGTGGAGAGCTATGAAGCCTCTGAGAAGTTCTTAACTGTAAGATGGAGGAGAACAGCTCCGTCAGTGAGCATGTACTCAAAATGTCTGGGTACGCGATCGCCTAAGTCAGTTGGGTGTAGTCATTCCCAATCAGTTGGGGATTGACAGGGTTCTCCAGTTCACTGCCACCAAGCTACAAGAGCTTTGTGATGAACTATAATATGCAAGGCATGCAGAAGACGCTTCCCGAACTGTTCGCGATGCTGAAAGCTGCTGAGGTAGAAATCAAGAAGGAACATCAAGTGTTGATGGTCAATAAGACCACCAGTTTCAAGAAGAAGGGCAAGAAGGGAAACTTCAAGAAGGGTGGCAAGAAAGTTGCCACTCCGCGAAGAAAACCCAAGGCTGGCCCTAAACCTGACACTGAGTGCTTCCATTGCAGGAGAGTGGCCACTGGAAGCGTAACTGCCCCAAGTACTTGGCAGATTTGAAGGCTGGCAACATCAAGAAGAAAGGTATATTTGATATACATGTTATTGATGTTTACCTTACTAGTACTCGTAGTAGTGCCTGGGTATTTGATACTGGTTCGGTTGCTAATATTTGTAACTCGAAACAGGAGCTGCAGAATAAACGAAGACTAGCAAGGGATGAGGTGACGATGCGCGTTGGAAATGGCTCCAAGGTGATGTGATCGCCGTCGGCACGCTCCCTCTACGTCTACCTTCGGGATTAGTTTTAAACCTCAATAATTGTTATTTGGTGCCTGCGTTAAGCATGAACATTATATCTGGATCTTGTTTATTGCGAGACGGTTATTCATTTAAGTCTGAGAATAATGGTTGTTTTATTTATATGAGTAATATCTTTTATGGTCATGCACCCATTGTGAATGGTTTATTCTTGTTAAATCTCGATTGTAGTGACACACATGTTCATAATATTGATGCCAAAAGATGCAAAGTAAATAGTGATAATACCACGTACTTGTGGCACTGCCGTTTAGGTCATATTGGTGTAGATCGCATGAAGAAGCTTCATTCTAATGGACTTCTGGAATCACTTGACTTTGAATCATTTGATACATGTGAACCATGCCTTATGGGGAACCCCGTTCTCTGGAACAATGGAGCGGGCAAGTGAATTGTTGGAAATCATACATACTGATGTGTGTGGACCAATGAGTTCTTCTACGCGCGGTGGATATCGTTATTTCCTAACCTTCACGGATGATTTAAGTAGATATGGGTATATTTACTTAATGAAACACAAGTCTGAAACGTTTGAAAGTTCAAAGAATTTCAGAGTGAAGTAGAAAATCATCGTAACAAGAAAATTAAGTTTCTACGATCTGATCGTGGAGGTGAATATTTGAGTTACGAGTTTGGTATGCATTTGAAGAAGTGTGGAATTGTTCAACAACTCACGCCAGCAGGAACACCACAGCGCAATGGTGTGTCCGAACGTCGTAATCGCACTCTATTGGATATGGTGCGGTCTATGATGTCTCTTACCGATCTGCCACTATCGTTTTGGGGTTATGCATTAGAGACAGCCGCATTCACTTTAAATAGGGCTCCATCAAAATCCGTTGAAACGACTCCATATGAGTTATGGTATGGTAAAAAGCCTAAGATATCGTTTCTTAAAGTTTGGAGATGCGATGCTTATGTAAAGAAGTTACAGCCTGATAAGCTCGAAACCAAAGCGGAAAAATGTGTCTTCATAGGATACCCTAAAGAAACAATTGGGTATACCTTCTATCACAGATCCGAGGGCAAAGTCTTTGTTGTCAAGAATGGATCCTTTCTTGAGAAGGAGTTTCTCTCGAAAGAAGTGAGTGGGAGGAAAGTAGAGCTGAACGAGGTTGATGAACCTTCTCTCGAATTGGAGAGTGGCGCAGCGACGGAAGATGTTCCAGTGCAGCCTTCACCACCTAGAGAGGAAGCTAATGATGATGATCATGAAACTTCAAACGAGGCTGCTACTGAACTTCGCAGGTCAACTAGGACACGTACCGCTCCTGAATGGTACGGTAATCCTGTCATGAATGTCTTGTTGTTGGACAACGACGAACCCGCGAAACTATGAGGAAGCGATGATGGGCCCAGACTCCAAGAAATGGCTAGACGCCATGAAATCCGAAATGGGATCCATGTATGATAACCAAGTGTGGACTTTGGTTGACCTCCCTGATGGTCGGAAGGCCGTTGAGAACAAATGGATCTTTAAGAAGAAAACAGACGCTGATGGTAATGTGACCGTCTATAAAGCTCGACTTGTCGCAAAAGGGTTTCGGACAAATTCAAGGAGTTGACTACGATGAGACCTTCTCACCGGTAGCGATGCTAAAGTCTGTTCGGATTCTACTAGCAATTGCTGCATTTTTCGATTATGAAATTTGGCAGATGGATGTCAAAACTGCGTTCCTTAGTGGTAACATTGAGGAAGAGTTGTACATGATGCAACCCGAAGGTTTTGTCGATCCTAAGGATGCTGGTAAAGTATGCAAACTTCAACGTTCCATCTATGGACTGAAGCAAGCATCCCGGAGTTGGAACCTTCGATTTGATGAGGTGATCAAAGGTTTTGGATTTGTCCAAAATTACAAGGAGGCTTGTATTTACAAGAAAGTGAGTGGGAGCTCTGTAGCATTCTGGTATCATATGTGGATGACATATTATTGATTGGAAATGATATAGAACTTCTTGAAAGTGTAAAAGGTTATTTGAATAAGAATTTTTCAATGAAAGACCTTGGTGAAACTGCTTACATATTAGGCATTAAGATCTATAGAGATAGGTCAAAACGCCTGATAGCACTTAATCAAAGCACATACCTTGACAAGGTTCTGAAGAAGTTCAGAATGGATGAGTCAAAGAAAGGGTTCTTGCCCATGTTGCAAGGTAAGATATTGAGCAAGGCTCAGTGTCCGGCTACGGCAGAAGATAGAGAAAAGATGAGTAATATCCCCTATGCCTCGGCCATAGGCTCTATCATGTATGCCATGCTGTGTACTAGACCGGATGTGTCCCATGCTCTTAGTTTGACGAGCAGATACCAGAGTGATTCAGGAGTGGAACACTGGACAGCAGTTAAGAATATCCTTAAGTACCTGAAGAGGACTAAGGACATGTTTCTAGTCTATGGTGGTGATGAAGAGCTTGTCGTAAAGGGTTACGTCGATGCTAGCTCCAACACAGTCATAGATGACTCTAAATCTCAATCAGGATATGTATTCATTTTGAATGGCGCAGCAGTGAGCTGGAGAAGCTCGAAGCAGAGCGTCATCGCGGCATCTACAACTGAAGCGGAGTATGTGGCTGCTGCTGGAAGCAGCACAGGAAGGTGTCTGGATGAGAGAGTTCATGATTGAACTTGGTGTGGTTCCTAGCGCGTTAGACCCTATGGCTATCTACTGTGACAACACTGGTGCCATAGCGAACGCCAAAGAGCCAAGGTCTCACAAGAATTCCAAGCACATCAAGTGCCGCTTTCACACCATTCGTGAGTATGTCAAAGAAGGTGACATAAAGATTTGCCAAAGTACATACGGATCTGAATGTGGCAGACCCGTTGACTAAACCTCTTCCACGAGCAAACATGATCAGCACAGGAGTCCATGGGTGTTAGACCTTTACCAATGTAAACTAGATTATTGACTCTAGTGCAAGTGGGAGACTGTTGGAAATATGCCCTAGAGGCAATAAATAAAGTTGTTATTTGTCATATTTCAAGTTCATGATAAAGTTTATTCTCCATGCTATAATTGTATTAATTGGAAACATTATTACTTGTGTGGTATATAAACAACACCGTGTCCCTAGTGATCCTCTAACACTAGCTTGCTGATTAATTGATGGTTAAGGTTTCCTAACCATGAACATGAGTTGTTAATTAATAACAAGGTCATATCATTAGGAGAATGATGTGATGGATAGACCCAAGTTGAGCGTAGCAATTGATCGTGTCATTAAGTTTTATTTGCTTCAACTATCATATGTTAAATGTTCTAGTCCTTCGACCATGAGATAATGCCACTCCCTAGTACCGGAAGAATGCTTTGAGGGCATCAACCATCACGCCATAACAGGGTGATCATAAAGGTGTCTTTCAGGTATCTCGGAAAGTACTTGTTGGGTTGCATGTATCAAGAGTGGGATTTGTCCATCCACGTGACGGAGAGATATTCTCTGGGCCCACTCGGTAATGCACATTCGATATCGCTTGCAAGCAAGGGACTAAGGAGTTAGTCACAGAGGATGTTGTATTACGGAACGAGTAAAGAGTACTTACCAGGAAACGAGATTGAACTAGGTATGGTGATACCGACGATCAAATCTCGGGCAAGTAAAATATCGTGAGACAAAGGAATGGAACATTCGACATCGTGGTTCAACCGATAAATGATATTCGTTGAATATGTGGGAATCAATATGGACATCCATGGTCCCGCTATTGATTATTGATCGGAGAGGTGTCTCGATCATGTCCGCATATTCCCGAACCCGTAGGGTCACACACTTAAGGTTCGTTGATGCTAGGGTAGAGGATGAGATATTAATATGGTGAGACCGAAATTTTGTTCGGAGTCTCGGATGGGATCTAGGACGTCACGAGGAGCTCCGGAATGGTCCGGAGATACAATTTCATATATGGGAAAGTATTTTTAGGGTTTCGGAAAAGTTCGGGAATTTTCCGGCAGAGTTCCGGAGAAGTTCTAGAAGGTTCCGGAGGGTTCTAGAGTAGGGCCCACTTATCCCGGAGGGGTCCACATGGACCAAGGATACTGTATGAACAGTACACACATGAATAGTGTCATGTGAACAGTAACCCCCCTTCCTAGATGGATAAGATCGATATCCCTTAAAAAATAGGAGAGATAAGATAAAGGAAAAAGGGGGAACTTGGGAGGCAAGTTACTGTTCACGTACTGTTCACGTGAACAGTACCGAGCCTATATAAAGGGGGGGAAGGGCTGGGCGCAGCCCCCCTTGAACCCTAGCAGCCAGCCCCTCCCTCTCTCCCATCTACTCCTCTCCCGCAGCTGCTTAGGCGAAGCCCTGCAGGAATTTCTCCACCACATCCACCACCACACCGTCGTGCTGCTGGAGATCTCATCTACCTCTCCACCTCACCTTGCTGGATCAAGAAGGAGGAGACGTCATCGAGCCGTACGTGTGCACATCTCGGAGGTGCCGCTCGTTGCGGTGCTTGATCGGATTGGAACACGAGAAGATCCCTCTCGCGGCTGGGAGGTATAAACCTAGCTGCGGGAGGCTGCGGGCTTCATCGACAACGGTCAAATTCTCCGCTGCGTTGATGTGTTCGTCGAGGGTATGTAAATATGATCTGTCTCTCGTTGCAAGCTTCTTCTAGATTGGATCTTGGTTTTCTAGATTGGATCTAGGTTTTCGTTTGCATCTCGTGGGAAAATTTTTGTTTTCTATGCTACGAATCCCATCACTTGGTTCTGAAGGATTTTTCCTCGCAATTCGCTGCTACTGGTGCTGCTGGATTAGGAGGTATGAACACTCTATCTCTTGTTTTGTGCTAAGTCTCGGCGTACCTCTTAAGCTTTTGGGATATCACACCAAACGCTCTCCTGGGGCCACTGCACGCAACTTTGCTTGCTAATTGCAAAAGAGATTTGCAGCTACCATATCTGGGGTTCGGGTCAAAGAGACTAGTGCTTTTAACACCTCCATTTGCTAAAGATAGAGAAAGGAGGCCTCTCGCACCAATATTGCTTGGTGTTGGGATCCATGCTCCACTTCTTGACGCCGCACGTGAAGTTGTTTGCTTGATGATTTGTGTTCGCTGCTTACCGATGTAACACCCCGACTTTGACTCCTGGATCCTCGACTTGCGCTTGGGCGCTTGGAAGTGAGATCCCCACGCGCGTGCCAAGCGTCAAGTCAATTTCTTGACAAAGCAGAATTGATCATTGGCTTGGGCATTGAGACTCGGGCCGTTCACCTGCATGCTCGAGTTTGCAAGAGTAATCTTAGAACAAATCCATACACATAATAAAATATGGAAGGAACAAGTTCAGAGATCAAACTAGATGGGGAAACTGATGATGTAAATGGAGATGATGATGGGGGATAATTCTTGGGTCTTCCTTGTGATCTCTCTTGATGGAGATGGCCGCCCTTGTGGTGTAGATCTGATCTCGGGTAGTCTTCTTCTCTCTGAAGGCATATCGATCTATTTTCTCTCTTTTCTTCGCTCTGTTTGGCCTTCCTCATCATATAGGAATGCAATCTGCCTATATGGCCGCCACCACGAGGTAGGGTTTGACGAGGCGGTACGTCTAGAGGGTTGTACGACTGGGCGGGACGGGCGGGCGCGCCCGTACCACTGGTTGGCTAACCTTCTGGTAACTCCAATTGCTACGGGGTTTCTTCCAGAGGTCTTCTCTCGGCGCGTAGATGACGTGTATATATTTGGTTTGCCTAAAAACCCTCTAATTTAATTGAATTCATTAATTATCCTCTAGAAGAGCCTTAATCTTCCTTTTAAGCAGATCTACATCCACACAACAGTAATTATTCTAGAAAGCAACTAAAAACTACAACTAATATGCATGAATTGGAATAAAACATTTATGCAAAATGCACGCATCAGGACCTTTTACATGGCGTTGCACACGCGTGGCAGAACGTGTTGTCATCATTCGGGTCACGTTTGCTGCTTCACTTGGGGTAGGATCACTCGTGGCCGTGCCTTTAGTGGAGCTTGCATTTGTGACTGCCGCTCTGACCGCCACATCTTGTGTGGGACTTGCATTTGCGGAAGCCACCCTCGCCGCTTTCATCACGGCTCTGCCTCTCTTCCTTGGTGGCATGTTGCTTATCTTGATGTTTCCAATCTTACTTTGAAAATAAGGCGGTCTTGATGTTCTCTTACCGATGCACACAGTATTGACAACAGGTGTCTTTACGTTGATGTGACTTATCATTTTGTTCCCCATGGACGGTGCCAATTGTCGTACCAATGAAACTAGACAATGAACTTGAGGCACCCCTGATCAAATACAGAGACCGTCAAGAGTGCTCGAGGAACCGAATGCATCGATAAGACGTCATGACACACATTTTTGTTCTCGTTCAAGTGTATGTTATTGTTCTCATCATGAAGTTGTAATTTTATTATCTTTTCTCTTCTCCAATCCTCCCCAAGTGACGAGGTGCCCCTCTATTTATAGGGTGAAGGGTGAGTGAAGTTCAATTACACATCTGCCCCTAGACAGGTTACGGTTTTGTCCCTAGACCTTTCATATTCTCAATGGCATTACAATCATTTCTATTACAGTCATTTCTACTCTACCCTTATAGCATATTGCTAAAGCATATTCATTGAGTCTTCTCGTATTCTAGCAACTTGCTATGGTGCCTCAAGTCACAACGCGACATGCCATCGTAATGCATGTCTTGTTTGCTCGTTGCTGAACCATATTTACGATGCTCGGCGTCGTTAGACTGTCTGTATGAAGCTCGATGTCGTAATACTGTATTTACGGAGCTTGATGTCATAGACCGTCTTTATGGAGCTCAGGGTCATAGGGTCATAATGTCGTTTTTATGGTGCTTGGTGTTACACCTTGCTTACCATCATCCAACTGTCATTGCACGAAGATCAACACTTTGTAGAATTGATTCAAGGCGATGTGGTGATTCGAGGCGATGCAGCGACTCCTCCCATAACAATTGTGTCTTTGTGACTAAGAGTGATCATCACTCATTAATCTTTGAAGGTTTTAGGTAAGGTAATCTCTATTTGGTTGATTTTCCTCTAACAATTCTTGTATACAAACATGCTTGTGGGTAAATTCTTCTTTGGGGTGACTATGGCGTAGGAGGTTGGCTCATGTGGGATGAGGAATCTCAACAAGTTTCTCAGGGGTGATCACATATTTAGTGTCAAAAATGTGACCTTTGACAAAGGTCACCTTTGTAGCGCATGCCAAGATAGGAAACAAGTGGGAGGACCACATCCCGCAAAGAACATTATGACAACAACCAAGCCACTCGAACTTTTTCGCATGGACTTGTTTAGTCCCCTCACCTATGTGAGCATAGGAGGTAACTCCTATGGTCAGTAGTGTTGATGACCTTTCTCATTACACTTGGGTGTTTTTCTTGCATGACAAAGAAGAGACACACAAGATCTTCAAGAAATTTGCAAGAAGAGCTCAAAATGAATTCAAGGTGAAGATCAAGAATGTCAAGAGTGACAATGGGACCAAGTTCAAGAACACCAACATTGAAGAGTTCCTAGATAAAGAAGGTATCACGGTTCTCCTCCATCTATACACTGCAAAAAAGGATTGGTGGAGCGGAAGAACTGCACACTCATTGAGATGGCGAAGACAATCCTTGATGAATACAAGACTCTCGACTGCTTTTGGTTGATGCCACATCATCAACCACTTGTCTCTTCATCGAATCTTGAAAAAGCCAAATGTGTCCTATTTTTGCATCTTTGGGAGCAAGTGCTATATCCTCAATAACAAGCAATGTCTTTCTAAATTTTCTCCTAAATATGAAGAATGATTCTTTCTTGGATATGCTACAAACTCATATGCTTACCGGGTCTTCAACAATACATCACGTATAACTGAAGAGTCATGTGACGTATAATTTGGATCATATAATTTGAAGAAACTAATGGCTCTTAAGTAGAAACATTTCCCATTGATGTAGGTGATGATGAGTTGGCAAATGCCATCAAGAATAGTCACTAGGACAAGTGATGCCAATGGAGGTGAAGGAGAGCACATCATCAACTCATGTGGAGCCTCCCACAATGACACATCCGAAGATCTAAAGTGTGGAGGAGACCTAAGTCCAAAATGACTATGCTCAACCTCAAGTTCCTCCTCAAGACCAACTGGACCATCCAAAGATCCATAGGTGCTTGCAACGTGGCCATCCCTTCACCAAATTCTTGGCGACATGTGTAGAGGCATTGAATATACAAATTTTTAATTTTTGCGAATATTACTCCTTTGTATCTTCTTTCGAACCTTACAAGGTAGATTAAGCTTTGGAGGATCCGAATTGGATGAATGAAATGCACAAAAAATTGAACTTCACCCACAACAAGGTTTGGACACTTGTGGAAAGACCAAGCCAAAATGTCATCGGCACTAAGTGGGTCTTCCACAATAAATAAGATGAAGATGGACAAGTTATTAGGCAAAAGGCTAGACTTGTGGACCAAGGGTACACACAAGTCAAAGGTTTAGATTTTGAGGAAACCTATGCCTCGGTTGCTAGACTAGAAGCCATTAGAACCTTGCTTACTTTTGCTAATCATCATAGTATCATGATTTATCAAGAGTGTTTTTCTAAATGGAAAATCAATGAGCTAGTCTATCTAGAGCAACCTTCCTATTTTGAAGATCCTAAATTTCCTAACCATGTCTATAAACTCCATAAGGCACTTTACGGCCTCAAGCAAGTTCCTAGAGCATGGTATGAGTGCCTTAAGGAGTTTCTAGTCAAGAAAGGCTTTGAAATTGGAAAGACTGATTCCACATTGTTCACTAAGTTCATTTATGCAAGCTCTTTGTTTGCCAAATATATGTGGATGATGTCATATTTGGGTCAACTAACAATGCATCTATTGAGGAATCTAGAATGATGATGGCTGGCAAATTCGAGATGTGCATGATGGGCAATTTGAAGTTATTCGTTGGACTCCAAGTCAAGCAACTACGAGAGGGAACCTTTATTAGCCAAGACAAGTACATTAAGGACATTCTCAAGAAATTAAATATGGAGATTGCCAAGCCAATCCATACTCCCATGCAAATTAACGGCCATCTCGACTTCAACGAGGAAGGTAAACCCGTGGATCAAAAGGTATATCGATCCATGATTAGCTCATTGCTTTACCTGTGCGCATCTAGGCACAATATCACGCTAAGTGTATGCATGTGTGCAAGATTTCAAGCTGCTCCTAAGGAGTGTAAAAAACTCTCAGACTCTCACTCGAAATGATCGACGCCATGAGCTCAAACTAATGCAACAATTGCATCCATGAAGTGCAACTAATGCACTAAACTTCCCTCACACCTCACAAAAAGCAACACATATACTAGAGAGATTGATGAGGCAGGAAGCAAGTGGAGGGGGTCAACAAATGACCCAAAAGGGAATAAGAACTCTCCCAAGCCAGCCCAAGGTGGCCACTTATAGCCAGTCCTCAAAAACTAGTCGATGGGTAGTTCTGGTCAAGGTTGACAGTTTAAAATGACCCAGCTAACGATCAAACCAACTAACCACCAATGGTCAGAAGCACACTAGAACACTATATCCCCAAAGTTTCTGACACCAACCCGAATACTCCAAAGGAAAACTTCCCAAACACACTCAACAAGCCTTGAAATGTCTGAAATGACCATCTGGGGAAAAATTTGCTCTCTATTACTCCCCCAGACACTCTTGGTAAAACCTGTAGTATCTGGCTGGGGGCTAACAGTCAGACTGCCCTCTAGGGCCAGTCATACCGATCCCTAGGAGGAGCACTCCCAAATTTAGTTTCTATGCTCAGACCTTCTAGAAAATATCTAGATACTCCAATAACACTTGGCTACTAAACCCTAAGTCTGGATATTCCAAGAAAGGAACTCCCCGAGTCCCCGGATCTCAGCCGATCAAAATGTCCACCGGGTCAGATTGCTCACAGCTATATAACAAAGTCTAGGGACAATTCACGCAAATTGAGCGACACCCGAAGCCTCCGAGCACACACAGCTCAAAACCTCTAGACTAGACAAGCTAGAACCGAAAGTTCTAGCACCTCCACCACAAAGGAAACATGACTATATGCAACACATGCAATGGTCTGAGCACTCAAGCACGACATGATCAAGCTAATTGTCCAATAGCTCAACTTGATAGTATTGTTATCTATTATATAATCCTGTTACCCTCTAAACTCCTTAAGACTGGTCAAACTAGGACAACCTAGTCTAGACATATCTTTGTCTTAGCGCATTCCACTTGAGCTCGATGACGTCCATCATCCTTGCTCCAAACCAGAATCATCTTGATCACCATAGCTTTATGAAATCTTCCATTTAGATCCTCCATAATTCCTTATGGGAAGCTTTCTCTTGAAATCATCTTCACTTGTCCATTTTCACTTGATGGACCACAAGCTATAAGCATATGACTTCTTATGTTGCTTATCTTGAGCCTGCTTTTCTCAACCTTGATGACCATCACACTTGATGTAATCTTCTCATGGGCTTCTAATGTAGTCATCCTTTTGATGCATAACCATGACTGGCACCTAGCCCTCGCTCTTTCCATACTCATACATAGACAATAGATTAGTCCAAAAAATACAACACACAAGTGCTTACCAAGTCCACTTGATCATTCTATGACAACTAGCATAATCTCAACGCTCGTATGTTGACCATCTTGAATCCAATCGTAGGATTTCATCTTCGTCAACCATTATCTGCTCTTGCCATCTTGATCTCTTGAAGCCACAACTTGAATTCTTCTCCTGAATTCCTTGCTTCAAGATCTTGATCACATCTGCCACCTTGAGTTGCACCATGAACACCATCTTCGTCATATCTTGATCATCTCATGAACTTCACCATGATCACCTATGGTTTTACTCTTTAAACCCATTCTTGATCCATATAAATTCACTTCTTTATCTTCTTCATGATCACACGATGTTCGTCTCTTGAACTAATTGATCTCGATACATATCTTTGAATTGGTGGTATTCATGTCATAATCCATCCAATATCCTTCATGCATCACCTATGGAACATTAACCTTACATCCAATTGATGAAAACCATAGTCCATGGTAATTATTATTAATTACCAAACGACACTTAGGGGCTAGTTGCACTTTATGTGGTCCCTTTTTCCATGTTACAAAGAGGTGTGTCACGTTCCCCCTTATAAATTGGTGCCCTTCCACTTCCACTAGCAATATGGTACTAAAGGATCAGTTAATTCCTCTCATTTGATGGTGGCCTTTGGGATTTATTATAAGTATTAGTATGGGCTAGGCCCATATATCTAACAGTCCCCACCAAATCCCAAAGGCACCATAAAGTTTTCCTTTATCCCAGTGTACTATTATAAACCAGCTTTTCAATGAAGACCTGTTAGGGTCGAACATCCATCTAGTACTTCAAGCTACACTCATCCACAACTACACAATGGATGAAGCTTTGAATTGGCAGTTTTGTGCATATAAGTTTCACTTAGAGTCTTCACTGATTCTAGGCTACCAAAGGGCTACCCCTTGAATAGCATATAATCCATACTCCTTGGTCTCTTCGTGACCTTATTAAAGATTACTCGTGTCTCATAAACTGCGATCAATAGTCGAGCTCACATAGTTGTCCTCTTTCAAGAATGCTCTGGAGGACAACATCTCTGCTAATTAAAGAAACTGAACACATTAAGACAATATGAACCAACTATACAGTTTTTGAGAGTGTTGCATCTCCAGTGGAGTGGGTTATGCACTCTCCTCCAATTAACCAATAGCTTGTTCTTCCTAGATCCTACTTCACGGATGCTTGGATCACATAGGTTGGGTTACCACTATGTGTAACGCACGTGGGTCTCATACTTCCTTCGATGCATTACCTATCACATTTCATGATAGTCCCTTGGTGAAAGGCTCTACCAGGTTCTTAGTTGTTTGGATATAATCCAAAGCTATACCTCTAGAGTTTATCAATTTCCTTATAGACTTCAATCATCTTTTAGCATGCCTTATTGACTTCATGTTATCATTTGCACTATTTACTTTTACGATAATTGTTTGTTTATCACAGTTCATAAGGATAGCCAGTATTGGTTTATCCGCTACTAGCAAGTCCATCAAGAGCTTAAGCAGCCACTCTACCTCAATAATGGTTTTGTCTATTGATGTGAGTTATGCTTCCATGGTTGCCCTTGTCAATATGGTTTGTTTATAAGACCTTCATGAAACAGCTCCACCGCCAAGAGTGGAATATATATCCACTAGTGGTCTTAATCTCATAAGCATTAGAAACCCAGTTTAAATCAATGTATCCTTCCAATACGTTTTGGTACCCAGAATAGTGAATTCTGAAACTCATACTACTATTTAAGTAGTAATTACCCTTTAGAGGGCACGCCAATGATCATCTCCTTGATTGGATATAAACCGGCTCAACTTTCTCATAGCAAATGAGATATCAAACTTTGTAGCGCTAGCTAAGTGCATGTGTGAACCAATGATCTGAGAGTATCTCGGTTGATCTTTAGTGATATTCTTCTTCCGAAGTATCATACTAGGACATAGGGTATTGGAGAAGGCTCTCTCTCTCTCTATGTAGCTAAAGCGTAACCCCATCCTCACCCGTTATCAATTTGTTGTTTGTGATTATATCAGCTACTCCCAAATCCTTCGTGTCATAGTTTTGAGACAGGAATGCCTTGACCTCATTGATCTCATCAAGGTTGGTCCCAAGGATAAGTATGTTATTAACATATAGAAATAGGATCACTCCTTCACTGATGTGAACCAAGGTTCCCGATCTTTTGATGAGAGGGATAACTATAATTTTGAGGATTTGACCCTCACCATCCGGCTACCAACTATACAGGGAGAACCATACATGACTGGCTTCACCTTCTTTTTGGTTATAACCCTTGGCTACAAGCTGAGCCTTATATTTTTCAATAGTACCATCAGACCTAAGCTTCTTTTATAACACCCACTTACATCCTATAGGTTTGCAACCATAAGGATGATATGTGATTCCCAAGTTTCATTAGCGAGAATGGATCCAATTTCACTATGGATTGCTTCCTTCTACTAATCTGCATCAAGAGATGCATATGCTTCTGAAATGGTCTTAGAAGTATCATCCACAAAGTACACAGTGAAATCATCACCGAAGGATTTTGTGATTATTTCTCTTGCTCCTCCTAGGAACTTCATTGTTGTCGTCCTCAGGAATTTTATTCTGAGGTTGTTCCAAATGCAACAGGGATGATAGGTTTAGGACTTAAGTGACTTGCCTGACTAGAAGTTCTATGCATACTCTGCATGGGGAAAATTTTCTTAAAGAATGTAGCATCTCAAGATTCCATTATTGTATCAACACTCATGTCAAATACCTCAGATTTGACTACTAAAAACCTATAGACTATGCTCTGATGAGCATATCCTAAAAAGACACAATCAACGGTTTAGGTCCAAACTTGTGCTTCTTGGTTATTGATACATTAACCTTTGCTAAGTACCCCCGCATACGCAAGTGAGAAAATGATAGCCTTCTTCCTTGCCAACACTCATATGAGGTTACCTCCTTCCTCTTAGTGGGAAATCTATTTAGGACATGACATATGATCAATAGGGCCTCCCCCACCATGCATTAGATAATCTAGCAGTGAACAAGACATTAACCAAATCAGTCAAAGTATGATTCCTCCTTTTAGCAACCCTGTTTGATTGGGGTGAATAGGGAGACATCCTCTCATAGATGGTTCCATGTGTTAAACTCATTTTAGAAGTATTTTCCACCATGATCTGACCTAACTCTTTTGATCTTTCTATCAAGTTCTCTCTCAACTTCTGCCTTATAGATGTTAGTACTTTGGAGCCTCATCTTTACTTTCCCATAAGTATACATAGCAGTATCTAGTAGCATCATCAATTAAAGTCATGAAATATTTCTTTCCACCCTTAGTCAAGACACCATTCATCTCACAGAGATTGGAGTGTATAAGTTCCAACGGCGCCTAGTTTCTTTCCTCCACAACCTTATCAGGTTTAAAAGGTTGATTTTCGTGCACACAAGCTTTGCAACCTTTGACCATGGAAGATTTCAGAATTAAACTCATACTAGAAAGCTGAGGCATGCAGCCAAAATTTATATGACATTATCATGAGTGCCAAATATATATTGGTTTCACTACCATTAACATAATCACAAAATGGTTTACAACTTTACTGCAGAAATCAGATAGAGAAAAGTGAAATAAGCCTTTGCACTCACGACCCTTTCCAACAAATGGTCCATATTTTGACATGGCTACTTTATTGGACAAAAACCCAACCTTAAACCCATCCCTACAGAGAAGGGAGTTGCTGACGAGGTTTTTGTTTCTTGAAGGGACATGTTGCTTGTTCTTTAGTTGCATGATCTTTCCTGAAGTAAATTTCATATCTACCATGTGAAAACCATGAATAGAAGCACAAGACCCATTCTCAATCAAGACAAATGAAGCCCAAGCAGTCTGATAAAAAGATAACAATGAGATATCATCGCACACATGAATATTGGCTCTAGTGTCAACACCAATCAATGGATTGAATAACTGAGAGAATAGTAGGTAAATTACCATACCCAGATACATCTTCTTTATTGTTGCCAATAGTTACGGTGACATATTTGGAGGTACGTCCTTCCTAACCCTTTCTTCCTTTGCGGTTCTTGCAATCCTTGGCTCCATGACCAGTCTTACCACATATGAAGCAAGGCTTGTCACCTTTGTTCATCTTCTTCTTCTTCTTAAAATTGGTGGTCTGAGTGACATTAATCTTTCCTTTGAACTTTCTATGACTAGGTTGTTGCACCATGTTGGTGCTGGATTGTCCCTCACCTACCTTTGGGTGCACAATTTTAGCCTGAGCTTTCTCCTCAACATCAAAAGACGTGATCAGATTTTCAACAAAAATCTCTTGTCCCTTGTGTTTCAGAAATATGGCAAAGTTCCTTCATGTATGAGACAACTTGGCAATAATATCCCCTTCCACAAACTTATTAGGCAATGCGCACTTAAGGAGTTTGAGTCCCTTCATGATGAATTATGTCTCATGAACCTACTAGACTATAGAACAGTTACCAACCATTTTATAGTCATGATATTTCTCTATGACGTACAACTCACTAACTGCATTTGATGCACCAAATTTAGCTTCGAGTAGATCTCACGATTCCTTCGTGTCTCTCATGTGCATAAACACATCGTAAAGATGGTCCGCAAGTACGCTAAAAATAGCACCCACGAAGAGCGTGGTGGCCTCCTTGAACGCCTTCTCCTTATCAGGAGTAAGGCTCCCTTCAGGTTTGCCACCAGCAACCCAATACATGTTCATAACGGTAATGTACATAGTGGCCTTGATCTACAATCTTTCTAAATGCACTCCGGTAAACTTATGCAGCTTCAGTGTGTCGACAAACCAGCCATTATAAAACCAAGTGACTAAAATAAGGTTTTTAGATTGTTGGAATAATTAGCACTTGTAGGTTTATTTTAATTCTAAAATAATTCAATACAATATTAATCACAAGAATAATCACAGTATATACCACGTACATACTAGACATGAATATAAGTAGTAAAATAGTATAACACACATCTAGATAACATGTACATAAGTACATGGCATGGAACATGTATAGAATATCATGGACACCATGTTGATGGTATACCTTTCAACTAGAGAGTAGAGATGGTGATGAGCCTAAGGAAGCCATCTCGTAGGCGTGGAGGAATGCCATAGTCGATGTAGGGGAAGCAGACGTAGCGAGCAGTCACGTCGAGACGCTTCCCAAAATCCTTATTCGTCCTTTCTGGATAGGGTCCCAAAGACGAGCAGTTCCAGAGACTTGCTCTCCTGAACTCCGATGCACGCCAAAGCTTCAGGATAGAGTGGCTCTAGAAGGGCCGCTAAGCACACGAGGGAGAGAGAAAGAGAAAGAGAGGACAAGGCTATCTAGGTTGTGTATTTTGAGGAGGGGTAGAGGTGCCCCTTAATTGGCTTGGCTGGTGGAGAGAGGTGGGATTCTTCCACCCATTGCTCTCCACATGCTAGTATGTGCTGACACACGTCCTGCGTGTGTGGACATATCCCCCCACACAATCACACACCAAAACACAAGTGTGTGTATGGCAAGACACGCCCACTCACACATCGTATGGCTTGGTGCGTGCATGCGCATTGCACCACACAGCATCGTCGGCCAACTCGGCTTGGCTCAGCCACAGCACGCACGAGCGAGGCGAGGTGTGGCGAGCGAGTGAGCGTGCGCATGTGATCCCTTTTTCTATGCTACAAGATGATGTGGCATATTTTATTTTATAAATTGGTGCTCTTCCACTTTCACAAGTAATATGGTGCTAAAGGATCAATCAATTGCTCTCATCTGACATGGACCTTTGGGATTTAAATTATTAATATGAGTTTGACCATGTGTGTAACAGTTCAATATTCTTACTTACCTATCCGATCAATGTCAGAATGATAAGCAAGCATTATTTCTCCCTTGTTTCTATTTCTCATTAAAAAAATAGCATATGGACACATATAGACATCATAGATGGTTCAAAATCATCCTCATCACAAATAGTTGTACAGAACCGTCTGTGAATAGTTTTATGGTTTCAAAAAAATTACACTTGTTGTCAAATTACAACCGTTGGATTTCGTAGACATCAATTAGCATTTGCTATATATCGACTAACCATACCCTCATTATCGTATCCAACCAATGAAAGCCACATAAGCATTGAAGACAATGCCCATAGGAAGGGGGACAACATACGCACGTCGTCATTATCGGATTCGATCAGTCAAGGCCAAACAAGAGTTTTCACCCTAGAGAGCATGAACTAGTGCTCAAAGACACCTCAATATTCCCGCCGTCAGATCCAACCAATGAAGGTCTCATCCACCCATGAAGTCTCATAGACCACCATTAAAAACCACCAGGAGCTCCTTTCGGGCTTCTCACCACATTGACTGAGAATATGTCGTCATCTCGGACCCATCACCTTGCCACCTGACGCCATCACGTCGTCTAACACCCATATTGCCCATCGGAGCAATGAGAGAAAGGAAGCCAACAAGTTAGAGCAAGAAAGGAGAGGTCCCACCACCGCCGGTGGCCGCCTTCAACGGCAGTGAGGGAATGATATGGCACAGCAACGTTTGAGGGAAACTCTAATTTCCCGTGCCGAACCGCACGTAGGGGACTGGGAGACATGACACACGCGGGGTCGTTTTCTTCTCACAGTTCGCATTTAGGATGTAAAAATCCGCTCTTTTTCTGGTTAAGGCTCCCGTCGCTGGGCACATTCAAATGGGCCTAGCAGAGAACGAAAACGAGAGTTCTCATTTTCCACAAAAACGATTGGTAATGAATGACGCCCGGGCCACGTCGGCCTCTACGTTGGTTGTCCAGGTCATCACGTACGTACGTACGTAGAATTCTGTAGATCTTTAAGTCACTCCACTGCTCATTTCCACAAGAAACAAGTGCGCATTTTCAGCAATGCGCAGCACACGCGTCTCTACATCCAACGAACTGGCGTCCCGTACCGGCCGCCTCCTTCCTTCCACCCAAAACAACTAAATTCCAATGGCGCGCTGCGGCCCAAACCTTTTTTGGGCATCGATCGGACGTACGCATCCATTGGTCGCCGATCGACGCAGAGCGCTGAAAGCAAACCAACGAAAGTTACAACACAAACACTGCCATGGCCGGGGTCATTTGTCCAGCGTCACGAGATTGGCGGCCGTCGCTGTCGCGCGCGCGGCGGCGAGCGCGGCCGTCGCGTTCGCGCGTGGAAACTGAATGGGACGTACGCGCCGCCCCCCCCACGGCGCGCTTGCACATGGCGCGGACTTCCGCGCGTCCACCCGGCAGCCCATCGGCGCGCGCTCACGCCCACGTGACACAGGGCCCTACGGATAGCGACATGCAGGATTTGGGATGGTGACTCCAGAATGCCCCGGTCCTGGAGGTCTATCCCAACGTAACGGCTACTGAGTTTTCTTACTGGGAAATCAGTCAGATTTCGAGCTACGAGATGCTTACTCGGACCGAAGACTCGTAGGTGTCTCCTCTCGTCTTCTTCGTTACACCATAATTTCTGGGTTGTATGGTACTGTCTATTCTGCATCGGAGGCAATGAGGTAGTCAAGTGTCAAAACTCAATCGGAAAATAAAATTCAACTTTTGCTATCGGCTGGAACAAAATTTGAAAAGCAGAAAAAATCCCTTTGCAGAAAATGAGATTGCGTCCCAGGATCTCTTGCATACAAGGACAACAGCAAGTGGATGCTTACACGCTGCTTCAAGTTTTCTTCATCGATTGTATCGAGAACTTGAAAAGAAGTGGTTCTATACTCTTTTAAAAGTTTTTACACAGATCTTAAAGCATCCATGGTGAATAGAAAAGGGTATATTAGTCAAATTAGTTTGGCCCGAAGCCTATGTCCAGCCCGGTCTAGACCCACTTGCTGGTTCTCTTCTCCATGACTCACCTCACGGGATTTGGGCCCAAACTAATTTAACTAGTATGCCCTTTTGCTATTCACCTATGGATGCTTTAAGATCTGTGCAAAAAACTTTTTGAAGAGTATAGAACCACTTCTCGTCAAATATTGGTTTGAATACTGCGCCCACAATAATGCTCACCCTACCTTACTCTTTTTCGAGAGAAACTATATGTAAAATCGCTCAAAGCTACCAAATTGATTGCTAGAGCGACCACCCGACATACTATCACTTACACTTTCTCTAGCACTGTTGTTCAATTGTATTGTTCCTCGTTAATATAATGTGAGCTTGATTCAAAACATCATGAGATAGTTCGATCCATATCCGATGTAGACACTAGAGCACTGAGATGACATTTCTCTAGTATAAAAAAACCATAAATGGCATACCTCTGATGTATCAGTTATCATGCCTATAGTAAACGTTAGGTAGCCCAATGCCACCCAATGTCTTCCTGGGACAAGATTTTGGGTATTTCTGTAGCTTCCTTTTCCTCCAAAATTCTTACACTTCAGTAGAAAAGTATATCCACTAAGAGATGGAATTTCCCTAGCAGCTAGGTGTAGAGAGAAATCGTGAGCATTACGTTAGTGCATTACTTATATGCCAAGATTAGCACGGTCGGTGATATTAGCTCAAGTATTAATATCGTGACCTTGAGTATCAACTATAAATTGGCTGGTGCAATTCACCTGCTATCCGAACCGAATCAGACACAATGAAATCCATTGAATTGACGGAAGAAGTACGATTGGATAGCATCATTTCAATTCCTAATGGTGTGTGAGCGCAGGGTGGGGGCGGCATTACGGCAGGAAAGAAAGAAAGTAGGACAGAACTACGCGGCGACCGTGCCCCAGCTAAGCCTTTATAGCGACAGGCTGACAGCCCCGAGTCACTCCTCCGAGTTGGGCCGCTAGCTGGGCCGATCGTGCGCGCGCCAGAACACAGGACTCTCCAGCGAAGCACGCCGCATTTGCCCGCTAGAGCGGCCAGCCTATCCACCCACCCCCTCCATCACGCAAACACTGCCTCATTCTCCCCTATCTTCTTCTTCCTCAAGTCATGTGTAGGAACAAAAATGGCAGATGTGGTTCCTCTTAATCCCAAATCAATATAACAAGGGAAGAAAAGCATATCCTTTCAATAACTAGGTAAGCACTATTTTTCCCAACAAACCCTATCATAATTGACCAAAAAAGCAACAAAAACTGGCATCACTTAATCACAGAAAATTTGCACATTCTTCAGCTGTATGTCACCAAGCATCAAAAAAGAAAGTACACATACAAATGTATACATGTTTTAGATAAGTAGGATATAAGCTATAGACCTTGTTTATTTTTCCTTCACAACTATATGATATCAGAACATCTTTCACAAAAACCTGCCAGCACTCACCAAACAGAGGACATCTGAGTTGAATTTATGTAATACCAGCTGCACCTCCCTAGCCTTGGCACTCAACCCTTTGAAAAAACACATAGTTACTTCAGAAAAATGTCAACTGCACCTAATTTTGAGGGTAAAAAAATAACAGACATGTATATAAATCTGATGACTAATAGTGCATATTCATTGCAAAAGAAATTCCAGGTAAAGAAAAATGCATCCAGAATCCCAAAACCCTCAACAACTTGTTCACCCTAACCAATCTCATCCAGGTATGAATTTGACACCATTCCTTCATATACCACTCAGTTGTTATCTAGTTTTATATACTGTGTTACTGGGTTACATATACCAACTTACCATGTTACTATCTAACAATTATCTGCCCCCTCCCGCATTGCCAATGGCCATGACTCAACACCCTGCAACACCAAGTGCTACTCATCAGGATGCCAGTTTTGAGGCAACACACGCATCTGCCATGGTAGTGCATGGTCCAGGAAACTCCAACTTGCATGCCACCACAGAACATACTTTGGATGGCTCTAGTGAACACACACCTCATCTTGCTCTTGACAACAACGGAAATGATGGTATTCCTGAAGTTATGTCTAGCCCGCTGCAGCCATTCAAGTTGATGAGATTTGACACTTTGGAGGAGGCAGAGAAGCACTACAAGGTGTATGCCAGACGCAAGGGTTTTGGGGTAAGGTATAACTACAAGAGGAAGTCTGAAGTTTATGAAAAAATTATCAGGGCTTCACTAGTGTGCCACAAAGCTGGCAAAAATGCAAAAGACAAGGAGGACACGCAAAAACCCAAACCAATCATGAAGCAACGGCGGAAAAGCACTACTGTTAGGACAGATTGCACTGCCCGGATGATTGTGAAACACCAGAATAACAGTTGGGTGGTGACTGAGTTCAACGATGACCACAATCATCCCCTCATAGCCAAATGGTCATTAACTGGTTATCTACGATCACACCGACAAATACCAGATGATGAGAAAGAATTCATCAAGATGCTTCACGCATGCAATTTGGAGACGAGCCGTCAAATGCAAATACTAGCAGAACTACATGGCTGTCTTGACAATGTCCCATACACAGTGAAAGATGTTGCCAACTATAGAGCATCATTGCGTCTTGAGCACCGCCTCACGGACATGCAAGATACAATGACATACTTTGAAAAGATGAGAACTGAGGACAAGGACTTCTACTACAAATTTCAGTTGGATGACGAAGACAGGCTACAGAATCTATATTGGATTGATGGTGCAGCTAGAAGAGCATATAAAATCTTCAATGATTGTATATCATTTGATACCACATACATGACTAATATCTACAAGATGTCATGTGCCCCTTTTATTGGAATAAACAGCCATGGACAGTCAATACAGTTTGGCTGTGGGTTCTTGAGGAATGAGCTCACAACAAGCTTTGTGTGGCTGTTTGAGACATTTCTTGAAGCAATGGGGGGTTTGCCACCAGCCAACATAATTACAGACCAAGACTTTGCAATGAGAAATGCAATAGACCAGGTGTTCCCAGCTGCAAGACACAGAAATTGCCGCTGGCACATAATGAAAAAGGCGACTGAAAAACTTGGATCTTTTTTTGGTCGTAGGCCACAGCTACATGCAGAATTTGAAGACTGCATAAACAACAGTCTGTCTGTAGAAGAATTTGATCAGAAATGGAACAGCATGATACAGAGACAAGCGGTCGGAGACAATGAAGAGCTGGCCAATCTTTTTGACAGGAGAAGCTGGTGGGTGCTCGCTTACTTCACACACGACTTCTATCCCTTCCTCCAGTCCACCCAGCGTAGTGAGGGATTCAATGCTGTCCTAAAGAAGTATGTGAACCCCCAAAACTCCATATATGACTTTGTGCAACAATATGCCGCAATACAAGAGAAAATTATGACAGCCGAGGACAAGCAAGAGGCCGATACAGCCATTACGGTGCCTGGCACATGGTGCAGACACCCAATTGAAGTTCAGATGGTAAAGGTGTATACTAGGAACATTTACTACAGATTCCAGGCAGAAATGCATTCGAGCATGTCATATAATTGCCAGCACATAGGCAACAACATGTACTTGCTGATTTCTATAGTGGGTTTTGTACCACAGTATGGAACAAGAACCTACCAAGTTGCTGTAGATGTTCAAAACAGGGTGTACAGCTACCAACGCTGCAAATTTGAAAGGGATGGGATACTTTGCTGCCACATTCTGAAAGTAAGTGGAAAGGTATACCTTCCAGCTACCAGGGATACAAAGTGTGCTCACTGTGTTTTCTCTCTTGCATTGCAGGTGATGGTGCAGTTAGGTGTGACTGAGATGCCGCAACCATATGTGCTAAAAAGGTGGACATGGGATGCAAAGGAGGTGTTATATGACCCAGAAATTCAACCAGCTGTTCAACAACACGAAATGCCCGAGGAGTCTAGGATAAGGATGAGGTTAGCAGTTATGTGCAGTCAATTCACAAAGCTAGTGAGAGAAGCATGTGTCTCAGAGGATGGCATACGAATAGCAACTTCACACATGAAAGAAATGAAGAACGAGCTCGCCACACTAAAAAGGAGTCAACAAAGGATGAGAGCGAGAACTGCTACTGCTGCTCCTGCAAGTACACATGCTCTTGTTGCTGCCCCTGATGCAACCACATATGCTGCAGCTCCTACCTCCAGTACAACGGCTTCACATGCATCTAACACAAGGACAGTCAGGGACCCCCCAAAGTCCAACACAAAAGGGCGGAAGAAGAGAAAAGCATATAAACACCCGCTAGACATTGTTGTGAAGGAGAAAAGAACGTGCAGACTCTGTGGTTCAAAAGAACATGACGCACACACGTGCTCACAAAGGGCATCGTTTGCACCTACAAATACAATGTGACCCTAGACCATTTCACCATATTTAATTTTGTCTTGTAATACTTGCGCATGCAACTATGTACTGTTCTGAGCCGGCTTACCGCCTAATGGTCAATTACCATGATATATGATCTCAAATACCGCTTAAAAATATGCGAGTTGCCATGATTTATATTCTGGATTACCACTTAAAAATTCAAATGACATAGCATCTAGTGCACTGATCGAAAAAAATAAATTCAGGATGCAAAAAGGTGTAGGGGAAATGTACCTTAACACATATTTTTGTCGAGATGTTCTCTCCACAGCTTTATTTGATTGTGTGGAGACGATAACCAATTATACACCATCACCTTCTTCAGGTTTGCAATCTGCTGTTGGCGCACATCAAGGACATGTTGTCCATCCCAAAGTTCAATAAACTTCAGCATAAAAAAATCGCAATCCGTCCTATATAGAGCAAACAAATAAACATAAAATACTCAGATAAAAAATTAAACATGACACTTAAGTCTTAGAAACAAACACATAGAGACAATAAAGTACAAGCGATCCTCACGAGTTGGTTTGTTTTGGCACATTGATGACCTCAAGCTTGTACTCTTCGATCTGCACCCTAGACTTCCCATAGTACACCTGCCATGCTGCCTTGATTTTCTTCATGACTTCTGTAGCGTGGGCCATAAGTCCACTGTCAGATGCACCACGTAGAGAGTCAAGCACCTCGAACCTTTGTGCTACCAAGTTAAGGCACACCAAATACCAATGAGATGGATCCATCACTCCAGTCCCAAGTTTTTGCAAGACTGGAAACATGATCTGGTACCAAAAAGCATAAAAAAGAAAATATAATTATCAGAATTCCTGACTGCGGCTACCACTTAAAATGCATTAACTTACCAAAATAAATCAAAAAAGCATAGCTGAGTGTAAAAGCACAAACTTACTAGTTCTTGGTAACTCAGAGCAAAATCCTCACGTCTTTCAAATTCCAATGTAATAAATTTCGTATCTATATGTCCTTCAAGCAAGAACTTTGCGACCAAAAATGAAAAAACAGTCTTCTTTTCTACCTTGTGATGCTCTTTGATATCATAAATTCTAATTTCGGCAACACTATTAGATAATTCACCGCTAGGCTTCATAGATTCGGCCAATTCCTCGGTGCATACCCATGTTGGAGGATATTGAATAAGTTTCATTCTGGTGATGCATGAAAAAAAATAGATAACATCAGATCGCGAGCAAAAAGGAATAGAAGAAAAAACAAAAAATATATTAGCAAGTGAGTGGGTTTTTACTTCTTGATCCTTGACCCCTTTGCATTCTTGGCACTGAGCTTAACCTTTTTGTATACATCTTCATGTTCGTTAGTAACATTCACCTGTAGAAAAAAATGATCAAAAAAGAAAAACAGAATAAACTTCTCAGGATAACTGGCTAAGATTACCAAGTTTACTGCATATACTTACTAGACTATATATAAAAAAAGAACAGAACAATAATGACGACCTCAGAACTGTCAAATGGAGAGAGCTTGAATCTGGATGCTTTCTTTACTCTGCCTTCACGGGGCTGTGGCTTCGGCGTAGTGCTTTTGACAGCAGCTGATCCCAGCTCGTGTGACACAGCACAAGTGGCAACTACCCCTCTGCATTTTTCTTTTGCTTCTTTCTCCATTTGACTGAGTGCCAAATTTGTTTCTTCATCAATCTCATCAATCTCCCTAGCAAAAAATGCTGATAACATATCGATGCTTCCTGCTGAGGGCATCCTATTTGCTTCAGCTAGTTCTACATAAAAAAGCAACATCAAGATGATAGTTTGCAAAAAAAGGACACATAACAAAAACATACTACATAAAAACAAACACTAATAAGGTTCTAGTATCCCAGTTATCACATTGTCATCCCATGGTTACCATGCATACTAATAAACAAAAAGAATACCTTCAGAGGGTGCCCATGCTAGTGGCATCACATCTTTTGCTGGAATGTCACCCCCAGATCCAGCATCATTGGGTGATGGCAGCATTATTATAACTCATCCATCATCCCTACTAGGTGGCGTAGGTGTCAAACCAAGGGAGAACGGTGGGGGTGTAAACATCCCAGGACGATTGTCTCTTGAGCTGCCTGAACATGATGCTGCAATTCCACTACCACTTCCCGAATCTGCAGTGATAGAAGGAGAGATCACAATGCCCATGCTGGCATCAGTGCCTTTTGTGTGTTCTGCAGCATCCTTGTCAATCTGTCCCTCTGACAATAACAAGGATTCCCTTGCTTCTTTCTGACTAATGCCCAACTTCCTTACTGTATCTGATAATCCATTGACAAGCTCTTTAATCTCAATTGGTACATTCACTGGCCTCATACCACCTTCCAATGCCATGTTCACCCTTCTGATGACCTCTTTAGCCCATGCTGATGACTTAACTGGGCAGCCCTCATAACTGGTTTTGGAAGGTCCTTCCACAACATTGACATTAACTATTGGTGACAGCACAATAGCCCTACTTATGCTGCCACCTTCACGCATACCTCCTTCACATGGATCAATATCTGCTGTGGGTGACAGGACGATGGCCTTGCTAGCAGCACTACCATCGTTGCTAGCTCCATTAGCATCTGTAATTCCTCTGCTTCCAGCTTTTCCAACTGCCACACCTCTGATCGCTGCAGGTGTACTGACTTCAATAGGCTTGGACTTACTCCCAAGCCCAGCTACAGCTTGAAGCCCTGCAAGACGAGGTGACCTCCTTGGCGATTGTTTTTTAACCAAGCTATGGACAGGTGAGTGAACATTTTTCCTGTTACATTTCAAAAAGATGGCATGACATAACAGTTACCAAGATAAAAAACTACAGTTACCGACATAACGTCAAGCATTAGCCAGAATATTATTCTAGGATGACCGGATATATTAGGCTGGACCAACAGAAAAAAACCATATAATGACAGGGGCACAAATGGGTCTGTGTTTTGTTACTTTTCATATAGTTACATCCAAAAAGGCAAAAAAGGTTAATCTCAGAAAGAAAAGAAAAAACATAAAAAACAAATGTTACCTTTTAGGGATCATTTTGCAAGAAGGCACAGCAATTGGAGCGGTGTCACTCTTCCTTCTTTTTGCTTCTGGTGATATATCACAGCTATCCTTCAGTAGCCCAAGCTCTTTCGCAACTAAGTATTTTATCTCATTATGAACCCCTTCTGTGCCTGGTAGTGCATCTTCAACCCTGTGCCTTCTTTTCATTTCACTCAAAGTCTGTTCGAGTTTAGATGCGCTTTCCCTCATTATACACTGCAAACCCTAGCTATTATCCTCTAATTCAGCATGCTCCCCCACCAACGATGGGCATGAGGCAGGGCACTCCTCATGGGGACCTGATGATAAAGACAATTGGGACAAAAGTAAAAGTGGAAAGTCATCATGGGGCTCTGTGATGTTAACCACACCTCTCCACCATCGTCCTAACTCATCTGGCCGCCTCCAACACCTACGGTTGCAATCCCATCATAGGCACCGACGGTCTCATTCTCATTGTTGCTAGACCTGCCAAGACCATCTACACAACCTCCAATTTCCTCAGACTCCCCCTCACTCTCCTCATTGTCTGTCCCATCATCCTCACCCTTGCTGTCCTCATTGTCTGTCCCATCATCCTCCCCCTTGCTGTCCTCATTGTCTGTCCCATCAGTCCTCCCCAGTGTCAGATCGAGCGCTTTGACGACTCCTCTGCCCCACTGCACTAGAACGAGGTGTAGATGTACCTCTGCCAAACGCAGAGACCTCACCAAACATCCTGCCAACAGATGCACTGCCTGTTGGACCCATTGCTGTCCACCCCTGCACAAGTGTGCTAAGCAATCCACCTAAACCTGATGCAAAGTTTCCCATCAAATCAACAACCTTCGCACGTTCCTGCAATTAAAACAAAAAACATAAGGTGTGAAGAAGGGTCAATGTTCAGTCTACTTTACCTGTTCAGGGCAACTAGGGTCAATGTTGACATTCATCCATTGCTCAAACCCAGTAGGTCCACCAAATAAACTCATGTTTACAGCAAATGCAGGTTTCAACTGCTTGCATACACCGACAAAAAAGCAAAGGAAATAAAAAGGGAACGATAAGTTCCCATATTCACAACAATAAGCAAAAATATAAAACATAAAAAAAGTAACTCCCTATTAAGTGGTAACTCGTGACAACAAATCTGGTGCCCCTCAACATCATAAATTGGTAACCCTTACCAACAAAAACAGGTACCTCGAAAAACATAATGTGGTAACTCTCTCCAACCAATATGGTATCCTCAACACCATTAAAAAATGGTAACTCATTATTAACCAACACGATAGCTGCTAGGCGACGCTCAGATCCCATATTCAAAACAATAAGCAGAATATATAAACTTGATACAACCTGTCACCATTGATTTGCAACAACCTGCTACTTGATACAAAAATTATGGGCAATTCACACCATTGATGCAGAGTCTAAGCATTGCATTGTTTTTCCATGTTTTACCACCTCGGACAGCAAAAAAAAAGGAGTTTCAAAACAACCTAGCACCCCCTCATAACCATTAAAAAAAGTGACACCCTATTAAGTGGTAACTCATGACAACAAATCTGGTGCCCCTCAACATCATAAATTGGTAACCCTTGCCAACAAAAATAGGTAACTTCAAAAAACATAATGTGGTAACTCTCTCCAACCAATATGGTATCCTGACCACCATTAAAACAGTAACTCATTATTAACCAACACGATAGCAGCATGACCACCTCCCCCACCATATATCAACTTGACTAAAACCAAACCTGCCAAAACCCCACCGATGAACTTGAAAAGAAACAAAAAATTGCACAAAAAAATCTAACCTCCAATCTCCCGAATAATTGAGCATCGTCACACTGTACATCCAAACCAGTGATGTGCTCTACAACTTCTTTTGTCCACACATTGACCCTGAATTGGCCATCACCCAGTCCTATCTCACCCATGTTGCACTCTAGTGAATCTATATAACGTAACTAAAAAGAGTAAACATATAACAGAAAAAAAAACAAAAAAACAGATTGTTATAGAGAAAAAATGATTATCATCTGACCATCACGTATAATAAACAACCCTTTTTACACTTCTCTTTCGAAAGCTGCTCATGCAGCTGCTCCAACACAAAACCGCATAAATTCAGATGATTCACATTGCCAATGTTTTCCTGAAAAAAAAGAATTTCTCATGTAGTCCAAAAAAAATAAAAAACTAAAACAAAAAACAAGGTACCAAATTACCAAAATAGGATAGCACTTGTTGCTGATTTTGTTGGCAGTGGTTGGGGCTAAAACTGTGCTCAAAACAAATAGCATCCACAGCCTCTTGAAAGTGTCATCTGCTTGTCTATAATCTCTTAGAATCCTAGCAACTGTTGTAACCTTTGGCCGGCTGCCATCATTGGGGAACAAACTCTCGGATATGCTTGCCTCCAAATCAAAATCCTCACAATATTTTACCTTTTCAATCCCACGCGGGATACCCAAGATGTCATGCACGGACTCCTCTGTCAACGGAATACTGCCGCGGCCAGGAATGACAAAGGCGTGTGTCTTTGGATTGTACAAAACTTGTAAGCCATGTAATCAGTGGGTTGTGGAGATTGTCACACTTTATATCCAGAAGGCTTGACAAACCCATCTTAGAAATCAAATTCTTCTGCTCAACGATGAGATGTTTGTATAACTTCACAATAGCAGCAGGTGACGCTCGGTTCCTCTCAACAAGTACCTACAGCACAAAAAACCTATCTGGTAACTGTAGACAACTAACAAGGTAAATGGTGCAACACAAACTGGTTATTGATACATAAATAACAGGGTAAAGCAAGTACGGTAACTCTACACAATTAACATGATAACTTATAAAAAAGAAACTGATCACTCAGACATAATTACACAGCGTAACCTTACGCCTTTTCATTCCATCCAATCTTTTACCCCTACGATTGCCATCATCTTGAGCCTTTCTTCCTTCTTGCCATTGTACTTACTGCACATAATGCGAACTAATTTTACCATGCAAACACATCATTACATAGGAGTTAAAACGAAGAAAAAACATGCAACAACATATATGTACCACCATCATACCACACACAAAAAAATACACCCCACAACGTCATCCCTCCACCCCCCACACTATGCTCGATGTTGATAACGTCTTCTCCCCCCTTTCAACCCCCACGCCTCTAGCACGTCCGAACAAAAATGATACGAGCATTGACGGCAACCCATCACACATCATCATCTCTGAAAAAAAATCATGGCCCTCGCCCTCTTTCAGAACTTTAAAACATGAACAAAAACCCCCCAAAAAAACAGTCTAAACCCTAAAACCCACACTCCTCGCAACTAACAACAGAGATTGCTAACAAATCTCCACCCGACGGCGACTCCCATACAAAATCCCGCCACAAAAAAACACATGCATCACCACCCTCCCGCACAAAAATCACATGAATCACAGGAATTAAAAACCCTCTGATGAACACCATGAACGCAGTGTTGGCTCCACCCCCCCCCCACGCATCCCTACGATAATCGACAAGCACCACTACCCATCCCCATCATCGAATCTAGAAACCCTTTCCACCTACAACCGAATGCCCCATCCAAAAATCAACCTCGACCTTCATCTACCCTGCCACCCCCCTCTCCCACACAAAACACTTCTAAAACCGCCAAAATACAGCACAAAAACGAGGAAGCAAGCAGGGGGAAAAATGACTCACTGTACACTCTGGCGAGCCGGCGACGAACGCTAGAAACGGCGATGGAAGAAAAAAGGAGCGAGAACCGCTTCTGGAAGTTATGACGGAGCGCCTCCCAAAATTTGAACAGTTCCCGTCGATGCCGCTGAAGGTAATTCGTCTCGTGCGGGACAAAACACCAGCGCTCACCTCTATCCCGCCGTCCGAATCACGGGCCTAATCCAACGGGCAGTATCTTGCCCCACCGCTTGATCCAACGGATAAAATCCCACGTCGTGGCTTTGATCCGATGGACAATAACTCGACCGCACCGATCAATCCGATGGACAAAACACGGTTCGCTATGAGAGACATTCCAGCGCACGTGCCCCGGATAGATTTTTCGAACAATATGTTCAACACAACAAACTTTGCTCCTCCACCTGCATCTTTGACTACAAAAAACAAACTACTATTGACCAAAACAAACTCTCTCCTCCCATCTCCTCCATTTTTTACTACAAAAAAAAATCCATGGCTGCTGGACGTGACACAACCCAAACTGCACCCAGGGAGAACAAAGGTACTAGGTTGGTAGAATCGTGTCAACACATCTGGCTGAGGGCGAGCGGTACTATCTGAGGGTGCTGCTAAACCACGTCCCAGGCGCGACATCCTTTGAAGACTTGTGGACGGTGGACGGTGTTCTCTGTCCTAGCTTCCAGGAGGTCACTGAAATGAGTGGTCTCATCGAGACCGATAACACCCTTGATGAATGCCTTACAGAGGCCGAGCATTTCCAGATGCCATCCTCGCTCTGGAGGCTCTTCGCAACCATCTTGGTATTCTATGAGCCCAGTGACGTGCGTGGTCTATGGGATAGGCACCTTGAGGCGATGTCAGATGACTACCGGTGATCACACACATGCCTACACACTACGCAGTAGATGGTGTTGCTTGACATTAGGAACATGCTACAGTCCATGGGGAAAGAAATAACTTCGTTCCCTCTGCCTGACATTGACGAGATGCATGACATCACAGGTGGCGAGGCCAGAGAGGTCACCGAGGAGTCCACTATCGAGATAGATATTGAGCATGTTTCTCTAGCGTCCTCCCTAAATCCTGAGCAAAGGTCCGCCTATGACGAGATACTGGCGGCCGTGGACAACAGCAACGGTGGCATCTTTTTTGTCGATGGCCCGAGAGGCATAGGGAAGACCTTCCTATACAAGGCGTTACTTGCTACGGTCCGAAGTGAGGGCAAGATAGCTATGGCAACCACGACATCCGGAGTCGCCGCCTCCATCATGCCTGAAGGTAGGACCGCCCATTCAAGGTTCAAGATCCCCCTCAACACAGAAGATGGATCGTCGTGCAGCTTCACCAAGCAGAGTGGGACAGCAAAACTAAGGATGGCTTCACTTATAATATGGGACGAGGCCACCATGATGAAGCGACCATCAGCCGAGGCGCTGGACAACAGCATGCGTGCGTAATGGGCCGACGAGACCGGTCATTTGGAGGGAAGACCGTCGTGTTCAGCGGGGACTTCAGGCAGGTCCTTCCGGTCATGAGGAAGAGGATGTGGCCTCAAATAATCGACGCATCTCTACGTAGTTCTTACCTTTGGGAGAGCATACGACAGCTGAGGCTCGTGACAAACATGAGGGCACAGGCTGACCCATGGTTCGCGGATTACCTGCTACGCGTTGGGAATGGCACCGAGGAGGCCGATGAGGAAGATCACATACAGCTCCCTGAAGAAATCTGCGTGCCATGTACAGGGGACGAGGCTAACCTAGAGTAGTTGATAGAACACATATTCCCTCCTCTAGACGACAACATGGCTGACCAAAACTATATAACTTCTCACGCGATCCTCTCGACCAAGAACAATAACGTCGACAAGATAAACATGAGAATGATTGAGCATTTCTGTGGTGTGGAGAGGATCTACCATAGCTTCGACCGTGCGGAGGATGATCCGCATAACTACTACCCCCCACCCCCGGAGTTCCTCAACTCACTGACGCCAAATGGTCTCCCTCCGCACGTGCTCAAGCTGAAGCTCAACTGCCCCGTCATACTGCTCAGGAACATTGACCCCGCTAACAGGCTATGCAACGACACGAGGCTGGTGGTCTGAAGTTTCCAAAGAAATGCTATTGACACCGAGATAGTTCTAGGGCAGCATGCCGAGAGGAGGGTGTTCCTGCCTCGGATACCCCTATGCCCCTCCGATGATGAGATGTTTCCCTTTTGGTTCAAGAGGAAGCAGTTCCTGTTAGGCTCTGCTTCGCCATGATGATTAACTAGGCGCAAGGCCAGACCATCCCAAACGTCGACGTATACCTACCAGATCCGGTATTCTCCCACGGCCAGCTGTACGTTGCATTGTCTAGAGCCACCGCAAGAAGACATATAAAGATCCTCGTCATCACGGGCAATGAGAAGGCCAATATATCCAAAAAACGCAAGCGACCCAAGGCTTCCAATTCCACAGTGACGAGAACAAAGAACATAGTGTACAAGGAAGTCCTCACCACATAGAGGCGCTTGATCAAAATTGTAATGTGACTATGGAAATCAATTCTATACATTGAGCTTTTAAGTAGCTTCCATGCAAGTTATCATGTAATATAGTGTAAAGGCATTCATGCTTCTGTGTTGATGTGTCAACCTTGCATTTAGCTTAATCATATGTTAACTCTTTTGGCAGTTCATTTGCAATACTCAATTATATAACTTGTTCAACTAGTCTTGTGTGGGTCTCTCCTTGGAAAAAATCCACTTTACCTTTTGCAGCTTAGTTCAAAACGACAATGAATCAGGACTTTCAATTAATGTTCTAGCTGCAGTAATTAAGCAGATTATGTACACAAGGGTTCTTTGTGATATCATTACATATAGCGGTCAATCAAAATCCAGTGAATACAAAATTATATTTGCATTGTTGAGGAGTCAATGATGTGAAGTTCCTGAAGAAGATCTTGTCATATTTGGGATCCTTTGCATCGGCCATGTCTGGGAATTGGTGAGTTTTTGAAGGTCACCTCATGCTATTAATTATTTGAAATATGTAACTAAATTACTATAGCACGCAGGACCACAGATACATGCTATCCGTTGTTGATTTACTTCCAGTACAAGAGCTGCTTTAAAGCTGCTTCATTTGATAGTGATAGCATGGAAAAGCTAGATCTTACTAGGTTAATATGTAAGCTAAAGCAGACCTAAAATAGTGATTGTGATGAGGACATCTCCCACGCTATCATCCAAGGACCAATCACCCGTTCCCGTGCCCGACGACTTAATCATGAGGTGCGTTCGTTTCTTGCTATCCATAATTATGTGGCTAAGGATGGGATGCTACTTAATGGTGATATTTTGATTCTTAGGAACATGGGAGAAGCACCACTAGACCAGCCACAAGACGATGAGGCATCACCCCAAGTCAAGTCGGACTCCACTTCAACTCCGAATTCGGTTCAGTTTTCAGCAGACAACACCTACATAAATGGGGCATAACTTTCTCATACGGAGTCCGATTGAAGAGTTTTTATATGCGTTGGAAAGATAACAACGACACCTTCCAATAGATCTAATGCCACGTCATGAATAATTACAGAGATGTTGGAATTATCAGAATAAGTTGTCAGGTGCTGCGACACCGTTTTGGGCCACTTCGGGCCTTGTTTTTGTTTCGGGTTTTAAGCCCAGGTTTAGGGTGATACTCTCAAAAATCCTAGGTATAAATACTCTTTAGCCGTCATTGTTTACGGTGGGTTTTGTTTAGAATTATTCTGCCATCGCAGTCTCGCTGATTTCATCAGTTTGTAGAACCCCACTTCGAGTAATCAAACAATCATCTCGTTTGTGAGATTGCTTCTACTGTGTTCTTGCTTGTGTTCTCGATTCGCATGCAGGGATAAGCCTTCTTGGCGAGGTCAACCGCGTGCGCGCGTGGTTGATAACCAACGGAGCCGTGGTGTAGCGATCGCAGGGTTCGGATCAGCTCTGATTGGAAGCCGGATCGTCAACGTCGAGTTCTCCACAATCGTGATTATCCCCTCCTGACGGAAGATCGGGCACACCCGTGCGCATCAAGTGGTATCAGAGCTTCGGTTGCCCATCAGGTATCATTGTATCCAATTAGTTTTGCCATCGTCCCAGAACTCCAGATATAGCCAAAAAAATTGTAGTCCTCTAGGGCATATCACCTTCACTGTCCGAGAGCTCCGAGCCGTTGCAATTTCGTCACAGTGTCGTATTGCTGAGTTTTGATTCATAGTCAACGTCCGGTTGCTGGTTTAGACTTGTGTTCTTAGTCGCGAGCTGTTACTTAGGGTTTGAGATATCCGAATACAACTCTGAACCCAAGTCGGAGTCGAATTCATAGTGCCTCGGTAAAACGGCCATAACTTTGTCATACGAACTCCGTTTGAGCTCTACCACCCGTCAAAACGACCGGAACGAAAAGTTGCATCTGATGGTGACAACTATGTCAATTTTGACAAAATCTTTGAGGCCAAATTCGCCTTGGAAAATAGAGTTCTGGAAGTTTTATTCCTAGGTAGTCTGTTTTTTTTCCCTTTCGCTTGATTCTTTGAGCAGTTTTGTGAAAAAAAAATTAGTGAAGAAAAAGAGAAGAAAAAAAGAAGAAGAAGAAGAAAAAAACCTTGGTATACTTCTGTTTCTTGGTACTTTGGTATACTTCTGTGCCTATACTAGTTTTTAGGAACACGTTTAGGCCAGCAACTGAGACAAGTACCTTGAATTATTATTTAGCTTTACTAACTGTTGTCGAACTTTGCTAATCCTTGCTACCAAATTGACCTTCCAAGCTCCACTCTCTTCTGATCAGTACAGTTTCAACCCGGCAATCGCTACACTCACGTCTTCAACGGTATCACAAACAAGCCACCGGTTGTACCACCTGCTACATTGGTAAGAACTTTGCAAGAGCGTGGTTAGACGCTTGAGTGAGAGCGACTCCACATCCTAGTAGTTCGTAGGAGCTTTATACATTTGTGTGTTCCTTGTTTTCACTAACCATGACAGGATCACTAGCGGCACATCAAGATGATGGAGATGCATGTGTTTCTAAGTTAGAGCTTCAAACGATGCTGTGAGATATCAATGCAAATATTAGCAAGAGCAACCAAGATAATGAGCATCGATTAGAGAGGATAGAGAGGAGTATCGCCACCCTCATCACCAGGATAGATAACCTAGAGAAGCAGCCACGTTCCGATAGAGCTGAATCGGAGGATCTCGAGGTGGATGACACTGATCAAGATGAGGATGAGTATGACCGAGCTGCCGCCAGAGCAGGACTTCCAGCTGGAGGTCGCCCCGCTCCTCACGCGGCACAGCAAGAACGACGACAGCCACGTCGACAAGGTAGGGGAGGTAATGACACAAATCCTCGTCCTAGACGTGCACATGATGATTATTATGCTAATGTTAAGTTCAGTATACCATCTTTTTCTGGTTCCTATGATGCTGAAGTTTATTTGGATTGGGAGATGACAGTCGAACAAAAATTCAATTCCCATCTAGTTCCAGAAAATCATAGAGTTAGACAAGCCACTAGTGAGTTCACTGATTTTGCTATCATTTGGTGGAATGAATTAGTAAAAGCTGGTTTAGCACCGGATACATGGCCTAGGTTAAAGAGAGCTATGCGTAGTAGATTTGTTCCTCCCACCTATAAACGTGAAATGCGCAAAAAATTGCAATGCTTAAACCAAGGAAATAGATCTGTTGGGGAGTACTACCAAGAGCTACAAATAGGAATGTTGCGTTGTGAAGTAGTTGAGGATGACGAGGATAAAATGGCAAGATTCTTTGGGGGATTATGGCGTGAGATACAAGACATAGTTGACTATAAGGATTATAACTCTCTCAATAGATTATTCCAGCTTGCTATGTTGGCAGAAAAAGAATTGTAGGGAAGGCAGCAAAAGCCAAAGAGCAACTTCAGCAACACAAGATCGATGCCTGGAACGGTCAAGTCAGCTCCACCTCCTCCTGCACAGTCTGCTGCCCCCTACATGTCTAGGGCGCGTTCAGCAGCACCGGCATCGTCACAAGCACCAGAGGAGAAGAGTAAATCGGCAGGTTCCCCTGCCCCGGTAAAGAGCTCTTCATCGGTTGCTTCCACGGGCCGCTCCCCCGGGACTATCTGCCATAACTGCAAAGGGAAGGGCCACTTTATGAGGGACTGTCCAAGCCCGCGATGGACATTCCTTGCTACAGAAGACGGTGGGTATGTTAGTGCTACTGATGTTGAGGATGATTCTGCCATTGGGGCTAACCATGCAGGTGACGATGAGACGGGAAGTGATGGCGAGGAGATTCTAGGCACGGCCGCCACAGAGAAATATCAGGCCTTAATTGTACAACGCGTGTTGAGCACTCAAGTGGAACAAGCAGAGACACTACAATGACATAACTTGTTCCAAATGTACCTCATTGTCAAGGATCGCCGTGTTCGCGTCATAATTGATGGAGGAAGCTGCAATAACTTGGTGAGCTCAGACTTGGTCAACAAACTTGGCTTGACCACACATCCACATCCTCATCCATACCATATTCAGTGGTTCAATAATAGCGGTTAGGTTAAGGTAACACAATCTGCAAGAGTGCACTTTTTCATTGGTACATACCATGACTTTGCTGATTTTGATGTGGTACCTATGCAAGCATGATGCTCACTTTTATTAGGACATCCATGGGAATTTGACACCGATGCCACCCATCATGGTCGAAGTAATAAATACACATTTATGCATAAGGGAAAGAAAATTACTTTACTTCCTATGACACCCACTGAAATTATGCAATGTGAGAAAGAGGGTGCTGAAAATAGCAAGAAGGAGAGTGCACTGCAATCTGAAAATCAGCAAGTTGCTAACACCGTTTTCCCAACTAAGAAAGAGAAGAAAGTAACTAGCTCTAAGTCTGAGGGAATTAAATTGAAGTGGGGTGTTATGCTTGCTACCAAATCTGATCTTATTGATATTAATGAGCTTGATTCTCCTTTCTATGCTTTGATATGCAAGGAAGCATTGTTTTCATTTGATGATACTTCTAGTTCTTTGCCTCCTGCTGTCACTAACCTTTTGCAGGAGTATAAAGATGTGCTTCCAGCAGAGATACCCCGGGGCTGCCACCTATTCGAGGTATTGAGCATCAAATCGACTTAATCCCAGGAGCAACATTGCCAAACCGTGTTGCATATAGAACAAATCTGGAGGAGACTAAAGAAATTCAGCACCAAGTCCAAGACCTTCTGGACCGTGGGTATGTGCGTGAGAGCCTTAGCCCATGTGCTGTTCCTGTTCTTTTAGTTCCTAAGAAATATGGTAGTTGGCGTATGTGTGTTGATTGTAGAGCCATTAACAACATTACGATAAGGTATCGTCATCCTATTCCTAGGTTAGACGACATGCTTGATGAGTTGAGTGGTTCTATCATTTTCACAAAGATCGACCTGCGTAGTGGGTACCACCAAATTAGAATGAAATTGGGGGATGAATGGAAAACAGCTTTTAAAACTAAGTTCGGTTTATATGAGTGGTTAGTCATGCCTTTTGGATTAACTAATGCACCTAGCACTTTCATGCATCTCATGAATGAAGTTTTAAGAGTATTTATTAGAAAATTTGTGGTGGTCTACTTTGATGATATCTTGATATATAGCAAGTCTAATGATGAACACTTGAACCATTTACGTGCTGTTTTTAATGCATTGAGGGATGCACGTTTGTTTGGTAATCTTGAGAAATGTGCCTTTTGCACGGACCGTGTCTCTTTTCTTGGCTATGTTGTCACTCCACAGGGTATTGAGGTGGATGAAGCAAAAATTGAAGCCATCAAGAGCTGGCCGACCCCTCAAACTGTCACACAGGTGAGAAGCTTTCATGGACTTGCAGGATTCTACCGGCGGTTTGTGAAGAATTTCAGCACCATCGCTGCCCCATTGAATGAGTTAACAAAGAAGGGAGTTTCCTTCCAATGGGGTCCAGCACAAAAACAAGCTTTTAACATGCTTAAGGAGAAGCTTACACATGCCCCTCTACTCCAACTCCCTAACTTTGGTAAGACTTTTGAGCTTGAATGTGATGCCAGTGGTATTAGGATAGGAGGAGTGCTGCTACAAGAAGGTAAACCCGTTGCTTATTTTAGTGAGAAATTGAATGGGCCAACTTTGAACTACTCTACTTATGATAAAGAGTTATATGCTTTAGTTCAGGTGTTAGAAACTTGGCAACATTATCTTTGGCCTAAGGAGTTTGTCATTCATTCTGATCATGAATCCTTGAAACATATTAGAAGCCAAGCAAAATTAAATAAACGACATGCAAAATGGGTCGAGTTTATAGAGTCATTCCCATATATTATTAAGCACAAACGGGGTAAAGACAATGTCATTGCTGATGCTTTATCTAGGCGATTTACTATGTTATCTCAACTTGATCATAAAATTTTTGGCCTAGAGACAATAAAAGAGTTATACGCCACTGATTTGGACTTTAAAGATGCTTTTGAAAACTGTAAAGAGGGTCGAACATGGAATAAGTATGTGCTGAATGAAGGGTTATTATATCGTGCTAACAAGCTATGCATCCCAGCTAGCTCCATTCACCTTTTGTTCTTACAGGAAGCTCATGGAGGTGGTTTGATGGGACACTTTGGAGTGAAGAAAACAGAAGACGTGCTGTTCACACACTTCTTTTGGCCAAAGATGCGGAGGGACATCGAGCGCTACGTTTCACGCTGCACTACATGCAACAAAGCTAAGTCACGCTTAAACCCCTATGGTCTTTATATGCCCCTTCCTATTCCTAGTGTTCCTTGGGAGGATATATCGATGGATTTTGTCTTAGGATTACCTAGGACAAAGCGGGGGAGGGATAGTATATTTGTGGTGGTGGATCGATTTTCTAAAATGGCACATTTTATACCCTGTCATAAGAGCGATGATGCTACAAATATTGCTGATTTATTTTTCAGGGAAATCATTCGCCTCCATGGAATTCCCAACACCATTGTTTCCGATCGAGATGTGAAATTCTTGAGCCACTTTTGGAGAAGCTTATGGAGCAAGTTGGGGACTAAGTTGCTATTTTCTACTACATGCCACCCACAAACCGATGGACAAACGGAGGTTGTTAATCGTACCTTATCCACAATGTTGCGGGCTGTTTTGAAGACAAATTTAAAGATGTGGAAAGACTGTTTACCTCATGTGGAGTTTGCATATAATCGATCGGTACATTCTACCACCAAGGTGAGCCCTTTTCAGGTAGTGTATGGGTTTAATCCACGTGCACCCATTGATCTTTTGCCATTGCCTACTTCTGAACATGTGCATTTGGATGCTAAAACACGTGCTGATTTTATTCTGAAAATCCATGCAACAACTAAAGAGAACATTGAAAAGATGACCGAAAAGTATAAACTTGCTGGTAGTCAGGGTAGGCGCCATTTATCCTTTGAACTAGGCGATCTTGTTTGGTTACACTTGAGGAAAGATAGATTTCCAGAACTAAGATAATCCAAATTGATGCCTCGAGCTGATGGTCCTTTTAAGATAGTTAGGAAGATTAACGATAATGCATACAAGCTTGAGTTGCCTGCAGGTTTTGGGGTTAGTCCTACTTTTAACGTTTCAGATTTGAAGCCTTACTTGGGAGAAGAAGATGAGTGTGAGTCGAGGACAACTCCAATTCAAGAGGGGGAGGATGATGAGGACATCTCCCACGCTATCATCCAAGGACCAATCACCCGTTCCCGTGCCCGACGACTTAATCATGAAGTGCGTTCGTTTCTTGCTATCCATAATTATGTGGCTAAGGATGGGATGCTACTTAATGGTGATATTTTGATTCTTAGGAACATGGGAGAAGTACCACTGGACCAGCCACAAGAGGACGAGGCGACACCCCAAGTCAAGTCGGACTCCACTTCAACTCCGAATTCGGTTCGGTTTTCAGCAGACAACACCTACATAAATGGGGCATAACTTTCTCATACGGAGTCCGATTGAAGAGTTCTTATATGCGTTGGAAAGATAACAATGACACCTTTCCAATAGATCTAATGCCACATCATGAATAATTACAGAGACGTTGGAATTATCAGAATAAGTTGTCAGGTGCTGCGACACCGTTTTGGGCCACTTCGGGCCTTGTTTTCGTTTCGGGTTTTAAGCCCAGGTTTAGGGTGATACTCTCAGAAACCCTAGGTATAAATACTCTTTAGCCGTCATTGTTTATGGTAGGTTTTGCTTAGAATTATTCTGCCATCGTAGTCTCGCTGATTTCATCAGTTTGTAGAACCCCACTTCGAGTAATCAAACAATCATCTCGTTTGTGAGATTGCTTCTACTGTGTTCTTGCTTGTGTTCTCGATTCGCATGCAGGGATAAGCCTTCTTGGCGAGGTCAACCACATGCACGCGTGGTTGATAACCAACGGAGCCGTGGTGTAGCGATCGCAGGGTTCGGATCAGCTCTGATTGGAAGCCGGATCGTCAACGTCGAGTTCTCCACAATCGTGATTATCCCCTCCTGACGGAAGATCGGGCACCCCCGTGCGCATCAGATTGGCTAGAAATGTATGTATACATGTTTCTTAGAAATCTGAATTCTACATTTTTGGTTAGATGATAGATTTTGAATGGGTTGCTTCTTAATCACATATATGATTTGAGTTCTTCCTGTTTGATTACCACTGTTTGTGATTTCTTCCGTAGCTATACATGCATGTCCTATTTTTTTTGTAGATTTTTTCAGGGATACATATTTTCTCTCTTGGCATTGGCTTAAGGCTGAATGTAGTTGATGTCTCGATGCAGCTATTAGGTGGCTGGTATCCATTCACCTATCACCTATGAGATTTTTAGATAGTCAATTGCCGATGATATTACTATTTTTTTGGACATGCTTTATCAATCGAAGAGGTTCGGTTTCGATTTGTGGAATTGTCAAAGGATCAAAGCTGAGGTGCAAGAGAAAGATGGTGTCAAGATTTCCTATTTAGGAGCAGGCAAACAACCCTGCCTTTCTTATGTTGTTTGTATTGTGAAGCATATCCTTGTGTCAGCATCCGGTGCAGCCCCTGATAATTAATGCATGCTGCCATCTTGTGCCAGCTCGTAGGATTACCTATCCAAACTAGACCATAGAGGCGCACGTTGCGGCGCCTGTTGCTAAATAGATAATAATTAAAAAAGCATAGAATTGTTGAATAGAAAAAAGCAAAATATATAGAAAGCATGTATATACGAAAGGTTTAAATACGTAAAAGGATTCAGTTAAATTTATATTGTTGGATTTGTTATGTTATGTAGATGAAAGGGAAGAGGATAGATTGAATTGCAAAAGAGGAAAAAGATCAAAGTTTTTCTGTCAGCAAGAAAATGTATCATTGAAGAAATTGAAATGGAGATATAAAATAAATAAGGGCAGGACATACAGAGAACAGATGGGACTAATGTCCTGCAGTGCCAAACAGAGCGCGATACATGATCAAGGTTCTACATTAAGATTGGCTACATGATTGTTGTCGCATATATTATCTGGAAGGGTTAATGGATCGATTAGAAAAGGACTGGCAAAAATGACAGCATTTAATATCTGATATAGCAGGGTAGGAGAACTGGCATAACAGGATGCTGAAGGTCTTTTTATCAGTGCTGGTTGGGCTACTGTACATTGTTTTCCATGGAGCATGTGAAATCTGACCTGTGAATCAAAAACTGTGTAAATGAATAGTGAATCGTTGAGGTAGAAAATAGTGCGTATTGATCAATGGATAGAAACTATATCTGATCTATGTGGGGAAACTAATCATGATCGGCACTGCAATTAATGCAAGAATCGAGTAATATATTATCTGTTGCATGTTGAATGTGCGTTGTAGGTAACAAATTATATATTATATTTAGTATAGACAGCAATTGCAGAAAGTAAACGATGAATGAGCAGCTACCATGTGAGAGATAGACATATAAAGCTGTGATGATTAGCAATATTTTCAGATAAAGGTATAGACGGTTCGATGTGCTGTTCAGTTCATGTCAGTCTTGCGTTTTAGGATATATAGTATATATCACTGTTTTTATAATCGGTAAGCTGGTCAAGTAAAATACATATTGTCTTGGCATGAGAGATGTCAATGCTATAGCATGGAAATATGCATATTGAACTGATTAGGAGTTTGCATCTTGTTCTTGTTTTGGTTATGCAAATTGCTATTTTAAAAGCGGTACAATATAGAACCATATATTGTACCAGATAGTGAGTGTTTTGATTATTATGTATGGAACTGAAGAATGTAGTTTTAGAGGAAAGAGAAGACATGCAGTCTAAGAATTGTAATAGAAAAGAGGAAAAACCTGGTATTGTCAAAGAACATGCATAGCGAGCGCTAGGCAGTCTCTTTTAATAGTATATGTGAAGATACATATGTTGCGTCTTTTGAGGCCGGCAGCATGCGCAAAACTGGACCAGTTAGTTGTTATGGTTGTGCGTTTTCGTCCCATAATGAGCCAAACTTGGTGCGTTGTATTCCTGGCCATATCTATGATGCTGAGGGTGTCAATTGGCTCAGTTAGGAAGTTTTTGAGGTATGTAGCTGTGAAAGGCACTGAGAAGTACTACAGAGATAAAAGGAAGAGCAGTGTAAGAATACTGTATATAGTATTTGATCGTAATAAAAAAGGGAGAACTATCACCATTTTTTTGTTCCAGCCAATGAAAGTTTTGGTCATTGTGCGCACATAGTGTGGGAAATGTTGTCTCGTAGTGCCAACTATTTGTTGTACATAGTGCACTTCTTTTCTTGTCATTTGCACCTTGTTGCCAAATATGCAAATACTGTTGTAACCTCCTACAGATAGAGGACCATAGGGACCTAGACAGAACAAAATAAATGTATGATAGTGCTGCAATGGCTGAGTGATAAGATCATTAATATTGCTATAGTACCTCGTTTTATAGTTTTCTTTGACAGTTTTGGTTTTTGAACTGTACGAGAAGACAATGAAACATCCTTATTGTTGCAAAGGTCAGATTCTGCATAAGAGACAATTAAATAACAAGGTGACCATTAACATACATCTAAGGAAAAGATACTGTAGGGCATAAGTTATATATATGAAGGTACCACTGTCATCGCTAATGTCAATGATATCGTTTGATGCTTTAGGATTTCCCTTGCACTTCTCATGATGAAAGCCATGAAGATATACTGTCACATTGTTAGAAGAGGTATCGCTTCCTGGAGGATTTGAAGCTGCCAGTTTCAGACCCTACATATGCATTAAAGCATGCTTAGAAGATGGAATATACTGTACCAGGTGTGTCCGATTTAGGCTGGCTCCTTTCCATGTTCATGTTCATTTACTTGATGTGCTATGAAATAATTTGAACATCGCAATCTGATAAGAGATGAGAGAATGTATTGTTGCATACGCATTGCACTACATATATGGTAGAAATTAAGCACTATTTTAACTAAGGCGACAAAGGATTGGGCCTATACTGTGTGTGGCACAGGTATACCTCTGTTCGTTGATTGACTTTTGGTAAAAGCGCAGTATTTATGTAGGTTTTTATTAAGAAAAAAGAGCATTTGTGGTACGTGAGATAGATTTGCTAGCTAACGTAAATAATATGAAGCATTATTTATGAATTTTCAGTAATGCAGAAACTTACGTACACCGAAGAGAGTAAGATATATCATCAAAGCTGAATGTGCAAAAGAAATGAATATTGAACAGTGCGGGAGCAGTTAAATAGAAAATGAATGAGTTGGATTGCGGTATTTATATACAGATCTAGAATCAAAAAAATAGTACCATATAAACAGGAAAATAATGTGAATTTGACGATAAGTGAATATACCAAACCTGTCTATACGATAGGAGCTGATAGTCAGAACAAGGGAACGGATGCTAGGTCTGCTGAGAAATGGCAGTAAATCTGTAGAGAGGGTATATAAACAGGATGAATGACAACAGCCGAAAAGGTGAAATAAAAATAGAAATGTGACCGTAGAGTGTGAGAAACTGAAAGTAGATGAATGATGGAAAAGGGAGGGATGAGTTAATATAGATTATGTAATGCGTTTGGTTTCGGGCGAAAGAACAATATTGGTAGGACGTAATATGAAAGGGTTGGAATAGAACAAGAAAAGGGAATCAACGGAACGAGGGAGTAAGTGCAACACATGCTCAGCTCAACGCATTCCTAGATCAGTAGATGGAAGTACCTGCATGTAGGATACAGTACATGTTAGTATCTGTGGAAGGACTATGTAATTGACATATTATAGTATAAAATTGCTGTTAAGAGTAGATGTCTGACCTTGTCAAATAATATGGATAGTGTGTGTTAGATGACCTTTCTTGCTGCTGTATGAAAAGAGACAGATATCTTCTTTTCTGAAGCTTGTATTTCGCTTGCCTTGATATTTGGTCTTTTCTGAGACGTACTTGATATTTGGTCTTGTTATGGGGGATTTTGACTGATAAGTAGTTAATTGGTTTAGCTAGGAACTTCCTGAGATGTGCATTTGTGAATTTTACTAAAAAGTACTGAAAATAAAATAAGAAGATCATGGTAAGGATGGTTTCATCATAGTTTGTCTTTGTATGGTGTCAGCGAATTTGCTAAGATAGGACAGACTGAGCATCATATAGACAATGAATTCGATCCCTGATATTTTTTAATCCAAATAAAAATGACTTACACCATTGCACCTTCGCAGTTTGCAGGGAGTAGCAATTTTTAGAATAGAAGGATGCAAGGATGACTTTGATAGCAGTTTGTTCAACTAAATTTACAACGGCAAAGAAAGTAATCCTTATTCTACGCTGTAGTTCCAAAAAAGCATTTAGAAGTATATATAGTTCAACCTATGCATACACTGTACAGAAAGACCATATCAAAAAGGCAAATGCATCCTGGAAAAGAATTAAAGCCAATTTAGAAGCAACAGTGAAAGTTTACCATACAATGCCACAACGACTACCTGTTGCAAAAGTCAAATCTTATCTACACAGTCTAATTGTGTTTCCCACCCCATTAGTGCAACTAACACCTAAAATTGGAGAAACCATAGCAATAAGCGAGATAAGTTGGAGTGAGTGCCTGTCCAGGTCCTTGAAGCATGCATCAAGGACTAAAAGGGTGACAGGAAACAGAAGGAGCAGAATGGATAAAATAAATAGAGTTCAAAAATTAATAAAGAGGCCAAACCATGTAGAAAATAAATCAAGTGTTCGACACTAGATTCTTCAGAATAATAAGTTGGACGTATGTGATCGGCATCACTACATGATACATATACATATATATGGAACAACAAAAGGTCAGCCATTCATTGCAGTCAATAAACCAAAACAGAGTGGTACTTAAATTTATATTTAAATTCTTCTCTGTTGCAATCTACCTAGGGATTGTACACACATTTCATGTGCCTATTGCATTGAAAAGTCAGGATAATGAAATTTGACTTTTCATCCAAATAGTATGTTATTGTGAGAGCCTTGCAAGGCTGTAAGCCTATGTCACATATGATTTACTTGCCAGAACATGCTCCTTTTTTGGACCATATAGTCAAACATGACAGAGTAACTGGGTATAGCAGCTAATATATGTGGATAACAAGAGATGACGAGTCCATGAACAATTTACATAATTTCGAGGAACTTATTTGGATAAGGTTACAATGCTAAGCTTGTTATATTATATGGAAAATTTATTTTGCTTTGCATACTGGCTCCAAGAACATGAACAAACAAAAAGGATTAGTAATCAAACCTAATACAACAGTGTTCCAAGGCTTCCCTACACTTCAGCGACTGGTTTCCTTCATAGACAGGTAGTGGTGCGAACCAAGAGGTGAAATATCGAATATCCAACTATGTTCTCATGAGAACAAGTAAGGCATGTTATAGAAGTCAAAGACTTGTGCGGAAGTATAGCTCAAATTGAAGAAACTAAGAACTGAAGTTAAGTTTGCAACCAAGGCTGCCAAAGCTTGAACTTCTTTCAGAGCTTGCCTCTTGCAATCAAAAAATAGAAAATGCAACATTAGTCAATCATGATCTAATTACTGAAGCATGAGAGCTGATATGAAGCTACTTGTCCCTATTATGTCAAAACTGACAACTAATACTGTGCATAGCTACAGGACACATGAACATCACAACACTATCCTTGAGCATACATAAGCAAAGAAGTAACTACTAATGTCAGCAGCTCTAATACGACAACAACAAACATAAGAATCCTAGGCAATGAAGTAGTAAGTACCTAGCTACATGATCTGAATAATAACCAGCTCTAAGAACATGGCCACCTGTGCAAACGCAATTTAGAGGTAACTGAAAACTATAAGATCCATAAAATGTATTATGATAAAAATAAGAATTTCACATGGTCTTATCTTACAATGAACCTGAAAACTATGAAAATATATAGAGATAGACCTAAGTGGAGGCTGTGTAACTATTGTTTTTATGGAACATCTTTTAGGAAATATGTGTCCAGGACAATTGTATTATTTTCCAGTGTTCAAGTGCCATTGTTGTGTACGCATCACAACAATTCAAGAATCCTTTGAGGATAGAACAAAGAACTGAAATTTTGGAAGTTGCTATTCATCATCACCCCGCTTTTCTTTGTTCCGCCACTCAGAAAAGTAGCTATCCTCACCTTACTAAGTTGAGGCTTCGACCACACGTGGGAACTTTTGGTTGGATGATTTTAAGTTGAATGTTAAGTTCAAATCATCAGTATTTAGAAAGTGTTCGATCATTGTCTACAAAATAGAACATTTTGAGTGGACCCCGGAATTGTCCAGACCGAGCACCACCTGTTGCCGCGACCCCCCAGCAGTCCAGCTAAGCTGCAGTACATATCTGCAAGAACCAAACACAAATCAAATCCAAACCCAAGAAACATCCTCGTGCAGAGCTCGATCTGCAGAGAGAGAGAGAGAGACACACACACACACACACACATAGAGAGGTGTTGCTCGGCGATGGGGAAAATGCCGTCGTACCTGAAGATGAAGATGGACCCATCAGGTGGCGCATTGGAGGCGGTGCAGGCGCTGATCGAGTCCGACCTACGGGAGCTGGGCGTGGCAGCACGGAAGCTCGCCAACCTGTTCCCGTATTGCCGTAGAAGTTTCACTGGAAAACTGAAAGCCAAGGCGAGCAGCAATTGTCAAACCACGCAAAATCCTGGCTGAAAGAAATTGGAGTCTAAATTCGTCTTGGATAGACAAGGATAATATCAATCTAGAACATTCCATGAAGACCTACCAGGGTCCTGCTTGAAGGAAACATGGGCAGGAATCATTGTACACACCTGATTGATGATTTAAGGAGTTAGGCAGAAGAAAAGGGGAAAGGAAACAAGGGTATTGTCGAATCTATGGCAAAATTGAGAAGACTCGCACTGACTATTACCTTATTTTTTCTTATATCCCTTACTCCATTCACATAATCATAAATTCTGTAGTTAAACGGGTTAAAGAATAGACTGCCATACAAGTAGTGCAACAATGTTAGTAATTTAGCTCCTGCAATATTTCACCAAAGCAGCATTTGTCAAACATTTGAAATAAAAGATTTCCTTCAGAAGATTACCCATTTATTGTGAAGTCTCTTTCATATAATTCTTCCAGCGAAGAATATCCCCCTCATCATAACCATTTAACTCTTCTGAACAATCTAAGTCGTCACTTCCTTTCAAATGATTATCATTTGTACTGAAGCTTGAAACCTGTAAGAGCAAAACAAATCCCAAGCAAAAAAGGGTTACAGAACATTGCTCCAAAAAAACAATATTCATAATGCCGATGTTCCCGTGAATAACAAAGCATATTGGAAAGCATCTGCCAATGATGATACAGCGTCTGAAAACATGTTTCTTAATCTAGAAAGAATCAGAAGCAGGATAATGGAACAAGGGCACCAGAGTTTCTGGGAAAAGAAACACATATGATCTTTGAACAAGCCAAGACCTGCTTCAGACTTGCAGTAGTAATCACATCAAAATCTTTAGGTACCCTTTTCAGTAGCAAATCTCTTACACATCCCCCAACAAGATAAGCTTCAAACCCTATAAAGTTACTTTTTCCTTGAGTACTGCATACACTCTTGTATTCCGTAGTATGTGCTTTAGTGCAACATTGTGTTAAACAGCAAATATATGACATGAATGGCATACCAAAGCTCTTAACTCAGAAACAGAGATAAATAGTCAAGAGACTTGTTATGCACCTTTTCGTTTTAGCATTTGTAGAACAGGCCAAGCATTCCGAGGTATAGCACCCGTGGGAATACCAACAGCCCTCGAGTCAAAATATCTCCAGGATGAAGGATCCACGAATCCTGCACAAAGTCGAATATTTTGAATTCACGCTGTAGAATCCAGTTTGACAACAACGTAAAGTTATATTTGGTTTTTCCATTTAGATCCTAAGGGCGTTTAGCTATGGATCAATCTTCACTGAAATCGAAACCACAGCCATTTACATGCGCTTCTAGTTCAATCATATTTTGGTTATTACGGTTTACTTGCATTGCACCTGTTTTTACTGAAAACAAAGACTTGTGCGGAACACCTAAACAATTGAGCGATCCTCATAAGCCAATAACAACTCCAAATAGAACATGACCAAGACCAATAGCACTATGTTCTAGAGCTAACAAGCTCCGCGTGTAGCACAACAGTTGCAAGGATAGATATGCTTTACACTTGGAGCATCAAGCATCTGCACTCTAGAATTACCATGAGCAACCAAGTTATCACCTGGCCTAGGGGCGGAAGTGGAATGCTCGTTCTGCATACCACCGCCGTCACCTTCCTTCCTCGAGCTGAACTGACTCATCTGATAGCAATAGAAGTGACGTGAGGTAGAGTAAGAAAATCTTCGCTGGAGTGCACTGATGGCGAGATGCTCGACGAAATGCCCGAGAGGGGGGGGTGGTGGAGCGGCTAACCTGGAGATAGGAGGCCGCGGATCGGAGGCGGGAGAGGAGTGTAGACGGGGGCGACAGCAAGGGGTCTGCGCACCGTCGGGGCGCCGTCATGACATGGCCTCGCGGCGGCAAGCATAGGCGCAGGAGGCAACGCGGCGGAGAGGTCAGTGGAGCAGTGCGTGCGCAGGCGGGCGTGCCGGTGTGTGTTTGCGGTGGCGTCTTGGTCTTGGTGCCGGGCGGCAGGGCGAGTGGCCTAGCTTATGACGGAGTGGGTGCTTCCTAGCGGCGCGGTAGCAGCCCAGAGGGCCTCTCCCCACCCCGTTCTCATCGTAGATGTCCACTGACACGCGGGAATCCTTCGGGCTATGCTGGAAGCAGGCAGCGTGCGATTCAGGCGATGCTTTAGAGAGACGACCAGGAGAGTGGGGGAGGAGAGAGGAGAGGACCTTGGGGAGGTACCACGCGACGGAGAGCCCCGCAAAGCCGGCGCCGAGGACGGCGTAGCGGAGAGGGCGGCCGCCGTGCCGTCGGGAACGGGGGGAGGGAGAGCGTCGCTGGGAAGAGGGGAGGGGGAGGAGCTCACCTGCAAGGGAGCAGCCGCCGTCGCCGCCGCCATCGCCTGGATAGGAGCCGAAGGGTCGAGAAGCCTTCGATTTTTCCTGCGCAGTAGCGGCCGCACGACGCTGAGCTCACGGGGCAACACAGGCGCCCGACGCACCACGGGCCACCTAACGGGTCCTCACGCACCAACCCGGCACCCGAATCAACGAGCGGCCAGCGATTTTGTCACAGAAAGGCACATCACTCCCTCCGATCGCCCCATTAGTAATCTAATCCACGAACCGGTAGGGGCCGGCGCGCCCGGCAGCGCTCCCCTGCGCCCACACGGAGGCAATCTACGCCGTCCATCCGCGATCCGACGTAATAGAACGCCAAATCACTGAGGAGGCCCGGAGGGCGCCCGGTTTTACTGATACTAATGACGACGCGTGACATGCCACAGGTTGGTTAAACTTGGTTTGTGAAGCCTTCCCAGTAATCCTTTTCAGTTCTCATTAATTGACTAGGAATTCGTTGTTGTAGATTGTATATTATAATAGTTTTAATTGTTTTAGCGTGCTGCTAATTTTTTTAGTGTAATGTTAATTCAAGATTTCTCAGCTGTGCTTTCCTAATCTTCTCAAGTCTATAATGTAATGTTTTCTCATGGTACACAAGCTATGAAACTGGAAAGTGATCATACATAATACTCAGTTTTTTTATTCATTGATTAAGATTTATTCCTTTGCATTCTTACCTACTATAGTTGATTATTTATTCCTTGATGGAAAAAGGATCTATAATGTGTATGACCATAAGTCACTGATGCTACCTCTATTTTCCCACTGTCCTTTTGACCGCACTACTGAAACAATTAGTGACAGTGTCATGCAAGTTCAATCAATGAATACAGTGGAGTTGTATTGCTTTGGAGTTAACCAAGTTAGTTTTAGGCAATACCTTAATTACAGGCCAAAATCGAGGTGCAACATAATGGACTTTTGGCGCCAAAATTTTGAATTTTGAACATTGTTATAGTTTATTGGATTTGTTAAGGTTTGTTAGAGGTGTTATATATAGACTTGCAGCCTAACTACGTGATCTCATCTACCAACAAACTACTAACAACCCCAATAAAATCAGCCTGGCCCAAAATTTTGCCTAGCTATGTGATCTCAGCTGCCAACAAACTGCTAACAACCCAAACAAAATCAACCTGGCTCAAAATTTTGAATTTTTAAGATTCCCCCACATTGAATTTTTTTTGGCTGTAGCTATAAAACTCCCTGCCGCACCAAGTGTTCTTTAGTCCCTATTTCTCCCCACTGATTTTAGAGTATATAATAGCGCCAGATTTATCTTGCTGCACCAACAATTGTTCCCACACAGCAACATGGTGATCCTTTACATTCCATTGAGCTCCAAACGTGTGCAAGCCACACCACCAATGGAAGATTTCATTTTCACTCAGTTCAGCAGGCACGTCACTAGCATTTATTCATGTTTGCTATTTAGATTGGTGAATACACCTTCTCACGCATTTCATTCATTAAACGATGCAGGGATGCACGGTTTGACAAAAGTTTCAACCGTGCACATCTACCACATGACCTGGAACATCTGCACGAAGGTGCTATATAAGGCACACATCAAAGAAACTAGACAAGGAGTCTGAATCCTGCGTGTGATACTTGCTGATCCGACAGTAAGATTCACAAATCCACTTTTTATTTAAGCCACCTCTAAATCTGATTGAAAATATATATTTTGTAGGGGATGAGAATGGAAGCGCTCGCCTACGCAAAACAGGTTGATCGCTTCAACAAATCACTTCAGAGCGGCTTGGTCTATTTATTCACGAACGTGGGTTTTCAGCTGGCCGACATGCCGCTTGACGTGTTCTTAGCCATCTGCTACAGCTTCTTCATCAGCTTGCATGCACGGACCATAGTCCTTTGCTTCCGCCCCGGTTTATGGATTTCCATGAGGTGTATAGCCAGCATGACGGAACAGTCACAGGTACACACATTATTCTGTCATCATCTCAAAATTCCTAGGAGAGGGCTGCGTGGTTACTTAGTAGTCGTTGTCATTATTTTGTGCTTATTTCTCAGATATCATTAGTCTGGTGGTGCACGTGAGCAACATTACATACCAACGTTCATACGGTCGTCGCATGCCAAGACGAGAAATTTGCATCATGAACATACAGTATTTGTTTCATATTTTGTGTATCATTTTATTAGTTGGCTACTAACCTTTACTCAATTAGGCAAGAGTTGATTTTCGTGTGTGTCTATGACCGACATGTTGGGCGTCACATCACACATTGGAGACCAGCTGAATACCAATTTTAGACCTTGGCTGCCGCCCTACTAGAGGTCAACAGGACATGTTGGGCGTCACATCACACATTGGAGACTAGCTGAATACCAATTCTGGACCTTGGCTGCCACCCTACTAGAGGTCAACAGGACACGAGGTATACCTTACTTTTGCTGAGATTTCAACATGTAGATGTATACTGATTCATATTTAAAATACTATAGGGGGGGTTGACCACAATGGATGAGAGCGAATTCGTCTTCCAGCCACACACATCGCTCGCCTATGAACTAGAAGGCTTTCGTGCAACGATAGTCATAGCTCTAGGCCCGGTGTTGCACTATGTCAGTGTTGCGGTTCAACGAAGGAATAGAGTTGCAGTAAACGCCCACCATTAAGGGGCTAACATATAGGATGAGCTTCGTGGGCATACTATTTAGAATGCAATTATATTATTTATCTACATTCGTGATTCCTAAGTGTCAGTTTCATTCAGTTCTTGTTTTAGAGTTAGTTGTAGGGCCTGGAAACTATATGTTTGTGCCTGGTGTGCTTATATTGATCTATTTCGTCTCCTGTTCTGGCTACTATGCCTACTACGATTGTATGACACTACAAGTTCATTGCTACCAACCACCCCCCTCCCCAGCCCAGCAGCCTCACATGATTGTAAGCAGCAACATGTAAGGACCACATGTTTCATTTAAACATGATATCACATAAAAATAATTTCCTTGGTTTTCTCTCCAAAACCAATACGGTTTGTATAAGGGATAGTAAAGACAAGGAGTCCTTAACAAACTAACTAATCCTTAGCACACTAACAAATGCTAATAGAAATCTAACAATCTGAATGCTATACACAAGCAACATGCAGCAGATTTTGTTGTTAAGATCATTTTTCTCTTTCTTGCGTGAAAGATGGGATATAACAGCTTTCTCTTTGCCATGTGACCCAAAACCATACTCACATAAAACAAGTATCCTTGTTTTTATCTCCAAAACCAATACCGTTATTGTAAGAATACTAAAGATAAGGAATTCTTATCAAACTAACTAATCCTTAGCATCCTAACAAATTATAATAAAATCCTAACAAATCCAAACCCCATATACAAGCAACATGTGCATTGTTGCACTAGATATTGTTGTGAAGAATTATTTCTCTCTTGTGTCAATGGATAAAACAACTCTCTCTCTCTCTCTCTCTCTCTCTCTCTCTCTCTCTCTATTATATGACCAGCACACAGTCGGATAAAAAAACTGACAACAATAAAGGATTTGGATTAGAACCATATAATTTGACAAAAAAAATTATAGAATAGCTTCAAGCCAAATAAATATGGAAAAAACGTTCATACATGTGTTTAGAAAACCAATATATTGCTACTTGTTAATGGTGGTGGAAACCAGCATAGATATTTACCATTCACGCTATGCTTTTAGCCAATTGCTCAATTCTTCGAGCAATAATTTGCTGGTTTCCACTTAAATATACGTTGAGGAAGGACATTACAGCGGATGATAACATAACTTTCTTGATTTTCTCAGTGAAACAAATACATTTTTTATAAAAACAGCAAAGGTAAGGAATCCTCAACAAACTACTTAACGCTTAGCATGCTAACAAATCCTAACAAATAAATCTAATAATTCCAAACTCCACACAGCAGCAACATGTGCACCAGATTTTTTTTCTCTTTCCTACGTGGTAATGGGATATATCATCTCCCGAACAACTCCAATCTCCTCTCTTCCTCAAAAAGAACAACTCCAATCTCCTCCCTCCTACCATGGCAGACACCAAGGACAACCCTACCGTTGTGGACTTCGAGGAAAACTCCAAGATGCTCACTGCTTCTCTTGTGGAGGACACCGAGGAGCACTATAAGGCCGACATTGCTCTCCTATGGAGGACGCGGAGGGCGCCAAGGACGACTCCAAGGCTTTCGTCGCTTGTCAATTGGAGGATGCCACGGACGACTCCATGACGCTCACCACTTCTCCCGCAGAGGACACCGAGGAAGATTCCAAGGCCCTCGTTGCTTCTCTCTTGGAGGATGCATCGGACGACCGCAAGCTCCTTCTCCCTCGTCCCACTGCGAATGACTACAAACCTTCTACTACTGATCTAGGGGTTATTTTCTTGAAGATGCGGACTCCAAGGCTCCTCATCTCTTCTCCTATGGAGGACGCTGTGAACGACCACAAGCTCCTCCACCCTCCTCTTGCTGCAAACATCTTCAAAATATTGCCTCGTAAGCTAGAGCTCTATTTTCTTGAAGAGGCAGACTCCAAGGACTTCATCACTTCTCCCGTGGAAGACGTCGTGAATGACTGCAGGCTCCTTCTCCCTCCTCTCGCGGCGGCTGCATGGCGTCCACAACGGCTTACCTGTGCAGTAGTTCCGTCCATGTCGAGTATCATGCCTCTCACTGTGAAACACATCGCCGATACACAACAATCTATCACCGGAAAAAGGGGTGCCCCCTTTGTCATCGACGGTGCACAGATAGAAAAGGTATGGAATTATGCTTTCAATTCCTAATTAGTGTGTGCTTATGGATACCAGTGCTTTTCTAGATTAAGCTTGTGTGATTGGTGAAAGACAAGGTGGAGAAGATGACAGATATGTCCTTCACGCTTGATGATGGCACCAGTCGCATTAATTTCATCAGATGGTGAGGGCATTTTACTATACGCTATTAACAAGTTTCAATTTACATGGTTATTTAATAATTACTTTTTATTTTATAGGGTGAATGATGTTTCAGATGCTACTAAAACTGCTCTAATTAAGTATGTGTAGAACCTAGAGGGAGTTGTACTGCTTCTCTAGGTTTCAGATGATGAATACTTTGCAACAGAGTTTGTTTTTGGAGTTGAATGTTAGGTTGTAAGAATGCAATATTCATGTTCGAAATGTGTATATCGGATGTTCTGGTATTCTAATCAGAACTTCCGATGTATTTTGGAAGATCAGATCTCGACTATGTTTTTAGTGCTCTAGAAAAACCGGAGGTTCCGGTTTAATGATCGGTAATTCCGTTGTGTTTCGGAAGTTCTATGATTCGAAGTCGGAATTCCCGAGTTTGAAGTCGGAGGTTCCAACTTCCATTTCCGGAGGCTCCGAGTTCAGGTTCTGGACTCGGCTTCAGTGAATGTCTGGTGGATTTCCAAATCGTGTCTGTGGAGTCAAAATTGAAGTCGGAGGCTCCGACCTTCAATTCCGGAGGCTCCGAGTTCAGGTTCTGGACTCGGCTTCAGTAAATGTCTGGTGGATTTCCAGATCGTGTCTGTGGAGTCAAAATTGAAGTCGGAGGCTCCAACCTTCAATTCCGGAGGGACCAAATTCAATCTCTGGACTCAGCCCTCAGACCACGGGTGTGAGAATCGGAGGTTCTAATCCAGGAACCGGATGTTCCGATAGTGAAAAATTTTTAACCATGAGTTCTTTCTGATGAATTAGAGTTTGGTCAATTTGTATCGTAAAAATTGATGGAATTATTTTCTCGACTAACTTGGGTCAAGTTGAAAACTTGTGCTCACAACCGGTTTGCTTGTCTACTAGTGTGCAGGGTTAATGAGTGCGACGGTGGTTCGGTCACGAGGATCGGCATGACGCCTAGAGGTCGAAGGTGCGATCAAGATGGTGGCAATGACATCGGGCGGCTCAAGACGGAGCCTTAGTAGACAAGGCAAAGGTGGAGACAAGATGTGAGGACCAAGTTGGTACGAGGGCACTCTTGTAAAAGTACGGACACCACCGAAGCAAAATCAAAGAAATCACGACGGTAGCCAATGATGCGGTTTAGGATTAGACTTGTGGTGGTAGGAAGGTTTTAGGGTGGATAGGTGGCTTAGACGCTTTGGGATGCGTGCTAAGTGCTCTATGCCCTCAGGTGGGCTTTAAGACCCAAGTGGAGAGGGGTATGCCCCTTCCACTATAAATAGGAGATGGTGGGTTTGTAAAATCCTAACTTTTGGATGATCCTTTGTAAGAGCTGCTCAAGAGAGTTTTGGTCTTAGTGGAGAGGCTTCTAAACATCAAGAAAATCAATACAAGAAGAGTTTAAAGAAGAGAATATGTGTTCTTGAGATTCTCTCTCCCTCTCTCTCTTTTTCTCTCTTTTGAATTTTCGTTTTCTTGCCTCTTTGTTTTGAGATCTCTTGGATATGGCAAGTTAGTGATGAAAGATCATGTTCATGTTAATTCAATGCTAGCATACCCGAAGAATCTCTCATTTCCATCTTGATCTCAGATCTATATTGGAGGAAAGGCAAGTCTTTGGGGTTTTCAAGTTTGATACTTTTTGAGGAACCAATCTTGTTTTATGGGGCTTAGAATATGTTGCTAAGATATGTGAGATAATTTCATGTTAATTCCTTATCAACATACCTCACAAGGTCCTAGGAATCAAGGATTTGATTTTTGCTCATCTTATTAGCTAGGGCTGGTTTTTGAAGTCAGAAAACAACAGATAATAAATTGGCATTTTATCTTAGCACAGACAAGCTTTTGACATGATTCCAATTGGAATAGCTTCGTAAGTCTCTTGTCTACCACTGTGCAAAATTTCATACAATTTCGTTGGGTACATCAAAATCTGCAAACGTTTTTCCAAGCGATAGTCTACTGTTTTTGCCAATATAGGAAGCTTCGACTTTCTCACTCCGGAAATTCCAATCCACATCGGAAGTTCCGACCCGGAAGTCTGAAGTTTCAATTTTTCCAGAGGTTTTAGAAATGGGGTTACTTCGGAACTTCCGGTAAGGTCAGAACTTCCGATATTTCTACTCTGGAACTTCCGATATGTCTGGTTTTGGCTCCACTGATTTTGATTGCTTTTGTCGATGGTTTTCCGTTGCATTATCTGATTTGAGTACATTGCATTGTGTTTTTGTTTTCAGAAGAAAATTTTGAAATTGACATTCACCCCTGTCAGAAGCCACTGATCCAATAGTATGTATAAGTTGTAACATAAATTTATGCCGCCCATGCATGTCATTGTCTTTATTTTCTACAGAAAATTTACCACCTTTGCCTCCAAAATATTATGTGCCTAGGAATGGTATGTATGTTGTTGTGAATTGTAGCCTCAGGGGACTCCAGGGAATGAAGTGTGCTACTACTTTGTCAGTCAGGTAACATTTGCGATAGACTATTCTCGGTTGATGCATTTAAAGATGCAAAATTTAATAAAGTTTTTATTTCAGACCTATAAGTGATTTCAACGAGATCACGCTTCATTTCATTCAGTGCATAAGAATGAATATAGAGAACACTAGATCAAAGGTATACTTATGTTTTATATATTTTTCTTATTAAATGCATGTTATAACAGACATGCTAAGTCTCGTTCTATCACAGCGACAACTCAAGATTTGCAATCCTTAAACACGTGAAGAGCTTGGATGCTTGGATGGCGATCCCAAAGATTTCCTTATTACTGAGGTAAATTAAAGCTTTCCTCATTACTAATGTAAATGAAAGTTAAGTCGAATTTCATATATCGTCCTATTCATAATCCTCAATGATAATGTTTGGGTTGCACTTGCGGGATCCTGTTGAGCTAAGTAAGCAGTTAGTTCTTCAATTTATCTATATCTTTAACAATTCAGATCAAAGTTTTCAATTTCTACTCATGTTAAAACAGCTATGTGGTACTAAATGATTGTTAGTGTGGCTAGAAATATGCAATACAGCAAGGCTCTTGACCGCGATAGGGAGAGGAAAGGGGTGAAGCCGACCAGATTTCTTTCTCTTATCATGGTGGTCCGCAAGTATTTCTAGCCACACAGACAATTAAGTTGATTTTTTTTAAAAGAAAGACATTCAAGTTGCATCAAATGCTTCTGTTCTGTCCATCTGGCTGATAGTATATTGGGTTTGTTCAAGATAAGGATGTGCTACTGGCAATCTATTGTCATCTCTGATCACTGAGTTTGGCCCCAGAAGATTGGATCCTAATTGATCCATGATTGTATTTGTAGTTTTGTAGAACCTTCTTTATTTAAAATACAAGAAAAAACAAGGACAAAATGATTGTCACATCGCTTAGATTGAGAATAGGCCAATGTTTGAACAGGACCACCAAATTCAAGGAAAGAAAGGAAAAGAAAGGACTTTCATGTGAATTCTGAAAACAAAACGCTTACTTGACATGGTAGGCTGGTACGCTATCTACTAAATTGAAATAGTATGCTATCTATCTAAGAGCCGATTTTGTTCAAGAAACAGAGTCACCCTAGAGACAGCATAGAGAGATGAATGAATATACATCTTCCCTCTGCGGAGCAGCCCTATTCTCTTTATTAAAGCTCACTCACCATCTCCGACGAAAAACTCCAACCACGTTAACTCCCTACGCAGTTGAACCACAGAGAAATAGAGGAGAGGACGATTGAAGAACAAAAAAAAACGAAAAACAGAACAAGGGAGGAGATTGTTTCAGGCTTGCATATCTGCACCGCAACCGAAGAGAAGATACATGAGCTAGGAAAGGTAGGTGAGGAGGTTCAGAATAGTGACAGCACACTGAACCAAAATGAAAGAAACAGAGCTAAGTTCTTGGATGCTTGGATGGCGATCCCAAAGATTTTAATTAGAACTCTTGCTGTGCTCTTGGTTTCGGTACTGAATCGAACATGAGAGCTTGGCGCGAGACTATGATGTTTATAACAATAATGTATAAGAGTGAAGCAGCGGATCCTCAATCAAACATTTCTTTTACTTTAAAAAGGAAGAATAACGCTAGGCTACACATAATCATCCATAATAAGAACAAAGCATTCGAAGTATTAGGATAGGGATAATCTGCTTATATCATCACTGGTAAAAGTGTTCCTTTGACACCTTATAAATCTGCTTGCCAATGAACGACCAAATTTGAAGTCGTTTTCTATCCCATGGACTGAGGTAACTGCAGTTGCAATCTGAACAAAGCCAGGATATAAAATTAGATGGAAATCAATCTAAATGTACTTCAAACAGACTATAGCCAACTATTTAGTTGCATCCAATAAGCACTCAACGTAAGAATTACATTCATACAATTTGAGAATGTATGTGTCTAGAGTTCCACTTGAGGATGTACATTTCAACAGTTCAGGTTTAAATAATTCATAAAATCTATTTTGTATATGTCTAAAAATTGATTTTGTAAACATCACGAAATTCTTGATTATGTGATTAGCTCACCTTCCAGTGGGATTCCACATGACATGAGTCGCCATAAAATGTTCTTCTGTGGCCATGATCTCAAGATCATCAACATTGTAGAACTCCAATTGGCCATTGAAACCCTTCAGCCCAGCAAGAACAATGAACTGCCTAGCAGGATGCCTAGAATAATGCATTAGCCTGCTTGGCACATCAAACTTATAGTAAGAATCTGATTATGACTACTTAATGAGAAGTTGTGCATTCATTCAAAAGCACATTGGTGTTTTTACCGGAAAATAGGTCATGAAACACTAGAAACACCAATACTTCCACCAGTAGTGAATTCTCTACACATACAAGAATGATAGTCAGATTGAAAAAGATATGAATGGAGAAATAAATCTAAGACAGTCTTACATGTGTCTCACTACCGTTGCTGGGCTCATGGCTGCTATATGTGGCCAAATATCTCTCACCTAGAGAGAAATCAATTAGTTGAACCTGTAGCAAGCCACTGTCATATAGAACAACACTAAAATTTTGATAGAACAGTGTAGCACAAACCAATACCTGTGGATAAGCAAAGCGCATTAGACGCACAAACTCACCACCACCCCAAACCTGTATGCCTGCCTATGCACTATCGCCAAGTGTGTACCAAGAGGACCATTGAATAAAACTATCCATCCAGTACTTTTATGTATGCCTGCCTATGCAAGCAAAAAAATGGGTAAGATAAGTATATTCATGATATTAGTTCTACTTATAGAAGTGGCAGGCCATGAACTTAACTTTTCAATCAATCTGTAAGCATGAAGTCCAAAGCACCTGCTTTTTGGTACACAAGCTCAGGCATAGCCTGCCTAGCATCATTCCAATACACCTCAGTAAACGTACTAGCACAGATGACAAACTGATCTATGGCCTTCTCATCAGTTAGCCACTATGCAAATTTGTCTGCAATACACAAATGCAATATCAAGACATTAGGTGGTTATACATGACAAATTTGGCTATGTCAAAAATGTTAATGCTGAAAAGAAATCAACTCGTGGCAAGTAGAAAAGAAAAACACTTACCCTAGGTGTGTATGTCTTGTTTTCAGCAGGTGTCCATTCATCAGGAACTTTCATGTACTTCTCAAAGTCCTCAAACATATTAACTTCTAATATGTGAAACCTGTTCAGTATCACGCGCTAAGGAAGCAGGCAATATGCATGGTTCAAAGAGATCTGCAAATGTTGAGAATTGAACATTTCACTGTTTCAGATTAACTATTCCCCTTGGCAATCTGTAAAGCTATCAGAGTTCATAGAGTGTAATATTTACCTAGCAAGAATATCCTCCAAAATAATACGATGGCATGGTGTCACATAGTGTATGCACATTCTTAGACACTGCCCAACAGCAAGTTGGACAAGGTAATTCTCACCATTACCTGAAAATAAAAAATGTTGCGTTGTTTCAAGAGAGTGGATTTTGTACATGTACATGTGGATACATGACTTAAGGATTTAGGTCAATTTCTAATACTTGTTCATCTAAAAAAATTCTCAAAAAATTCATAGATATTCATCATGTTATAACATGCATACTCACAAAATTTCATGCAAAAGCATGAATTTTTTTTCTTTTTTGTGTAGGGCACTCTTGATTATATTTTTGCATGAAATTTTGTGAGTATGTACATTATAACATGATGAACATCTATGAATTTTTTGAGATGCACAAATATGAGAATTGACCTAAATCCTTACCTCATGTATCCACATGTGCATGTACATTTACTTTTCCCTTGTTTCAAAGGGAACAAAAGGGAATGCAACTTAACAAAATTTGCAAGCACGCTGGCGAATATACTACATGGTTTCCCAATAAAGCCAAATGACAGTGTCAACCTACGTTGAGATATTGCACGAGCTGTTCCAGTGTCATCTGCATATGCAAATGCATGAGGTGCCCTTTTAACACAAAAATATGGGCATCCTGCAGAAGATATCAATAATGGAAAAATTAATCATTTTCACCCAAACAAATGGTATTCATAAAATGCTAAATCGTTGTTTGTCAGATCAAGTTGCAAAAACATGTCCAGTTGTACAGGCAATCTATATCGAATTCCTCCAACTCTTATATATGTATAACTCGGTAAAAACTAGGAAATCAACCAAATTCAGTTCACTAATAATGAAACCCCTAACATGTACAGATTCTAAAGAAAACAATACTGTATTGTAAAAAGAAAGCACATCTTGTGGCAGCAGATCAATTAGCACGACATCCTAATTAATCTCTTCTAGCTAGGGTGGTTGTAGAAATGATGTGCTTCAATAAAACTTTAGTCTCTCGGTGCCTATGCCAATTACCTATGCCTGCAAAACATGAACTCCTTTCTTGAGTTCTAAAGGATCTAAAGGTAACTCTAAATTGGGTCCAAGTCATCATCATCCTCAGCATCCTACAAGGGGATCAAAAGCATGTCATACAGCAATGCTAAGTCGGCAACATCACTATGCTTGAATCCAGAGAAGATCCATTAAGACTAGCATAAATATTAATATTACAGGAAATTTGTTCCATACTACTTGTGCATAGTGAGTTGGCTTCGATCAAATTAATCTGATTCTCTCATCTCTACCAGATGTCTTATTGGATTTGTATGGACCAATAGCTCGCAGTATGGATCAATTTCGTAGGTGGGAAGGCGAGCAAAGTACTTAAGTTGACATTTAAGATGAAATCTTCTCATTTCTTATGTTAATCATTCGATCCTGCAATCAAGAAAATGTACAGATGAATGTTGATATAAAAAAAACCTGCTTTTGGTTACGCAACAGTGACAGCTATTATGAGAGGATAGTAACATTTCTTAGTCAGGGTTGGATAGCTGATGATAGTTCATAGCTTCTCTATTTGCTGCTTGGGCGGCATCCTATTATATTTCGTGGCTTCTTAGTTTCCATTGATTGGATGGATCATGGATGTTCCAGGCACTCTCCATTTATACATATTCTATTCTAATAGTTCTAAGGTAACTGATGTAGAACTGTTTTCTTCACAAAGTTAACAAATGTCAGTAAGCCGTATCTTCTTTGTTTCATCTGCAATTCATGAGCATAACTGAAGGTCTTCCATTGGAACAGATAGTGGCATTAGCATCTCCTGATATTTTGCTTTCAACGTGAGCTTACCAACCCAAAACGAAGCCCTTAAATGATGCACAACTCCTAGCAAATCCTAATCCTAACAACCTAACAAACTTTATAGCAGGGTCACAACTACCAATCCTAAAACATAACTGATTTGATTTGATAGCACCGTGGAGTTGTTTGCTCGGCTATATATCCAAATGCTTCCAAATGAATAAGCCATATCCAAAAATACCATCCAATTCTCTCCAAGAACAGCAAAGGGAATCCAAGAACAGCAAAGGTACTTACCTGGCCGTGGTGATGGGGAGGCCCTGATTAGTGGGGAGAGGCGGCGCTCTACCTCCGGCCGACGGCGCCACCCCGCCGGCGCTCTCCCTCCGGCCAATGGCGCCGTGCTTTCCATCCGTCCGACGGCACCGCCCGAGCGGCGCTCTCCCTCTGGCCGACCGCGCGACCCCCACAGCGCCCTCCTGCCTACGGCGCCACCCGAGTGGCGCCCTCCAGTCGATGGCCTATGGTGCATCGCCGCTCCCCCGCCCTGCACCCTCTCGTCGCCGGATCCGCTCGCTGCGGTGGCAGGGGATGCCGGATCCGCTGGGGGCCGCCGCCCGGGAGGATTGGGTGCGGCACCGGCCGTGAGTGGTCAGCCAGAACAAGGGGGGAGCTGAGGGGCGTTGGTTGTGTGGAGCTCGACCAAAAGGAGGAGGGGGAGAGCCCACGGGGGAAGAAGAGTAGCCGTGGGCCCGCGGAGCTGGTGAGGAAGGGGGATATTGGGGGTGGTGCGTGCGGTGAGGGGGAGGATTGGGTGCGGTGCTTCGGTGAGGGGAGTGTGTGAGCTGTGTGATAATTAGAGGGGAGGAGTGTCTTTTTCTCTTCTGATTTTTTATAGGTCACAGAGGTGAGTGATGTCTAGACGAGAGGATGTGCCGTGCTAGGGCAGGAGGTGTAGAGAAAATCTTCTATTTAGTAGAGGCGAGTGTGTGTGCTCGTGTCTGAGGCACCAGTGGTGGGGTGTGCCGCTGTGAAGGAGAGATGGGACAACAGTCGAGTGGTCTTGGTTATCGGTGAGGAGAGATGCAGGGTTATTTAATTTTTTGTTTCTATTGTTACTGAACTTTTTACCAAATATTTTTCATGTTTATTGTTACCGAGATTTTTAACAAATATTTTTCATGTCTATTGTAATTGAGATTTCTAACGAATATGGTATTGCTCCGCGGTCACGAAACAATAGCCTGGATGTGGGCTCGCGCTGAGATGAGGTTTCAACAACTAGACGAAGTACTTAGAATGGTACTCATCGGCGATAAGGTACTTATCTAATATGTGAGAAATATGTGTTTACAAGATAAAAAAGACATGAATTTCACCAATTTTATTTCGTATAACACACAGGCAAGTAAGTTAGAGGTGTATGTAGATGGTATGTATGCACGAAATCCGTCTCAAAATGCACATAGGAGGCATTTACATGATTAAATGAAAGGTTTATCTACTTGATGAGAAGCCTATCTGTTTGGATAGTGCGTATATTATCGAACTGAACAATGAGGCCCAAATTACATTCGACCTAATTGTTTGTGGGTTTCCACCGCACCAGGCGCATTCGCGCATACTTAATTCCATGAAAATTATGTATTCTGGACAAGCTGGTTACTTGGGTAAGACTACTTTTACATGTTCCACAAATAATAACTTGTTAATATTTTTTTATCGAGTTTGATATGTCTTCTTCGCATGTGAAGATGTTGCTGGTTCTATGTTGTCATGTAATACCATCATAGTCATGTATGAGGAAGATTTAGATTTAAGTACTTCGGTTGAACCCTTCGCACGCCTAAAGCTTGCGCTCTCAACATAAGTATTTTTTCAATACATGTAGTTTCATTCGCTCGAATCATGTTACTTTAAACTTATATATTAATTTTAATATTTGTTGTACCTACTTTCAGGGGTCAGCATATCTTTATTCTTCTGAATAATCCACATTTGGTCTAGGAGATAAGTCATTTGAAGCATGCTACTACATCACGACATGGTGTTTTGTCATTACAATGCTCTCCGTTGAGGCAGCGGGTATGTATGCAAAATATATGTTAAGATAAAATTTATTATTTTCTCCGTAAATCACACGATATTGTGAGTATACATATATTGCAGATTTTTTAGCTACCACTAGATATACAAAGATTATATACACCTACAACTTACGATTTTGAAACTCCATCCCCGTTGATCGGTATGTTTCTAATAAAATACTCACTACTTTAAATTTGCTTGCAGTTGAACCATCGAGGTCTTCTACATATCTAACTTTTTCTTTTGCTGCTAAGAGATGAAAAGCGATAATGCTTCAAGTCCTCCAATGGCTCAATCAAACCTGGGTGTTACGACTAGAAGAATGGCATCACTTTCTCCATCAACTCTTGGTGCTACAACTAGAAAATAACAGAAACTTCATCTAGAGGCATTAACATATGCTTATTATATAGGAAAAAATTGTACTAGGGGACATATTATTATAGTTAAAAAAATTTATTTGTCTTATTATATTATGTTCGTCATGTGTATTATCATTCTATAGCATGTGTAGGCTACTGGACGATCTAGCGTTCACAAAAATTTCAGGGTCCATGCCTTCGCCATCATCTTTATGACAATCAGCAAATGCACACTTTGTTAGTTACATATTTATGAGATGGGATACTCTGATTTTCTAATACATTGTAATTACAGTGCAAACATTGAGCAAACTCTCTATGGGACATATTATTATGGTTAAAAAGTTTTATTTGTCTTGCTATATTATGTTCATCGTGTGTATTATTATTTCATAGCATGTGTAGGCTACTTGACGATCCAGCGTTCACAAAAATTTCACTACATCTTTTGGTAGTTCCATAGCAACGCACGGGCAGCCTACTAGTATTCAATAGTATATGAGTTACATAATATAAAATTGATATCATTGGATTCATATTAAAAAGAATTTTCTAAGGGTATCGATTTCATATCATGTAATCCACATGTTATTGAACAAATTATTAGTCAAAGATAAATTTTAAAAAGAGAGTACAACAAAGGAAAAATTAATGCAATAGTGGAGGTGGTTTTCGAGGTTGAGTATTTAAGTTTAAAGAAATTCAATTGATAACAATCAACCTGAGTTTGATTTTTAACTTGTTCTACGAAACCTCTAATTTGGATTCTAAACCTTACATAATAGTTAAATCCATGTTCATGGATGTTTGAGTGTGTTTGACACTGAGTTGCGTTTATCTGGACGCTGTTATGAATGTGGAACTCAAATTTCAATCCTTGTCTCACGTCTTACTCCCTTTATTTTTCCTTCGCCCGTCTCAAGCGTGGTTCGCTCCAAGGCCAACCTTGTCATGTCATACAGTGTGTAGTGTTTCAAGACAATCAGTGAGGGTGTGTTTGGTAGCCTGTATCATCTTCTGTTGAGACATGCTGATCATGGACACGCTGAGTGGATGTAACTAGCCTATATTTGTTTGCTTGTATCTGTTGAGACATGCTAAATCAAGATGTTGTTTGTTTGTCTGTATAGATTGAGGCATGCTGAGCTAAGAATATGTTTGGTAGTCTGTATCTGAGTTGGATTTGGTTACCTTCTTTATATATGCTGGTGATCATAGCATGAAGATATGAAATGAATTTTGGCAAAGTCTATTACCCTAATATTGATTATTTATGACTAATTTGAAAGAGATATGACATATAAAGAATAATGGAGAACTTTTCATGCATCTTTTTGAACATCTCTCATGGGTTTCAATAATAATAAACTTTCCATGCATCTGTTTCAACGACTCTGTACATTTGAAGGACCTTTTATACATTTCAGCATCAAGTTCAACAACATGTAACATATTTCAACAATAATTTGGGCAATATTTCAGCAACCTATAATATATTTCAGCAACATTTGGGCAACATTTCAGCATAATTTCAGCATAAGTTTAGCAACATGTAGCCATAATTTCAGCAATCATGTCAACAGTTCAGCATTACATCATTAGGTCCATACTACATAATATAAAAGCGGTGTCTAGATTTCACCATTAGCGAGGGGTTAGCTACAACACCTTAGACATGCACATGCCACGTGCCAAATTAGGGGGATTGGTTTTCATATTACACCAATTCACAAAAGGTCATCTCAACAAGGGTGATAACTAAATACTTACGCATCGGGATGTTTTGCTAGGAAATGTTAAACTCATGCGGACACACACATCTTCTTACATTTGCACGAAACAAAGGCTAGTAGCCTTCTTTTCCATCAAATGATCTAGAACAGCCAAGCAAGTGTGTAGAGGGAACACTTCTGAGTTCATGATGGCCTTATACACATCTGGATGTGACTCTTTATGCACCTTATACTTGATGGCACCCGCCATTTACTGCACAGCATCAGCCATATTGTTCAAGACCAATGCTTGAGCTTTGGACCTCAATTGGATCCCCTAAAGCCTCATTGGACCCCATTACATACTTCCCTGTGGGTTGCCTAGTACCAAAGATGGTCTCTATCTGCACATAGTTCTCAAGCGGCATGTTGAGGAACTCAACATCTTTTGGATGATCCTGCAAATTAATATTTTCAAGCAAATAACAAATCGTATGTTTGAATGGAATGGAATTACATTTATGCACAAACCTTAGTATGGCCCAAGTAGTGTTGTTCTTCGAGCACTATCACGTTGTTCTTATCATCCCAAAGTGCTCCACTAAGGTCTTTTAGCTGAGTAATCCTAATCCACCTTGCACGCCACTTGTGAAGGTGGTTGTGCACTTGGGTATGAGTCACCTCAACACCAATATAATTAGTCAAAGACTTAGCAACTTGGTTAAGGTGGATCTCCTTGAATCCTTTGTTAGTCTTGACTTCTTGCTCTAATATATCAACAAGGCGGCGTAGCATGAATGCGGATGTCACGGACCCGGAATTTCATATGATTAAGGGAACGCGAAGTCGCCAAGGACCGAAGGACTCGTCAGCTCGGTGGCACGGTACCTGCGCCGTACGCACCAAAGCGGAACGATCCGACACCCGCCACGTGCGAGCCGGCCGGAAGCAACCAATCTTCCCAGAACCACATACGATTCCACGACCCGGTGAAGGTTCAGAGTCGTTCCCGAATCCTACCACGACAAACAAGGTCGGAGGAGCCCGGCAGTTCTACCCACACCCTAACCTAGCTCGGAGGCTAGTGGGTCGCTCGAAAGCCCGGTAGAACACGCCCACACCCTGCCTGGCCGGCACAGCATCTCAGCCAGCGGGTCACTCAACCAACACCTGCTCGACTTAGTAGAACAAGGTACGGCTTCGACTCTTCACGGCATACCCATACACTTCATATCATTCACGCATTGTGCAGGGGCAGCCTGAATTAACAACTCGGATATCATCACAAAAGCTCTACAATACGATATTACTAATAACAGTCCACGATGGGACAACATATTACAGCAGTCGGTTATATCCGAAAACATATCCGAGTACGGAGAAGTTTAACAACAGCGGAAGCTAAAGAAGTAAGACCCACAGCGGCATCATGACCGCTGACCAAAAACCACATCTACCCCACAGATCAAACACTACCGAGGAAAACCCAAGTTCATGCATCGTCAAAGTAATCTTCGACCACCGGCTCACCTGCAAGCTCTAGGATTAACCTAGGTGAGTACAAAGTACTCGCAAGACTTATTTGGCTTGATTAAATGTCCTACACATACTAGTTTAGCAGCAAGTAAACATGATGCTTCTCAGAGTAACAATATACAAACTAATAACATAGCATTATCAGGGTAAAGTAAAGACAAATCAATTAACCAGTTAAATCATATAACAACATGACATGAACAAATCACCACAATTCTGATTCCTCAAGTTCAAATCCAAAGGGGGTAGCCCATATATCCAATTCAATCCGATCCATTTAACAAATCCAACTCCAAGGGGGCAGCCATGTATCCAATCCGAATTGATCCAGCAATGATACATTATCAAAATCCGAAGTAATCCATCAAAGACATATTATGATTTAATCTCTCGGACCGCTATCGATGAACTCAACCCCTGCCGATATAATGAGTGCATAACCGCAAGGAGGTAGCGAACCTCCAAGGGGGCGTGGAGGCTTATCCCATTACACCTCAGTGTTGGTTCTCGCTAACGATCCCGTGTGATAAGGGATGGTGACACGCTGAAGATATGGTTGGTACGACGACAAAACTTCGAGCTCCTGGGTTGCCTTCATGCTGCAATTAGCACCAACCGTACCCATTGTGCACGCCCTCGGCTCTCACAACTCACTTAACGATTTGGTTGAAGAGCCAGCAGATGTTCTCAACGTGAGACCCATCCTACTGCTATTAGTGTGCTTAATCAATCCCATATGACATCCAACCGGAACATACCCATACGACATTCAAACGAAACATCAATGCATAAGCACACATAAAAGAGGGCATACACAAGAGTACGGAAAGTAAAATGCAACAAGCTCTGCTTGCCTGATTCGGGTTGCTCCTGATCTTGCGAGGTCTTGTAAGCCGGGTGGTCACCTTCTTCGGGCTCTGTTGCGATTAACACAGATACCGGAAAAGAAACGGTAAAAGAATCCATAAGGTTCAGCATGTATGCATGATGGTTATGCGAAATGTGCATGTCATGGAGATGCTAGGATGGCTAGGGTTTCATTACGACAAGGCATATACAACTAAAGCAGTTGACGTTACCCTAATGCCTTGCGCATGCATACATGTAATATTAACATTTATGTCAGGTTTGGTTTAGTCATGTACTAACTAGAACGAATGGTGTTAGGTTAACTTGTCGAAGTTACGGGGAACACTAAGTATGCACGAGATGCTATGCTGGATATGCATCACTAGGGTGATTTAAATGCGAGGGTTGTCCAGTTTACTAGAGGGTTAGTAGAAGTCGTATAAAAACCCCAATCCCATATGCATGTCACTTTGTGGCGTGATTGGGAATTTAAGGTTAATAATATTGATGTCAGGTCATGGCAATGTGTTGGTGAGGTTAGTACAGCACAAGTGCTACGAGTCATGTGTTTAGTGCAATTGGAATGGTACAATTTGGGGTTACGAACATCGAGCTAGGGTTATCGACAAACTTGCGACGAAGGGGGTACAACTCATGCTATAGAGGGACTTATGGTGCATGTGCTCCTACTGGAAGTTTACTGGTCCCAAGTCGTAGGAATTCGCTCAAGGTTCCCAGAAAGGTATAGCTCGTCGAAATCGGAGTTGGGGTGGCGAAGCTAGGGTCTACGGACTCTCGAACATAACAACTCTTCCACCCTAGATATTTCCCTGTGCATGTAACCAAAACTAACTTTTGATTCAGCCAAAATGTAGAGCTTTTCATGAGGTTTTCAAATATATAAAAAATTTTAAATTTGGACTTGTGGTTCAAAAGTTATGGCCATTTGAAATTTAAACCCTAACAGCCCTAAACCTAAATGCTAGATCTACCCGAGACTACCCCATCCTCTCTCTGCTGCGCACATGCCACAGCTAAAGCCACCCGAGAAGTTACCCACCGTTTCCACCCCTTAACCCCTCCCAACTGACGCGAGGGCCCCTACTGTCAGTGGCTCGGGTGGTTGGGAACCAACCCGAGCACGACACGCGTCCGGGCCCTCCTCTCCCTCCCAATCTCTCTCTCTCCTCTCTCTGTACCGAGACCGACGGCGGCCTAGACGGCGGCGCCATGCCGGAGTCTCACCGGAGTTCGCATGGGGGGATTTGGGACACGGCCAAGCCGGGGGAACACGGCATTCGGACCGGGAGCTCACCCTGAGACCGAGCTGCGCAAGGGAAGGGCTCGGGGAAGACCGGAGGGGGCTAGCGACGGCGAGGATCGTCGGGATGGCTCGGTCGCCGGCGATGAAGCGGTTCCGGTCGTGGATCTGCGAAAAGATGAGGAGGGGGAGGTTAGGGAGTGTAAGAAGAAGCTTGGGAGCCAGGTAGCTGTGCTCGGAACTTACTGGGCGTGGGGGAATTGCTCACCGGAGCACTAACCGGAGGCGGAGAAGAAGGAGATGGAACCGAGCGCTTGGGTACCGATCTGAGGAATGGGGGAACAGGGGGTTAGAGGAGAAGAAATGGGGTGCTCAGGGGCAGGAAGGAGGAGCTCAGAAGGGACCGCAGGCGCAACGGAAGCTCGCCGGAGTTACTGGCCGGTCCCGGAGAAGAACACGGCGCGGGGAGGAAGCTCGGCACCGGGAAGCTAGGGTTTGCGGAGAGCGAGGGGAAAAGGGGAGGATGGCTGTCGGGAGCGGCTTTATGGGGCGGCGCGGCGCTCGGACAGCCCCGGTCGGGACGGCACCGCCCACCGGAGCCAGCGAGCGGCGGCGACGTGGAAGCCGGGCCCTGACAGGCGGGCCCGGGCGCTGGCGGGGGAGCGGGGGAAGGCGTATTCGGGAGCAGGCGCGACCGAGAAGGGGAAGGCGTAAACGGGGAGGGAGAAGGCGGGAAGGGACTGGCGGGCTGGCTCGTGGGCCGGCCGAGTGGGCCGCCGAGCGGTTCCCGGCCCAGTAGTTAGGGTTTTTCTTTTTATTTTTGATTTTCTATTTTACAGAATCACTCCCTTTGTTATTTTATGTACAATTCTTGCTCCAAACTTTATGAAATTTTTACAAGGGCTTTAATATATTATCTGAGATGTTCTGGAGGAGTTTGAACTGATTTGGATGAAATTTGACCTAGGTTCCCATTCAAATTCAATTTAGGGCTTGATTTGGGATTTGTTTTGTGGTATTTCATGTGCCAAAATAGCTCCAAAAATTATGAAATTTTGGCAGGGGCTTCAAGGTGATTAATGGGACCTACTGTAAGGGTTTGAATTGCTTCGGGCAATGTTTGACTCATGACCCCATTCAAATTCTGACTTAGGGTTTACCCTTCAATTAGGTTTTTAAATGCTTCCAGGATTTCTGAAATTTGTCGAGGGTTTAGGGTTTCTACCCTGGGAGCTATGGATGAAATCTTGGAACCTTCTTATCTACTAGAATCTGCTCTGCCACCAAACCCTAATTTCCAGCTCCTTAGGGTTTTCGGGTTAGGGACGGGGATTCACCGGAGGGTTCGATGACTCCCTCTACCCTTATTAATGACTTTGTTATTTTGAATACTTCAAATAAATTGATTGGTGTTTGTTAATGTATCCACCGAGGATGAAATATTAACATATTCTATAAAGTTAAATCGATATACAACTAGGTTTAAACAAGGTGTGGTGATGATGATGCCATGTATGCATGAATGCCGATCAAAACCCTAATCGTTCAAGTTGGGTGTTACAGCGGACATTGGTGGGGTTCAATACAATGCACCCTTGTTCGTCGCCGCAATAGCCCCCTCACCTAATTCGGCCATTCTGTAGCGCCAATACACAGAAATCAGCAAAAAAGTGAGTAATTTCAGCAACAAGTTTAAATTTCAGCAACATGTATGCATAATTTCAGCAACAACTATGAAGTATCAGCACCAAATAATAAATTTCAGCAATATTTGTGTATAATTCCAGCTGCAATTATGAAGTTTCAGCAACAACTAACAAATTTATTAAACAAATTCCAGCAAGTAGTACAAATGTCACCTACCTTAATCCATAATTTCAGAAACAATTAATAAATTTCAGCAACAAGTAGTACATAGAACACGATACATCAAATATATGTTAAGCCCTTATTCTCCCACATCGCATTTGCAATTTCATCTCTCTTTTGAGCACAAGAATTATTATCAACAACAGTGTCGTTGTGGTCTTTATTAGTAGGGTTAGGATTCCATGTTGACTTAGAGGATACAAATTCATCCACGCCATGCTAAAGGACCCAATTGTGAAGAATGGCACATGCTAGCACTACTTTCACTTGTGTCTTGTATGGGTGAAAAGGCTTGTTGAAAACAATCTTCCAACGGTTCTTGAATGCAGTGAAAGCCCTCTCAACTGATATCCTTAAAGAGGAGTGTCTTAGATTGAACAACTCTCTCGCATTCTAAGAATAACCTCCACCATACTCATTCAAGTGGTACCTTATTCCACGGTAAGGTGGAATGAATCCTGGTCTCACAGCATACCTAGCATCAACAAGATAGAATTTTCCTAAAAATGGCAACTATTGGCTATGGGTAAATAGTATGGACAAATTTAACAACTTGGGTTTTATTTATTACCTACTGAAACTGTCAACCCATCATTCCTCTGCAATGCATTAGCAAATATAAGGGCATCATGGGCTGACCCCTCTCATCCAGCAAGCACATAGGTGAACGTTAGATCAAAGTCGACCGCGGCCATGACGCTTTGGGTGGTACCACCTTTCCTACCCTTAAAGGCAGCCGAGATCTTCCTTGGGACCCTAGCAAGCACATGGGTCCTATTAATTGCACCAAAAACAATCCAATTTAATAGGCACATGAATTAATTAACACTCATGTTTAGAAATGCTAATTGTTAATGTTAACTATTTCTCTTCCATATTTTACCTTGAAGTAAGGGTTGTAGCGACCGCTTTGCTAAATCTTAGGGTGGATGTCCGTGGAGGGAGGCCTTATCATCTCATCTCACAACTCGCGAATAGCAAATAACACCTCTTTAAAATACCTACTAATTTTCTCGATGGACCTTTTAAATGTCGGTTGCATAGCCCTAAACCTATGGCTGTGACCCACTACCAAGAGAAACATGGCTACTTGTTCCCCAATAGACGTATGGATGCTATGTCGCAATAGTTGTCTTTCTCTAAACAAAGCACACAAATGAAAAAAGGGGTCCTTGTCATCCGAAGTTGATTTGAGCAATTTGTGTCATTAGAGTGATAGATAAAACTCAAGTTTGATTGCCTAGCTATATCACTATCCACCATATGACCATTTGTTATCCTAGTTGTCTTTTCTCTAACCCTTCTAAGAATGAACATCATGTAAGGACACATTACAACAATTAGGTCAACTCCTCTCACAGTTAGTGGTTTTCGTTTTCTTCCCAATTTGTCCATCTGAAAAAGGAAGAAGTGTATATTTCGTCCCTCAACTATAGGCCGAGTGTAACTTTTGTCCCTCAACTAAAAAGTGGGCTAAATTTGTCCCTCAACTATTTAAACCGGGTAACTTACGTCAGTGAGACGATTTTGACCGTTTAAAAACGGTTTTATGCCCAAAAAAATCCAAAAAATCAGAAAAATTCAAAAAAAGAGAAAAATTCAAAAAAATAGGAAAATTAAAAAAAATCAGGAAAAATTCAGAAAAATCAGGAAATTCCAAAAAAAATTAAAAATGATCAGGAAAATACAAAAAAAATAAGGAAAACTCGATGATGTTCTATGTGGTAAAAACAAGAAATATTTAGACCTTTTTCACAAATTAACCCTATTTATCTTTATTTTAAAATTAACCCTCTGGAGAAAAATTTCCAAATCCAACCATTTTGGCGGCGCCACGAGCCATGGCGCCGCCAAAAGGGTCAGATTTTTAAAATTTTTCTGATTTTTTTAAATTTCCTTATTTTTTTATTTTCCTGATCATTTTGGATTTTTTTTAAATTTTTTGAAATTTCCTGATTTTTCTGAATTTTTTGAATTTTTTCTGATTTTTTTGAATTTTCCTTTTTTTTGAATTTTTCTTTTTTTGGATTTTTTTGGCATAAAACCGTTTTTAAACGGTCAAAATCGTCTCACTGACGTAAGTTACCCGGTTTAAATAGTTGAGAGACAAATTTAGCCCATTTTTTAGTTGAAGGACGAAAGTTACACTCGGCCAATAGTTGAGGGACGAAATATACACTTCTTCCTCTGAAAAATAAAAACATAGGAATGCATTATTTGTAGTACTATAAAAATTGAAACATGCTCGAAATTGACATAACCAAGCATCAGTGCATAATAATAACTAAAAAGAATTTTGCACTGAACTACATGGATCAGTCAAAAAGAATGCAATATCAAGCAATAAAATGCTCCCCATACACAACCAAGACTAGATTATAGTTAATAATCACTGCAAGCTCATTGATTCATCCTAAAAACAAATACAAGTAGCATGAATTGCTCAAATCAGTACAAGGCATGCATAGCTTCCTCACCATGGCTCCGAGGCTCGGTGCTTGGGGAGAAGCAGCGGATTGCAGCTGGGCTGGGTGCTCGGGGAGGTGGCACGCGCCGGACTTCACCACGGCTCGGGAGAGGAGGCGTAGGTGCTCCGGGCTCAGAAAGCGTGGCATAGTGGCTCGGGAAGAGGAGGCGTGGCACGGCGTGGCAGCTCGGGAAGAGGAGGTGTGACACGGCGGCTCGGGAAGTGGAGGTGTGGCGCGTCGGCTCGAGGAATCGCCGCTCTGGTGCTTGGGATCTACATGAGGCGCAGCGCGGTGGCTTGGGGAGAGAAGACGCGGCGCGGCTTCTCGGGAAGAGGAGGCCCGGCGGCTCGGGAGGTGCGCCGGCTCGAGGAGGCGTCGCTTCAGTGCTCCAGATCTAGACGAGGAGCGGTAGCGGCTTGGGGAGAGGAGGGGCGGCGCGGCATCTCGGTGAGAGGAGGCGCGGCATCTCGGGAGGTGTGGCGCGTCATCTCAGGGAGAGGAGGTGCGATGGGTTGGCTCAATGGGGTGGCTCGGGAGACGCGGCGCGGTGGATGAGCTCGCCGGGACGAGGCGTAGGCGGGAGGGTAGAAATATTCGGTGGGGAGCACCGGCGGCGGCTCTGGGAGAGGAGAAGTGAGATGAGGCGTGGGTGGAACTGTCGCTCGGGCTTGCACGAGCGGATATAATGCAGGGTCCTGAATTTTGCATCACGGGGGCAGGGCTGCGGTGGGACGATGGATTTGCGCTTCTCAGCGGGCATGGCTTAGGACCCTTTTTTGCATCAAGTGGACATGGCTCAGATAAAAGAATAGGCTACCAAACAGTTGTAAATATGTATGAGTGGGTATAAAGTTGGGTAAAACCAACCTATCAAACACACCCTGAGTGTTGCACTCTAACGAGCCAGAGCTGGAGGTTCGGACCAAGCTCACTGCACACAAGCTTGTGGAGGGGCAGCTCGGCGATGAAGCGAGGTATTGTTATGCATGACGCACGGTGGTAGGCACGGCGTGAAAGGCCCTAAGCTCAACGATAACGCCGGTTGACATCGGCGCGCAACAGAGTAGGTGGCACATGGTTTCACACATATGGATATTAGAGTTTTTCTACCATGTTTAGGAGGTACCGTACCGGTACCTTCTTGTTAAACAAGAGTATATTTTAAAATTTTATCGATGATTAAAGTAGGGACAAGATTGGTATAAACTTATCTCCTACTCTCTCACCTCCACATTCTTCCACGTTCGATCATACAAGGTCAGATTCCAATTATTTTCTTCCTAGTTTTGCTAACGCTAAACATCGCGCGAGAGGCAGTGGCCGGCATCGCGTCGGAGCAAGGCTTTGGGAATTAACTGAGCAGGGTGGTCCAGCAGTGGCGGCCCTTGGCCTTGCTGGTTGTGCTGGTAGTTAGCACTGACGAGGCCAACCGCGACGGCACGCCGCGTCCATGGTGGCGCTCCCGAGGCTGGCATGGCCGGATATCTAACTCCGAGCACTGGTGTCGAACGGTGGGCGCAAGGGGGATATGGGCCTAGTGAAGTTCAATACACTCCTAAAATCGTTAGGAGCCTTGGAGATCGCCGGCATCGGGGAAGGCAGTTCGATCATGTTGGGCACCGCGGTCTGGCCCATCGGCCACCGGCATAAACGCTGACGAGCTGTCACGGTGACGTGCTGGATGGTGATGCTTCGGTGAAGTGGCTAGAAGCTGCAGAGGTTTGGACCAAATGACATGAACTTGTGCTACACCCGCAATGTCAGAAATTGTAAATACGAATTCCTGACAGAAAATATATTTTTGTACGCGAGATAGGACGCGTTGTGATTCATGCATGATACGCGCTAAGGACATCTTGCATTTTAACTCTGTTATACTTGTTCTTTGAGCTTGCTGTTTCGTCTAACTGGATAAGAGCACCTCTTTGAAGAAGCACAACGTTCCCTTGCATCTTTAGTGTGAAATTGTAACTGGACAAGATAACCCCTTGGAAGAAGCACAACGTTCCCTTGCATCTTCAGTGAGAAATTGAAGTATCGACAAGTTCACGGCTGATGGACTACATAAAAATGAACGAGTACAACATAATGTATCTAAGAAAAATTGGTCATGAGAGAAATAGAACTGAGTTTTTTTAATATTATTATTATTTTTTATTGCAAAAAGAATAGCGGAGTGAAATTTATTGCAAAAATAGATCTAATAGTCATACTAGGCGACGATTGGGGTCAACCGCCGCATGCACTGACGATTTTGGACCTTATCGCCACCCGGCATGACGATAGAATCCAATTGCCACGACGCGTGGTGGTTGCACTAACTGCCTAGCCAATCCCCCGTCAACCCAGCCATCGAGCGGGGTGACATGGCGTAATCCCCATATGGGATGGCAGTAGCCCCCTGGCTATATAATGCCAGCGGCTGCTACCCACGGGGAGGCAAGGAGAGGAGGAGTGGTTCGGGGGAGGGAGGTGAAAAGAGAGATGAGGAGGCAGAGAAGAGGAGGTAGAGAGGGAGGAAGTTTGGGCACATCGCCTGCATTTTTTAGGTATGGTTTTTGAAATTTCTCTTTATAATATAGCTAGTTTATACTTTAGGAGTAGATTGAGTAGTAGATTTAAAATTAAGTGTAATTTTAGGGTAGATTTAGTAGACAATTTAGAATTAGGTATAATTTTATGGTAGATTTGCTAGTAGATTTACAATTAAGTATGGGATCACATTATGTTTAGAAGTAGAGAAGTATTAGAAATAGAGAACAATGGTAAATTTATAGATGTACCGATAGATTAGATATATCAATAGTTTGTAAATATATGGTAGATTAGATATGGTACAAATATGTAGATATACAAATAGGGTATTTTTTGCATGTCGATAAAGATTTAGATGTAGAACATTTACATATTTTGTGTAGTTCAAAAATAGATTATATTATTTATTTGCGCCTGGATCTTAATGTTATCCATTGAATTGAGCACCAACGGTACGGCTGAAAGCTTTCCTCAGTTGGTTTTCTGAAAAATTTGACTGAGATAATATTTCAGTTCCATAAATACTATCCGAATTGAGCAGCAACCACATTCAATGCAAGTTGCAAGTGTTATGTGTTACTCTCAATACACAGGTTAGATATTTGCCAAATTTCAGGTCATTTAATTTTCAAAACAATCACTATGGATAACCGTCCTCCTTGGTTGTGTATGAAGTAGAAGTACATCATGATGACAATAATTATCCAAGGTCTAAAAAAACCCAGTAACGATATTTATGTGTACTTTGCACCATTAGTGGAAAATTTGCAACTTCTTTGGATTGAAGGGGTACAGGTATGGGGTGCGCACATGAAGAAAACTTCACGTTACGCTAGATGCTATTCCTAACCATCAATGATTATCTTGCCTACTGTAACTGTTCGGGGCAGACTATTAAAGGGCCCAATGTGTGTGTTCAATGCCTAGTCAAAACATCAAGCAGGTGGCTGGAGCATTCTAAAACGTGTACATGCATCACCGTCGGTTCCTCCAGAGGGATCACAAGTACCATTGGATGATTGATGAATTCGATGGAACTGTCGAGAAAGGCTCTGCTCGAAAGATTATGAGCTGTACGGAGATCCATGATCAGGTTAAGAACCTAAAAGTCATGCTTGGAAAGGAAAAGTTCAAACGCCGAGGTAGAGCAAAGAAAAATCCGGTTAAGAAGAACATCTTGAAGAACAGATCAATATTTTGGGACTTACCTTACTGGAAGCACCTAGAGGTGCGTCGCTGCATTGAAGTGATGCACGTAAAGAAGAATGTGTGCGACGACATAATGGGTCTCTTACTGAATATGCCTGACAAAACCAAATATGGTCTCAATGCACGGCTTGATATGGAAGATATGAAAGTTAGACAGGAGTTAGCACCACAGAAATCCATGAACAGAAAAATGTTCCTTCCTCATACTTGTTGCACCCTCTCTAAACCAGAGGAAAAAGAATTATGTGAATGCTTGCATCGTATCAGAGTACCTTCCAGCTACTTCACGAATACCAAGAAACTGTTTCAATGGAAGATCTTAAACTAATTGGCATGAAATTTCATGATTGCCATGTTCTCATGACATAGATGCTCCCAGTGGCAATTAGAAATATTCTTCCACCGAATGTTCAACGGACTCACATCTGTGTGGTTTCTTTAAAACACTGTCTAAGAAGGTCATGAGTCTAGATGAACTAGATGCTCTGCAAGAGGGGGTGGTAAAGACTATGTGAATTAGAAGTGTTTCTCCTTCCGTCGTTCTTTGATATCACAATCCATCTCATTACTCACCTGGTGCATGAGATAAGGATGTGCGGCCCTGTGTTCCTACATAGCGTGTACCCATTTGAGCGATACATGGGAACTCTTAAGCACTACGTTCGAAATTGGTCTCACCCAGAGGGCATCATCGTGAAAGGCTATGCGACAGAAAAGGTCATTGAGTTATGCGTTAATTACATGGCGCATCTGCAACCCATAGGCGTGCCTCGATCTCAACATGAGGGTAGGCTGCGGGGTGCTGGGACCATTGGCAGGAGAGTAATCACTCAAATTCAGATTGAGTACGCTCAAGCCCATTTCACGGTTTTACAGCACATGGCAGTAGTGTCTCCGTATATGCAGGAACACATGGACATTGTACAACACAAGAATCTAACACGGTCAGATGATTTGATCTTCAATCAACACAATTGCGGATTCAACGAATGGTTATAAAGCGCGAGTACATGACATCCCTTCAAGTTATGTACTGACATGTTTATCAAGAGGACCAATCTGTTTATCAAGAGGACCAACATGTTTATCAATGGTACGCTTTTTATACCAAAGATCAAGATATGAAAAGCACGGTGCAGAACAACGGTGTTTGCATAGATTGTCTCAAAACTGATGGCATGAAATAACTGTACTACAGATACATAGAAGAGATTTGAGACAGGGATAATTTCAAAATCCCCTTACTTCGGTGATGTTGGGTCAATAAGAAAAAGGTGGTGCCAGATGACAAAGGACATACTACCGTGAACGTCAAAAATGTTGTGTACAAAAACAAACAATTCATCCTTGCTCAGTAAGTTCATCAAGTCTTCTACATCATTGATCTATCGAACAAGAAGCGGCAAGTAGTTATTAAATAGAAAAGGATATTTTCAGAGTGGAAAATATAGTGGATGAGGAAGATTACAATAAAATTGGCGAGTTTCCTCTTCCCAGCGACCAAATTAGTGGCGACGAAGAAGTGAGACCTGCTCCAGCTCCGTATGTACACAACGATCATCAAGAAGTAATACTTTTGTAACCAATCAACATAATACATATTTTGTAGCACATGTATTCCCTAATATGGTGTATTCTCTATAAACTATGTGAAAAAAATCAACTCCCATGCAAAACCCTAATGCAAACAGTGGTGTGGGAATTGGAAACTTTGGCTGCTGCTATTATCCCAGTTGGTTTTTCAGAGTGAACTGACTGAGATAATGAGTTAGCTCAGTCGGTTTCCGACTGAGATATCTCGTCCGTATAAGTATTTGAGGGCACGGCACCAGCCAAAGTTTCCAACTCCCATGCCGCTTTTTGCCTTGCCGCCTAGCGTCGTCCCCTCCGCCCGCTGTCATCCCCACTACCGGCATTCCCTCCCGGACACTGACGCCCTCTCCGCAGGTTTCCCCATCGCCGTCCCCTGCTGCCACCCTCCCTACCAGCCAGGATGACCCATAGCAGCGTGGCCAAGCTAGGGCTGGCTTGACGGGCCTCCTGGAAGTCACCGGAGCGAACCCCTTGACCAGTCCCGCCACCGGCATTCCCTCCCCGACCAGCCTCGCCTGCGCCCCCCCCCACGCCATTAAGTTACATTTTTTATTTTTCATTTTTCTGTGAAATGTTAGATATATATTTTCTGTGATATATGCTAGTAGATTAATTTCTTATATGCTAGATGTATATGTTCTATGATTAATTTCTTATATGTTAGATATACATGCTAGTAGATTAAGTTCTAATATGGTAGATGTATATGTTCTATGATTAATTTCTTATATGTTAGATGTACATGCTAGTAGATTAATTTCTTATATGCTAGATGTATATGTTCTGTGATTAATTTCTTATACGTTAGATATACATGCTAGTAGATTACTTTCTTATATGTTAGATGTATATGTTCCAGTAGATTTATGTTAGATATATATGTTATGTTATATATACATGTTCTTAATATGTAGTTAATTAATTTTAACTAATAGCCTCTGAACGTCAACATCACCCCCGGGACCGTCTACTAAGACGACTGCCACTGCCGTGAGCAAGAAGTGGCAGGGAGAGGGAAGCAAGCGGTCGAAAAGGCCAGATCTCAAGTACATCGTGACTACTGTACATGACTCAGGGGCCCTTCTCGAGCCCAAAGACGCGAGGAAGAAGTTTTCAACCGTCTGCGGGATCGTAGCACGAGAATGGGTGCCCATCACCCTTGAAAGCTGGAAGAAGGTCGGCAAAACATAGCTCAGAGCTGATAGCAAAGGAAATCATGGGCTACTTCATCGCAAGAGATGAATGGGAGGCGCTAATGGAATGAGGTGCCAAGATGATAGCACACAAGGCATGGAAGAATTGGAAGACCACATTGGTAACAGAGTATGTGGATGTGATGAGCAACCGTTCTATAAGTTTTCTATGATTAATACCGAGACTTGGGATGAATTTGTGAGGATGAAGACGTCAGATGATTTCTGGTGAAGAAGTGAACACAACAGGGCCCTCTCGAAGAGAAACAGCACCCCCACTATTTGGGCACAGCTGGCTACATGGACATGTCAAAGAAGTGGGAAAGGGAAGATTAGCAGGCATCACAGTCCAATGCCCCAACTCTATTTGTGAACATCCATGATGTGAGGACAAGAGCTTGGGTTAGAGCAAGGGCAACATGTGATACCACTTTGGGTTCAACCCAGCCCAAATTCAACAACCCAGCTAATGAGCTAGCTTATCGATGGTTGGTGAGATATCAAAGAGCCTATGTAGTATTACACCTTATGACTAATCTCATATATATTAAAATATAAATTTGGGATTTTGTAACTCGGTACGGTATCTTAAGTCAGAACCTCTTCGGGTGATATACTAGAAGAGGGCTTGGGCACCCCGGAGCACCCCAGTCACACGTGGGATGTAGGATCCCTCTGTCCAATGGAAATATGGACGCAACCAAGAGTTGGAGGCGAATCGCGAACGCAAAAGAGCGTGGAAATCACTCGAAGAACAATGCAAGAGTCAAGAGCTTAAAGAAGATACTCTAAATGACCTAAGAATAGAGTTTGAAGCTGGGAGAAGTAAACCAACCATTGCGTGCAGCCCTGGTGGCTGTAGGAGTAACTGCGCATCGATCGACCTCCGTACTCGTGGTGATGATTTGGAAGCCATGTTCCCCTACGCTGAGATCGTGCTAAGAAACACTATGTCTTTGCAATGCACCACACAAGATCGTTTTAGACCCCTTGGCTAATAATGTGCATCATTACGTAGGTTTTGATGAAATGCACTATTGAAGTTTGGATTCAGGGCTTGGATGAATCGGTCGATGTAGCTTGGGGGCTACTTCGCAAGCAAAGGTGAACGTCAACAGCGTCAACAACACTTTCAAGCAAGTCAAGCTCCTGATTTTGCTGAACGATGAGATCTTAACTCTAGTTGATGCGAAGGGCACATTTATCCAGTGGCCCAAGAGGGACATCTTCCTCGACCAGTCGCGGCCGACTAGCAAGGTTTTGGTGGTACCTTCGACACACTCCCCTATTATAATGCCAGCTTTATCACCACAAGCGTTAGAACCCAATGTGGCACCATCGGAGCCCGATGTGGAACTGCCGTAGCATGGCGTGGGAAAGGACTTGATGCGCTTGGCTCCTAGTGAACAACTGTCCATCGAACAAATTCAACTGATATATGACGCTGGAGGGAGTCTCCTGCACGCTCCGATTCAATGTACATACAAGGCCGGGAAACCACTGGTCAAGAATCCTAAGAATATCCTCTCAGAGCTTGGGTAGGTTTGCTCAGAGTAGAGCAAAAATATCGCAATCAAGTTCAAATATGAGCATTTCCTCCACGCTAAGGGGTGACAGTTTGTAGTGACTTGGGAGAACTTGACCTCATGTACAATCTAGACACATTGGACGCAAGGCTCATCAGATGCTTCACACTGTAAGTGCCTACTCTTGCGCTCCATGTATATTAGTACAATACCTATACATGTCACTAATATAGAACTCTTTGGTTGTGTATGTATAGGTACGCTCTTGTCAAAGCGAGAGAAGCAAAACAACATATAGTATTCATTGACGCACACCTTGACTCCGAGCAGTCCATGGATGATTGTGAAAGAGTTGTTGAGGATTACGTCCTCGAAGTTATGGAGGCCTCCCAAGATAACAAACTAATCATTTATCCTTTCAGTAAAAATTAAGTGTTACATACTTATTCATTTCTAATACTTGTTCATTTTGTACCTTCAGTGCAACATAAATTAACTTGGGATTAATGATAATGTAGTTGCCACTGGATTCTTATTGTTATTAAGCTTAATGAGTCCAAGATCTATTACTTGGACTCTTACCTGAATAAGAAGACCAACTTTAAAAGGGTCGGCAAGATGATCGATACGTAAACAAATTATCTCATCTACTATTCTATTAGGTCACTAGTCTCATCAGAACTCTTTTGCCATCATTTAGAGCCTTCCAATTTTTCTTTTCACGCGGATGGAAACAAGCAAAGGTGGGGGGGCCCTAATAAGCTACAACACTTCTTCGAGTTTCCGATATGTATCCAGTTTCACACATTTATGCTACATAATATGAGTTACATAGAACTTAATTAAATCAAGTCCTTCTATATCTTTTCAGTGCCACCAGCAGCCTGACCTTAGCAATTTTTGTGGCTTCTATGTTTGCCATCACATAAATCTTCTCATGGGTCGAGCTGCTGAGAACAAAACCGCAGTCATTGAGGTAAGAAAAATATTTCTATAATGGTGTTGTATTCATATTCTTCTACATGGTAGCAATATGATCTTCATATTGACAGGTTGCACCTTTTGCTAAATCTAAATTGCCAAAGATGGAGCTTGCCATGATTCAAACGCAGTTGGCAGGCTTCATTGTTTCAAAAGTCATTGATCAAAATGGCGAGTTCCACCACGAAAGAACTGACGAATGAGTCCACTCAAATGTGATTCAAATTTGCATATTCAACTGTTTAATTAACTCAATTCAAATATGATGGATCAACTTCTTCATTTTATGAACTTCTATCTACTTGAGTTCATCTATGAATTAAAATGTGATGTGAACGTCAATGTGCATGTGTGTGGATATATTATTTATGTTTTGGAATGATCTAGGAGACATCTAGGAAATTTGGGATATATGATGTTGGGACCCAAAATCCATAACAGAGAACCTTAAGTGAAATCACCCGCTAAGTCGAAACGTCAACCCCGATCTCAACCCTTGGACACAAATTCCAAGAGGAATGGAGTGATATGGCTTCGAATAGCCCGAGACGTCAACCCCAAACTTGCTCCAACAAACTAATGCACAGATTAAATAGGGTGATATGGTCTCCTCACTCTTTTCTCACTAAGCCGAAACATCAATCCCAAACTCATCCTGGCAAATGAATGCTCAGCTGGAGCAGGATGATATAGTTCCCAAGCTCTCAGTAGAAGAGTCACTTCACAGGGGTGATTACACCTAACAATTTTATGACATAGACTCTGAAACCCTACCCGCACCATGTGCTTCAATATCATACACGTACGGCACATGAGACAGGTGAGAACAAACAAGTATCACAACAGTAACTCTGCGATTGAAATTGCAATAATACTAGATTTTCTTAAAACTTAACAACATATTCACACAAAGAGTCGATTACACAGGGGAAGATTAAACATGGCTAAGAAGCCAAAAAGGTACAAAAGTGGTGGCAGAACAAGCCAAGCTGTCAAACCCTCGGCAGGACCGCTGCCTGGGATTTCCAGCGACTAGTCATTGTAGGTGTTGATCTCTATGTAGAAACCATCTATTGGAGGGATGATTTCCTCTGCAGAAAATATCAACGATTGCAAGATGAGTACAAAATTGTACTCCGCAAGACTTACAAAGGGAATTAGTAATAGATGCAACAGGTATCAATAAAGGGATAATTATGAACTATTTTACAGAAAAGCCAATTATTCATTTGACAATACTCTTAAGTAGAATGAAATTGACTACTGGATTACTTTTAAAAGAGATGAGTCAAGTCTTCATGATGAACTCTATTGCAGACCACTGTACACTTACAACCCTCGATTCTTCCTCAACCACCAGGGAGAAAGCAATCGCTAACTTCTCAACCTTAGAGTTGACATGTTTTATAGTATTGTTATAGTTATCTAATTCGACGTAGGTAATCACCAAGTTATCCATAATGGTGGACACAGCCATTCGAATAGTTCAAACCCTACAGGGGTGTACATCTTTACCTACACGTATCGATCGACTCTTAACGCTATTACAATTACACACTTCACATGGTGTGTCGGCAGAGGGTGATCGAACACGACTGTTACAATGCTTTCAAACTTAGGTATGAGCCACCCTTACGGGTCAATCCATGTACAACAGTTTGACCATAACCCCGACATGGTCCCATAAGTTGTGAATTGAGATACATCCCCAATCCCGAAGACTATGTATCCACACCACCCTTATATTGAGATACCACACCATATCGTTTTTCACCCACACATCAAATAGAAATGGCAAACTAATGCAACTCATATACTAAGTCTAGGCAAATTATTTAGTCATGGGTGGCCTATTATGCCACCCGTGTAGAAGTACGCAATTCTTGGGTCAATGTACATCGGCAACCGATTTTTGTGGGAAAACGAGACAACCCACCATGCTCCCAGCCATGACCTCTCGTCTATCCCAATAAAGATTAGTCAAGTTCATTAGTTACTTCCTGGTGAACAACTACCTACCAGATAACCCATCCGTTCTATGTTTGTTGTCTGCCATCCAAGAAATTATGACTTTTACAAGTCTAAGCATGTCTAAGCATACATAACAACATAAGCAGTATAGAGGTATCAACTATACTACTCTAATTAGGTTGGGGTGTGGTGGTGTTGATTGGGTGACAAAGTAAGTTTATGCAAAGGATAAGGCTAATACTTAACAAAAAGTATAAGTTGAACGCACGCGATAACAAATTTGAAAACAAATAATACATTGCAAGTAGTAGTTGTTTGCAATATGTTCAAAGGGGCTGCTTGCCTTGTTGCTCGGTGATGAGATCTTGCTCGTGATTAAAGTTATGAACTTCGGATCCTTCCGGCTCTATCGAAGAAAAACGAAAACACTGGAAAAAGGGATGCAATAATAAGTATCAAAATTATGAACACCGGCATGGTATGAAATGTATTTCATGACATAGAGGACTCAAAATAAAGACTAATGTAAGTGGAATCAATTTAATCTGAGTCCGGACGCTCGAGATATCGTAATTCAAAAATTCCGGCTAATCGGGAAACGCTAATTTGAGTTTTTAGCCATTTACATTTTTCCCAGCATGCAGACATGTATGAAAATGAAATATTTAGATAGATCTCCTTTTTGTGAACATTTTGATATATTATTTGTATTTTTCTAATTTAAAAATGAATTTACTATGATTTTTCCAAGGTTTAATCAATTTAATACCCTTTTTGTTTTTTTGTCAGTAAATAAAATCAATATTAAATAATAATTGTTTTTATCACTTATTTCATATATAACCACAGTGTATGTCATGTGGGCCTCTAAGTCTACTCTGGTCAAAATGACTAGGGTCAATGATAGGTGGGGCCCGTTGTCATATATTTTCTATTTTCTTTATTTCTTTTCTATTATTTCTCGCACGTGGGGCCCAGGTGTCATAGAAACATATTCAAATTGAGCTAAACAATGCAATAAATGCACACTAATCACAGTCATTAAATACTAGCAGGTATTAATTATAGATTATTAATTACTAACTGTGTCACTAATGTGTCGGAATAGTATTTAATGCGGTCAGAACAGTAATTATGGTATTAATTACCGTCACAATTGGTAATTATTATTTAATATTTAATGCTTATCAATAATATGTCTTAACGACATAATTAATGGGCCATTAATGCCATAATTAACGTGGTCGGGACCCGGCCGCGCGGATCGGTCCGACAGCTATGCGCCGGCGGCGGCAGCAGGCTAGTGGAAGAGGCGGTGAGGCGAAGTGGTGGCGGAGAGGGGGGCTTACCAGCATGGCGTGGTAGGGGGAGCGGTGGTGCGGCGCATTAGGTGGAGCTCTTGCAGGTGAGGCAGACGGGCGGCGGAGCAGCAAGGTGAGGGCGTTGGCGGTAGCGCGTTGGGGCAGAGGAGTGAGGGCTTCGGCAGGGCTTGGTGGCGGGGATTAGAAGCAGCGGCGACGAGGCGAGCAACGGTAGCAAGGGTGACGGCGCGAGCGGAGGTGGCAGCGCAATGCGGCGGCGAGCTCGGTAGGGTGACACAGAGGCGGACGGCGACTTCGGTGGTGGGAGGCTCCGAGGTAAGGCGACGGGGGTGACGGGGCAAGCCGGAGAGAGAGAGGAGATGAGGGGGGAGGGGGCTCAGTCCGGTGAATAAGAAGGGGAGGGCAACATCGGTCTCCAAGCAGGAGGTGGCGGGGTGTGCCCCGGCTGCTTGCCACGGCAAGCAGCTTGGTGGCGAGCTGGCGGCGGCGGTAGGGAGGAGATAGGGTTGGCGAGGGGCGAGGCAGGCCAGGCGACAGGGTAGGCTGAGGTGGGCCGAGCGGAGGGAGGCTACTGGGCCGAGGCCCAGTCGGGAAGGGGAGAGGAGGCAGCCGAGGTAGGCTGAGCGGAGGGAAAGGGATAAGAAGGCTGGCCGCTGGCCCAGCTCGGGGGGAAAGAGAAACGAAATGGGCCCTAGAGGGCCCATCCGAGGGGGGGGAAGAGGGAGTTTTCTTTTTCTTTTTAGCTTTTTGTTTTGCTATTTCTTTTCTTCTTTTGCTTCTTTTTCCTCTAAAATAATTTAAATTGAACTTAGAAACTTTTGAAAAATCTTTACAAGTTCTAAAATCATATTGCACTATTTAAAATAATTTCGGAGCACTTTGTTTTAAGAACTTCTATCTCAAAATTGAAAATCACTTTAAATCCTTATGTGAGATTTAGGGTTTGTCTTCAGCATTTTTAACATTTCAAAATTTTACTCGAATTTGACTCGTGTCTAATGTCATGATGTGTGATGATGCACACTATCAAGGTATTAGAAAAGGGAATGTTACATATAAATTGTATTTTCTATTTCAAGGCAGGCAGAAACTTGAATTCTGTCTACCTGTCCCAAATAATATCCTAGCCGGTTATCCACAAAAACCGGTTGGGATAATTCAATAAGGCAGCCATTTCATCCAACAGAACCAACTAAGATAATATATTATCACAGTCGGTCCGATGAAGCTACTAAGATAGAATTTACCTCAGTCGGATGATAGTATTTTCTCTCAGTTGGTTCTGTTCGGTGAAACGACGGAGACACTGTTTTATCTCAGTCGGTTTGTTTTGTTGAACCGACTGAGAGAATGTTCTATCTTAGTTGGCTTTGCTGGATCAACCGACTTAGGGTTTGTTATCCCAGCTGACTCTGGAAACTGGCTGAGATAACATAGATTATTAGCTCCCGTTACCTACAACCGAATCCAAAACCGGCTAAGATAGCCTTTTTGAACCGACTGTAAAAGCTTTTTTGTAGTAGTGCTGAATTAATAAAAAGCACCAACAAATACTCCCTCGGATTATTTAACACCGAACAACTGAAAAAAAGGGCAAAATTTACGTTCAGTCAAGTGTCTTTTCTCTTATAGCACAATATCAGAAGAAAGAAAGACGGTTAAGAAATTTATGGGGAATACAGTATTACAACAGTTAGGGATCGTCTAGAGAAGACAAATACGTTGAACCAAAGCTGAAGCAGAATAAGAGTGATTCTAATTGTACCTTGAGCTAAGCACTTCGAATGCACTCACTAACATGGTTTTTAAGGCGGTAAGACGATACGAGGCGACCCACCTCCTTCACACTTTTTAAATATTAAGGCGTAAGGGGAGATGACGCTTTACTAACACATGAGGCTAGGATAAAAAAGACAAATGTTGAGATATAAGTCACAACTCATGTAGTCTATAACTTCCCCATGGCCCAAAAGCCCATCTAAATCATACCATCCACTCCTCCAGTGACCTAACTCCACAGCAGCTCCTCCTTTTGTCCTCAACATAGCCGCCACCCTCCTCATCTTCTCCCTTTCACTACTGCAGATTGACCCTCTGCTGAACCACCTCCACTGACGGGCACACAACGGACCGTCGTTGGAGGGGATCCCCGCTGACGGTCTCCTATCCGCCCATTAGCGGACAAGACAACCAGGTTGGACGTAAGGACCAGCACTGACGGGCAAAAATAGCCCGTCAGTGAAGATGCACCAAGGGTGCCATAGATGATGCGTCCTTTTCACTGACGGGCGGTAGACAAGCGCCCGTCAGAGGAGAGTACATCTCCATTGACGGGCAGCTAAGCCGCCCGTTAGTGGAGATGAACAAAGGGTGCCACAAATGACGCTTCTTCTCACTGACAGGTGGTAAGTAAGAGCCCGTCAGCAGAGAGGTAGTCTTCACTGACGAGCTCCTTGCACGTCCGTCAGCGACCATAGGTCGAGGGCTGACTACAGAAGCATTGACGGGCCCTTTTTGTAGGTCCGTCAGTGGTGATGTCGCTGTACAAAACCAGAGGCGGCGCTCGCTGCTGGCCAGTGCTCGCGCGCCCACTGGCCAGCAGCGAGCACCGCCGCCGCCTCATATGCTGCTGCCGCCACCGCCGCCCCCCACCCCCCACCCACAAACACTCCTCCCCTCTCCCCAACCCTCATCTATGACATCGTGAACACAATGCCCCCTGTTACGCCGGGTAAGACACAACCGCCTGTTCCCATGCAGGACGGCGTCTGGAAAAGGAAATTCGTATTTTGGGATTTGCCTTACTGGAGATTCCTAAGCACATGTCACAGCATAGATGTCATGCATGATGAAAAAAATGTGTGCGACAGCTTGCTTGGTATCCTGCTCAACATGTTAGACAAGACAAAAGATGGACCGAAGGCACGAGCTGACATGGAATTCTTGGGTATAAGAAAGAAGCTGTGGGCAACCAAGCAAACGACCAAGTTGGGCACGGGTGCAGTCAGAATCAAGACGGACTATCCCGCTGCTTGTTACACTCTGAGCAAAAAAGAGATTGTTAGCTTTTTGGAGTGCCTCTAAGGTGTCAAAGTTTATTCCGGTTACTCGGCAAACATCGGGAGAATAGTTGACATGAAGACTTGCTGAGTAATTGGTATGAAGTCTCATGATTGTCATGTGATGATCATGCAGATACTTCCTGTTGCAATTAGAGGTCTCATGGAGCCAGAGGTCCGCAAGACAATCTTGAATCTTTGTAACTTTTTCAACACGATCTCTCAGAAGTCGATCTCGGTTACGCGTTGCCATAAACTGCAGGAGGCAATCATTGTCGTACTATGTGAACTTGAGATGTACTTCCCTCCAGCATTCTTCGATATCATGGTACATCTCATGATCCATATCGTCCCAGAGATACTGGACCTAGGTCTCGTGTTGCTACACAACATGTACCCCTTGGAAAGGTACAATGGGGTTGTGAAGCGCTACGTTTGGAACAGGTCACAACCGGAAGGTAGCACCATCCAAGGCTATGTTGCCAAAGAGTGTGTCAAGTTCTGCACGGATTACTTGGCTGATCAAAAGTCTATCAGTGTTCCTGTTTCGCGCCACACGGGTAGGCTCGATGGTGAAGGCCATGCACGTGGACAAAAGCCTTTACATGTCTATAGTTCAGTACCGAATAGATCAGGTGACTACGACAGAGCACATCTCGTCGTGTTGTAACACCTGACTGTGGTGCATCCCTATCTTTGGATGCACATGGTAAAGGTAAAAAAAGAAAACCCGAAAAAGGGAGAAGCATGGCTCTCGAAAGAGCACAACGCAAAGTTTGCAAACTGGCTAAAGAACTACTGGTATGAAAGGCCTCCGACAAATGATGAAGAAGAGACGGTCAAAATGTTGTCACAAGAACCTATGAGCAAGGTCCTGACATTTCAAGCATATGATATCAACAGATACACATTCTATACGGAGGCTCAAGACAGAAAAAGTACGTATCAGAACAGTGGGGTGATGATAGAGGCTAAAACCGGTAACCGTAAGGACATATACTACGGCGTTATCGAAGAGATTTGGGAACTGGACTACACCGTCACAAAGATCCCCATGTTTCGTGTCAGATGGGCAAAAAATGTCCATATTGACGATGAAAAATTCACTAGCATGACTTTACCTCCCCCGACATCTATTGACTCAACACAAGTCAAAGCAATCAGTGCCAAAGATGAGCCATGGGTATTAGCTAAACAGATCTTGTAAGTCTTCTACATAAAAGACCCGAAGGAAAAGAAGTGCCATGTCGTTAAAAAAGGGAAAGGGAGTATTGTTGGAGTCGATGGTGTAGTTGACAAAGAGGACTATGACCAATTCGACGACCCGAACTCCGAGCCAGAAGCTATTGATAAACGCCCTACCAAAAGGAGCAAAGCTACTAAGGATGCTGAGCCCTACATAAGACGCAGTCACGCCGAAGGACTAACGTATACCACCAAGAAGATCACTATTCATGAGAAGATTGTCAAAGACGACGAAACCTAGCAAGCTATGTGTGTATGTATAATAATGTCTTGCTTTGGATGATTTCATATTGTGTGTACCGTATGTGTGTACGTGTGTATGTGTAATATTGTTGACTTGCACTAAACAACAAACCCTAACCCGCGACGACATAAACCTAAAACCCTAAACTTAAAACCTAACAAACCGTAACCTGCACTAAATGATGACATAAACCTAAAACCCTAAACTTAAAACCTAAACAAAATGCATCTCCCAAAAACCCTAACCCAAAAACACAAAAACCCAAAAACACCCCAATACACGCCTACACTGATGGGTGAAAACTTGTAGCCCGTCAGTGTTAACGCCACCACTGACGGGCAGGCACGGGGCGCCCGTCAGTGCTAACACACCCCTAACACTAACTCCCACCTCCACTGACCGGCGCCTTCAGGAGCCCGTCAGTGAAGATACCACTCCACTGACGGGTTCACGTCCACTGACGGGCAGGTACTGAGAGCCCGTCAGTGGTAATACCCATCATATCATTCGAACCAGCAGCGAGACGATTCGCCTCCCCGACGCCGCCAGGCTGCTCCGCCGCTACCCCGTCCTCCCGAGCGTCGGCCCCGCTGTACCCGCCTCCCCGAGCGCCGCGCCCGCCTCCCCGACGTCGGCTCGTCCTCCCGAGCGCCGCGCCCGCCTCCCCTATGCTGGCCCCACCTCCCCGAATACTTTGTGTTTTTAGGTGAACCAAATACATCATCGACGAAGGAAATACAGGTCCTAACTTCAATTGAATTTTTTGTTCTGCTCAAATATACAATGTGTAATATGAATGAAGACTTAAATTTTGAGTTGTGCAGGATTAACTTCTAATTTTTTTAGAAGTCTCAAAAAATATCATAGGAGAGGTGATGTTCTATAAGCCTGTAAAATTTCAAGATCAAACTCGATCATATTTGGGAGATACGAAAGTGACAAGCAGCAAACTGAATATTGATGTAGAGTGGATTTTCTTTTCATATCTTCCAATTTGGACTGAGTGGAAATTTGAATTATGAATTAACTTGCTTTCCCATTGATGTTCACAAAATTTTGTGATAAGTGTACCTATGCGAGTTTGTCCTTGATACATGGGTGTGTACAGGTTCTTGAACTTGATGCAATGTATAACAGCACAGGTGGCAAGCGATATGCTGAAAAGGAAATAGTATGGGATAGTACATATGGGTGGGAAACTGGCAACAACTCAAAATGTAGAGAATACGGCATGTATAGTCGTACCCCCGTGATCTAAATGAAATAATTCCATGGTCAAGAAATGGCTATCTCGTTGTCTTTTCTGTTACAGTTTGCAGTCATGCTATTAGGCAGTTGGCGTGGAAGCTTCGTGCTTTTCACCTTCTGTATCGAAAGATTCACAAGTGATATGCTATTGACTCTCGAGTATTTCAATTTTTCTTGAATAAAACTCGGGGTTGCCGAAGAGAGGCAAATATTGTACTTCAACATTTTCCCTCGTATCTAAACCCTGGCAAGCAAGAGGAGATATTGACATTTTCCCTCGTATTCACAAGTATTGTTACTTCAACATTGTAATTCTAATTTAACTTCCACTCTTTAGACCTCCATGTTATGCCATCCTTTCAATCAGAGGAGACATCCTTTCAATACTCTTTAAACTCTGTGATGAATGGGATTTAAAAGGACCAGACAAGAATCTCACTTTTTCAAGTCCAAAAGCAAAATCTGTTCATAATCTACTTCCGGATTATTGAAACAAAGTGAATACTTTAGGTAGATCATTGATTTGAGTGATTTGGTGGTGGATTGTCTGATCATTGTTTGATAGAGGTAACAATACATGTAAATCTTTGGGCCAAGGTGGAGGCCATCATATCATTACATATATTGTCAATTTGTTCTTGTTATCTTGTGTAAGTCGTCCTCTTGATAAATACTTTTGCTTGTAGCTGCTGATATTAACAAATAAACAGAGCACAAAGAATTCATCTCGGTTCTAAAATGGCCGCCAGTACTCCTCCCGCTGGGTCACCGACCCGAGAACTAGGGCCCGTTAATGACAGCACGGCCCCCCTCGACGTGGCGGCACTGATCGACACCCCAACCCTGGAGGCGCCCAAGCAAGTTGCCTCCGAGCCAGCCAAGGAACCTGCCCTCGAGCCGGCCAAGGAACCTACCCCCGAGCCGGCCAAAGAACATGCCCCACAGGCAGCCGTCACAGCTAGCCAAGAGCAACCTGCCTCAGACTCTAGCTCCTCCAACGATGACTCTGGCTCCGAGTCAGGTTCTGAAGAGGACGAGGTGCCCGAGGAGGAAGTAGCGCCTCCGGTCCCGACTAGGTCCCAGAAAAGGAGAAAAGGCAACCAGTTGCCGGACAAGCCGTATATCATCACTCGAGTCGACGACGTCAAAGATGTTCCAGCGAGTCCACAGAAGGCCGCCCAGACCTTCAGCAACGCCTGCGGGTGCATAGTCCGTGAACAAGTAAAGATCACATGCAAAGAGTTCAGCCAGTTGACTGAGTCGACCCGAGATGCTCTCTTGAGGAAACTGTGGGACAAGTACCAGATTCCTACCGCCGACAAAGACAGAGTCGAAGCGCAAGCCCTTCGCATCATGGCTAGGGCTCTGAAGACTTGGCGATACGACGCACAGAATGTCTTGGACGATGATTGGGACGCTAAAATTAGTAAAAGATGGTCGAAGATACAAAAGGAAGACTAGGAGCAATTCATTGCTCAAATAAGGAGTCTAGAATTCGAGGAGAAGAGTCGCTGGGGGAAGGAGCTTTGCTCCAAGAACACATTAGACCACAAGCTCGGCAGCCATGGATACCTAGGGAAGAGGCCAAAGTGGGCTAGAGAGGACGCGAAACTAGCCGCGGCTGGGAAAGCACATCCTTTCGCGCATCTCAGGGAGCCACGCGCCAGGGAGTACATGAGAGCGCACACAAGCTCTGACCCTGTGACGAGGTCACCAATTATAGTCTGAGGAACTCCAGGAGGTGGCCAACCAGCTGGTAACGTCTCAACTCAGTGTCTTTTCTTACTTAATTATGTTGCATCCAAATACGCTATTTTCTCATCAAATAATATAACTTGCAGACAGACCTGAGCCAGCAGCCTAGAAGCTCACAAGATTCTGTCACGAGCTTCCCGAGGTGGAACGATGATCTGGCGAAGGCTCGACAGAAACTGGAGCATCGGGGCCGTGTAGTAGGCGTCGGGGATGGCGTTAAATGGGACAATGTATTTCCCCGCTACCCCGAGGGTCGCCGCCGCCCAAGGAGAGACAGTTAGGAGTATATGGAAAATTTGCAGGATCAAATGCGGGAGATTGCTGAGCAGACGTGGGTACGTATGCAAGTGCTCGCAGCGCAAGGCGGTCCGACCATGCTTCCCAATAACCAGCCGTCTGGATGGAGTAGTTGCGCATCCGCCTCGGACGGCGGCCCCGACACGCTGAATTAGTTACAACTGAATTCGAGGTTGCCGGGTAGATACTTATCCCTGTCTTGTACTCCAAGTTGATGAGGTGCTCCCGTGTAGAAGTCAGACTCCGAGTAGTCGGCCCGACCCATCCTGTGTCCAGAGGGTCAGCTTTGTCCTCCTTGACGATACCCGGGTGCTATGCCATTGTCAGTAGCCCCCGAGTCCTTCATGATCTGGCTGCAGTTTGTCATGGTAACACCCAAGCCGAGTACCTTTGCCTTCTTCCTTTTTCCGAGTAGCATCCGCTTGGGCGCACCTTTTTGTTGCCTGCAGGAAGATTGTGAGGGACTCATAGAACTCCTAGAGAGTAGAGATAATAAGCCGAGTAATATTCACCCGTAGGGCAGGAATATCATGGCGGTTGAGTTAATAACGGGTAAGTCCTGGTGGTATCTAGTCATATCCAGCGGATGGAGACCAGCTAATAGCCCAGCGGGGGACATACCATGAATCCTGACTGAATTCCCGAGTGGCATCTGGTTTCCCGAGTGGTTCGGGTCCAGCTAGTGTCCCTCTGGGGGAATGCCCTCGAAATTCACGTCGGAACTAGAACACAAGCTGTAGCGCTTCGGTCCTGAGTGGCGGAGCCTAAGGCCCGGATGTTCCGCTGAATCCAAAAATTCCGGATCCTAGAGATTCCAGGGTAAAATCCCCGGAATGTTCGGGTGGAGAAACTGGTGGCTCCGAGTTGCTTGGTGTCTGACTAGTGGCCTGCTGAAGGTGCACCACAACTGCCCTTCACTCGGGTGTATTCAAGTGATTGCGTTCCCCTGGAGGCCAACCACCGAAACCCATCAAAACCGTAACGTTCAGTTCCGAGTTATTCGGTAACCGACTAGTGACCTGTTAGAGGTACGTTACAATTGCTCTTTATGTGGGGTGTATTCAAATGGCCGTTATCCCTAGAAGGCTAACCGTTGGAACCCGATCATGCGGAATCCAGAAACAAAAACCTTACGCCGTTGAAGCAGCTGAGTCGCACGGCGAGTGCAGAGGAGTTACGCCGTGGAAACAGGGGGCTATCCTGTGGGGGCGAAAAGTTCGCACCCGCCAGGCTGTCTATCCTTTAAAACCCGGTCCATTCACACCGGCTCGCCTTTCACGCTTTGTCTCCTCTGCGCTCAAAACCTTTCATCTTCCCACGACACTGAGCTAAGAGCGCTGCCGCACAGCAGATCCAAATCACCGTCAATCCCGCATCCATCTCACCACCGTGCAGATTCCACCTTATCACCGTTCCGCGCATCTGCCTCCCTGTTCTAGCCGCCGGACCCCGATCAGGCATCCAATAGAAACCCTAGATCGGGTCCGCCGCCACTGAATGCCCAGCTCTGTCTGGGAAGCAGATCCGCTCAAAGAGGAGGAAGATGCAATAGTGTGGGCGACACTCAGCGAATGAATCTCTCCGGCTGATTCAATGGCGACCTAGTCGAAATCCACCGCAACGGAGGCCCGGCTACGCACCATGGTGGGGGCGGGAGCGCTGCCGCTGAGGGAGCTAATCGAATGGCGTCCCGCCAACGGAGAGGAAGTCCCCGCTCCCAATACTGGTGAACTCGTTGTCCACGCCGCCTTCTTCCACCACGGCTTCTCTGTCCCGGTGCACCCCTTTTTGCGTGGACTCCTGTACTTCTACGGATTGGAGCTACACAACCTCAACCCCAACGGAATGTTGCATGTGGCATGCTTCATCACGCTCTGCGAATGCTTCCTTGGGATCGAGCCGCACTTGGCGCTCTGGAGGCAACTGTTCATCGTCAAGCCCCAGCCGAGCAAGAATAACCCAGCTGTTGTCGAGGGCGCTGGATTTCAGCTGAGGCCCGAGGCTGTCAAGTATTACCTGGAGCTACCATTCCAGACTTCCAACAAAGGATGGCACTCAGAGTGGTTTTACTGCAGCAATCTTGAGCCCTCACTCCCAGAGTTCGTGGGTCAGCCTCCTAAGATTAGGTCGAGTTGGACTGAGCTTCCTCAAGAATGGGAGCAGCCCGGGATCAAAGTTCTTATGGCTCATCTCTCCCAAGTGCTTCAGTCGGGAGTCACTGGGGTCGGTGTTGTAGCAACCTTCATCAGGCTCCAAATCCAGCCCGCAAAGCTTAGGGTCCGTCCGATGTATGAGTACACCGACCATCAAGATGTGACCCGGGAGACAATCGACGAGCTCACGGAGGAGGAGGTCAAGCGCCGGGTTGGGAAGCTGATGGTCTAGGGAGCAGACCTGGACACCTCCAGGCATCCGGCGCCTTATAGCCTCGCCAACTCTTCGAATCAGGTGACTAGCCAATCCTCCGACTTCGTCATTTGTAGTCTATGCTTCAAACGAGTCATACTCGGTCTGCGTCTGTGCACCCCGACCTCGCAGGATCTATTCGGGTTCAGCTCTTCCACTCCTCTTTCAGAGAAAGAGATCTGGAACCAGCCCCAATACGCCGACATCCCTAGCAGTGGGCAGCCGCCGCAGGGAAGCGCCCGACCGGCATCCACTGACGCCGGGTCGTCAAAGGGAGGGGTATCTGTGACAGAGGAGCGCTGGTTGTAACAGCAGCACCTGAGGAGGAAGCCCAGGAAGATGAAGATGATGTCCCCCTTCATGCACGGAGGAGAAGGAGAACAGCCGCCGGCGCCGCCCTGGGGGGACAGGACGGCTCTTCCGCCTAGCCTGCCCCTATGGCTCCAACCGCCGTCACCGAGGAGACTCCCCGGGCGGCTGAGGATGAAGTCCTCCCTGATCGGAGGGGAAAAGGACAGCCGATGCTACCTTCGGGGGGCAGAGCGGTTCTCCGACATCGCTGACTCCAACGGCCACCGCACCGAGGCGGCAGGCCCCGGGGCCCAGGAAACGTGTCCCCGTTCCCCGATCCACCAAGTATGCCACCGAGTAAACATCTCCTGCCTGTTTTGTCTTCATAACGGAGAAAACTAATGAACCTGGATGTCTCTGTAGGTCAAAGAGAACGGGGGATATTCCAAGGGATTCGCCGAGTGCCCCGGGGTCCGGTCAAGGCAGGATCCAGTCGGGACCAGACGCCAGGCCCTCGTCTCCTCCGAGATCTTCTTCTTCGCCGTCGCCTTCCCCTCAGCGAGGCGGTGCGCCGCCAACCCCGCTGCCTGTTCCTCGGCTAGAAAAACTCGACGCCGAAGCGCAGGCTCCTGCTGTGGCAGAGTGGGCAGGGCCGTGCCATGCGCAGACCACCCCGCCTGACCACTGGGGGAACCTGGTGTTGCCGGTGGAGGAGGTGGATATTGGGCACGTGCCACCTCCCCCGCCAAGCTTCCACCTGGCCCTCCAACCTCTGCGGGTCCGGCAAACGGACCCCTCGAGACCAAGCGCGGTCCTTCGGGAGATCGACGACGTCCAGGAGGCGGGAGAGTGGGAGGAGGTGATGAGTGCCACCACCCAGCTCGGAGAGCAGCTTCCGATGCCGCTGAAGACTGTCAGGGAGAGCGCCAACCTGGTTAACGAAAAAATCCTGCCGTTAATGCAGGTACATATTTTACCGTTGTTTTTTTTCTCTTGCACTGTGAACGCGTGGATAGCGCGCCCACTGGGGTATAGCCCCTTAGCCTTTGGCTGACTGGAGTAGTCGGGTGAAGGTTCGTTGTTTGTTCTGTAGATTTCACTCTGGGGGCACGATCAGTGCACCCAAAGGGTGTAGCCCCCGAGCCTTCGGCTGACTAGAGTAGTCAGGCAGAGGGTCCTTATTTATTCTGTAGATTTCACTCTGGGGGCAAGATCAGTGCACCTAGAGGGTGTAGCCCCCGAGCCTTCGCTTGGTTCAAAGAGCCGAGTGGAGGGTCTTGATGCCTTCTGCGTTTGTCTGAGTAGCTTAACCTCCTCTGCTATTTCTTGCAGAACTTAACCAAACGGTCTAGGGATAAGACCGAGTTCCTTGAGTAGCAACTCCCTACCTTCGACCGACTCGGCCAGCGCAAGGCCTGCTATTTCTTGCAGAACTTGACCAAACGGTCTAGGGATAAGACCGAGTTCCTTGAGTAGCAACTCCCTGCCTTCGATCGACTCGGCCAGCACAAGGCTGAGTGGATAACTTGAAGGGGACCCTCCAGGCGACACAGGAGCAAGTGCTCATGCAGGAGGGCGAGATTGTATCCCTGAAGAGGGCTCAAGGTAAGGAAACTGAGCTTCTTTGATCATTTCTGTTTTCTTCGTGCTGACTCGTCTCCTACAGCTGCGGAAGATGAGGCCTCCAAGTTCAAGGAGGAGCTTGAGGCGATGAAGGCCCGCGTCGGGCAACTTGCCTCCGCTGAAGACAGGGCCTCCAAGCTTCAGGAGGAGCTTGGAGCGGAGAAGGCTCGCGTCGAACAGCTGGAGAAGGAGGCGATCGTCATCGACGGTAGCCTGAGGACGGCTTTGGAGGCCGTCGAGTCGGCGAACAAGAGGGCCGCAGACTCCGCTGTCGGTAAGTTCTTGATGCGGGTCTTGTTCAGTCGGGGCCCGCTGAACACCCTGCTAATGCCTTCGTTCTGTCTCCATAGCATTCCAAATACGCATCAAAAAGGTCAGCGAGACGGCTGAGTCCTTAAAAACGGCGGGTCGATAGCCTGTGACACTTTGTGGGAAGACGACCCAGTTCCAGACCACGCGGAGGTGATCGCGGAGCGCCTTCATTGGGTGCCAGATCAGGCAAGGTGGCTACAGAAGGAGGCCACACAATCCAGAGCTGTGTTGTCACTTGCGATGGCTAAGTCCCACTACCCGTTGCTTGATATGAAAGGAAATGGTATGATGTTGACGTTCCTAACGAAGAAGCCCCGAAGCTGATGAAGGCGGTCGAAGTCACGGCGAACTCCCTCATCGACCACGCCGAGCTGTAGGAATAAATATTTGGAACGTGTATGTCAACTGCTCAGGAAATCTGAGTGAATACTTGTTTATGCATGTTTTGTAGCGAAGTTGGTTTAAAGTCTATTAACTTTCTTTCTTCACAAAAGATTTGTTCTTGTGTGGGCTAATCCGTTGTGTGTACTCTCGCCGACCCGTCGTAGCCCCCTTTGCGTAGAGATTAGCCGTGGGCTGTTTCCCATGTAGCACAGTGTTGTGGCGTAAACCGGCGATCGAGAGCAAAGAGCTAACGTCGAATTGTATACACAGTACTAAAATAATTTTTTCAGATGAAAAAAGCCTGAGTGCAGCTGGGCGCACCCAGGGTGGTGGGGCCCCCGAGTGTCTGTTATGCGCGGCCGTGATGGTGCATGGCGGGCCAGTCGGCAACTCCGAGCGAAAAAATATTTATTCATTTATCCGTAATATCAAAAAATTTAAGCATAGAAACAACGTAGCCGTTCAATGTTCCATGCGTTGGTGATAATGTTGCCGTTATTATCCTTCAGTCGGTAAGCCCCCGGGCGTAGTACTTTGGCGACCACGTACGGACCCTCCCATGGTGGTGAGAGCTTGTGCTTGTGTTTGTTGGGTTGGACTCAGCGCAGGACCAAGTCACCAATGTTAAATGAGCGGCTACGTACGTGCCGGCTGTGATAGCATCGTAGGCCCTGCTGGTACTTTGCCGACTGAAGGAAAGCGACTTCGCGTGTTTCTTCGAACTGGTCAATAGCATCTCATCTTGCTTCCTCCGATTCGGCCTCGGTGTAAGCATGGATGCATGGAGACCCGTTGTCGGCGGTACGGGACCTAGGGTTCCCTTAGCCGTCGGCACAGGCCCAAACTCGATGCCACGTCACCCAAGGGGCGTGGGAATCGAGAATATGCGCTCGGGGGCTTGCCCCCCGAGCACTGTGTCCACTTGGCCCCTGCGGGTTTAGTCAAGTGGCCCGCGTGCGGCGAGTGGTCGGGGTGCGTGCTCGGGGGTCCCCGAGCCTGGCTACCCCGGGCTCCCCTTGTTCCTTCCTCGTGCCATGTGGCCGAGCGCCCCGGGTGTCCCTCGGGGGCTCTACCCCGAGCACGGCCCGCTTCCTCCCACGACACCGCGTGGCGGGATGCCCCGAGCACCTCTCGGGGGCCTTGATCCCGAGCAATCCTCGTGGGTCCACCAGCACACGTGGCGGCGGATCCGTGGCGCCTTCCAGAGGGCCCCGGCGGGCCCTTTCCACGTGTCCCATCGGGCACATTTAAGGCCTGCCCGCTGCATTTAATGCCTGTCAGCAGGCGTGCCTGCTCCAGGCCCAATGCGGGCATCCGCCGACGTGATAAGGCCTGTCAGTTATCATCTGACAGGCTTTATGACTTTCGGGCATGGTACGGCGCACCCAGGTGCATCCCTTGGGCCCGTGGGACCCGGGTGGTTGTCACCGTGGCGGGTTGCTTGCCCGTTAAGTCCTCTCCAGCGCACTTCAACTCATGATGAAGACCTGGTTTCCAAGGATGGTTTGTCAGACAAACATCCCATCTACAGCTGCTTTCGGCGGACAGCATGGCGCATTCACTACCCCCGCGTAAGCAGTGCGTCTATCGCATTTAATGCCCTTCGGTCACTGTGGTAAACCCCCAGGTATATAAGGGGAAAGCCGAGGCCATGCGAAGGGTTGAACCTTTTTTCGGTTAGATCTTTTGGAGAAGAACACCTTTCAAGGAAGAAAGGGCTTTGTAATCTTTAAGAACATTAATACACCCACACACCAAACCAGGACCAGGATTTTACACCTTCTCGGTGGCCTGAACCTGGATAAATCTTTGTCTATTTTTCCCATTGTTTAACCTGGTCTAGACAGATCGTAGCTCCTGTTCCAGCTCCTCCCCGACCGAATCCCAAAGGGGGTCCTTTCGGACCACCGACGCCGGCGTTTAGTCCTCGACACCCGTGGTCCAGGTCAGTCCGCAGCACGGCCTCGGCTCCATATACCATGAAGAAAGGTGTGTACCTGATTGACCGGTTAGGTGTAGTCCGCAGGCTCCAAAGTACCGAGGGCAACTCAGCTGCCCATTTACCCGTGAATTTCTGCAGGCGCTGGAAGATCTGAGGTTTGATGCCTTGCATAATCAGGCCATTGGACCGTTCAATCTGCCCGTTGGTGTGTGGGTGTGCGACCATAGCAAAGTTAAGGCCAATGTTGTAGTCATCACAGAATTGGAGGAAGGCGCCGCTGGTGAACTGAGTGCCATTGTCTGTGATGATGCTATTAGGGACCCCGAACCGGTAGACGATATCCCGAAAGAACTCAGCGGCCCGTTCTGAAGTGATCGTGGCCACTGCCTTGGCTTCAATCCACTTGGTAAACTTGTCGACGACGACGAAGAGATGTGTGTAGCCCTCGGGAGCCTTCTTGAGGAGACCAACCATGTCCAGACCCCAAACGGCAAAAGGCCAGGTGATCGGGATAAGCTGGAGTGCCTGAGCCGGCAAGTGTGTCTATCGTGCGAAGTACTGTCATCCCTCACAAGTGCGCACAATGTGCTCAGCATCGGAGATGACAGTCAGCCAGTAAAAACCTTGTCGGAAGGCTTTATCGACTAATGATCTTGGTGCCGCGTGATGCCCGTAAATTCCCTAGTGAATATCGTGCAGTAGCTGCTTCCCCTGTTCTTGAGGTATGCATCGTTGGAGAATGCCGGATATGCTCTTCTTGTACAAGTCACCATCGATTATGATGTAGGCATTAGCACGCCTTGCAAGGCGCCGTGCCTAGGTCTGATCCTGCGGGAGTGTATCCCGCAGGAGGTAGTCGAGGAAAGGTGTTGTCCAGTCGGGAACAATGACTAGAACCTTGTGGGACGTCTGCTGAGTGCCATCAGATTCTTCGGGTTGTGGTTCGGTGGTCTTGGGCGCCGTCTCCGCTTTGATAGAGGGGGCATGCAACTCCTGGAGGAAGACTCCAGCTGGGACGACATCCCGATTGGACCCTAGCTTGGCGAACGCGTCTGCAGCTTCGTTGTCTCGACAGAGGACATGCGTGATTTCGAGGCTATCGAACTTGGCTTCCAGCTTGCACACCTCTTGGCAGTAGGTTTCCATGGCTAGGTCTCTGCATGACCAGTCCTTCATCATCTGTCTGACCACCAGTTCGGAGTCTCCACGGGCGAGAAGCCAGTGGATCCCGAGTGAGGTCGCAATACGTAAGCCATGTAGTAAGGCTTCATATTCGGCGACATTGTTGGACGCCGGGAAGTGGATCTGTAGCACGTACTTGAGGTGTTCTCCTCTCGGAGAAATGAGCACAACGCCAGCCCCCGCGCCCTGAAGCATCAGTGAGCCATCGAAGTAGAGTGTCCAATGTTCGAGATTGACGACAGAGGGCGGGGACTGGTGAAAGAGCATCTAGGCCCCTAATTGGTTTTGATGGTTAATGGCAACTCAAACTGGAATCTAATGTTTACAATGAGTGTAAGCAGGTTTAATAGGTTCCGGGAAGAAGGGTCATCAAGGAAAAGATGACCACCCAAAAAGTACAAAGGTGGTTTCCAGGACAAGGGAATGGCTGTGCTAGGCAGCTGTGTCATAGCTGTGAGGAAGCCGGTGCTGTGCAAGGAGTTGTAAGCAAGGTGATGGTGGCTTGATGTGTCAAGGGCCGTGAATACAGTTGGTGGCAAGTAAAGCCTAGATTTGCTAGTTTCTTTGAGTCTATAGGAAACACCCGTACTATCAAGAGGGATGAAGTAGTAATGTTCTGTGGAGGTTCTTTTGCTCAATGCTCGGAGTGTTGGACAGTGGCACTGATGCTTTGAGGTCAGTGGCCCTGTGTCAACAGTTTTGCACAAGTATGAAACTAGCTTGTGCTAGCACTCTGCAATGCTAGCAGTAGAAAACCCTAGAGGTTAGAGCCACCGGTGTGATACAGCTGTGTCACAGGTGGTCTTTCGCTCTGTGACTCAGGTACACCTCTGTACCAGGGGAGAGCTTGTAAATACTAAGGGATCTGCATTGCGATGGTCTATCTGCCGAGTCAGAAGACTGTCGGAGGTTCTCTCCTTATTAGGGATCAGAGTTAGTTGTGCGCTGAGGGCATGTAGTGTGCCAAGATCGGGCTGGGTAGTTAGGCTACGTCAGCTAAGGGTTCACCTGTGTGTGCCGCCGGTGACACAGGTGTCGGTCTACTCGAGCCGGTTATAGTTGGGCGGTGTGATTGGCTGTGTCACCGGTATCTGTCACCGGTGGCTCACTTAATCCTACGTGGCAACAGTGTAATGGTCGGGTGCCTGTGAACCCTATATATAGGGGACCAGGAGAGGTCTTCAACCTCAACCTTGCTCAATCCAGTGAATCATATTCGACCATTGCAAAGCCTCCTACTCTCATAACAGAAGCCAAACTTCCTAAGTGTTAGTTCACGAGAGTTAAGAGTCTCTGAGCAAAGAGCATTGGTTCCTCCAAGAGTTGTTGCTGCTGAATCTGTTACTCTTGGAGTGTCTACTCCTAGACGGGTGTAGGAGTCGCTGGTATCACCCAAGCATGTGTGGGTTGAATCAGACGTTTGTGAAGGTGATCTGAAGTCTACCTGCTGCAAGGCTAAAGAACTTCCACAAGCAAAGGAAGAGGCCTGATCATTTAGGTACTCGGAGAACAAGCACGATTCAGTGCTGGCGATCTCTTCGGAGTAGCCTCTCCAACAGAGACATACCTCTCTGTAAAGAGTAGGGAACTTCGGTGAAAAATACCTTGTCTCTCTGAGTGCTTTCTACATTGCTTTTAGATATTTATTAGACTTGCCTGCTTGTATTGATCATTCATATCTTGTTCATCTGTGATTGATTACCTTTACACCTGTGTTAGCATAGCTGTGTCTCAGTTGCTAAATATCATATCTCTTGCCTGTGTCAGCTACCTGTTACACAGCTGCTTAACTTGATTATCTGTTCTAGGTTTTAGCTTACCTGTGTTAGACACCTGTGTGACAGCTAAGTGTTAATTTGCATATCACATGTTGCTTGTGTCATTCACCTGTCTCACTGCTAGCTTATCCTAGCAATCTGTTAAGACTTAAATTGATAACCAAAGTTAAAACAAGTGAAAAATAGTTAGCCTCCTATTCACCCCCCTCTAGTCAGCATCCTCGGTCCTTTCAACTGGACTTCTGTCCACTCGGCCATGAAGTCGGCAAGAGCTTGAGATTTGATAGCCGTGTGGGGGACGTAAACTATGTTGAATGTCATTAGTTCCATTTCCTATTTAGCGATCCTTCCTATGGCGTCGCGGTTGTTGATGACATCAGCGATCGGGAAGGAACTAACCACCGTAACCGGGTGTCCCTAGAAGTAGTGGACTAGCTTCCGAGATGTTATGAACACCGCATAAATGATCTTCTGTATCTGTGGGTATCACACTTTGGACTCGGAAAGTACTTCACTGATGAAGTAAACCAGGCACTGAACCTTTTGGATGTAACCTGGGTCGGGGCGCTCGATGACCAGGACAGTACTGGCCACCTAGGTGGTTGCTGGGATGTAGAGGAGCAGCGGTTCATTGGGCATCGGGGAAACCAGTACCGAGGACGTGGTCAGGAGCTTCTTTAAACCATCGAGGGTGTCTTGAGCATCAGATGTCCATGTGAAGTTATCTGACCCCTTCAGGAGCTTGTAGAGGGAGACGAATCGGCTGAGGGCCGCCAAGCACCCGGTTAGTCGTTGGACATCCTTGAGGCTTTTTGGTGGCCCCATCTTGACGATGGCGTCGATCTTCTCCAGGTTGACCTCGATTCCTCGTTCGGAAACAATAAAACTGAGTAGCTTTCCCGAAGGTACTCTGAACACGCACTTTTCTGGGTTGAGCTTCATGTTGAATCACCTAAGGTTGGAGAATGTTCCCCCAAGTCGGTTAGGAGATCTTCTTTCTTCTCAAATTTAACCACCACATCATCGACGTAGGCCTACACATTCCTGCCGATTTGCTCCTAGAGGCAACGCTACATGCACTGTTGTTACGTGGCGCTGGCATTCTTTAAGCCGAAAGGCATGGAGATGTAGCAGAAAGCCCCGAATGGAGTGATGAACGATGTCTTGATCTCGTCATCCTTCCTCATCCTGATCTGATGGTAGCCCGAGTAGGCATCGAGAAAACATAAAATTTCGCAGCCGGCCGTGGAGTCGATCACCTAGTCGATGTGAGGTAGTGTGAAAGGATCTTTGGGACATGCTTTGTTGTGACTCGTGTAATCAACGCACATCCTCCATTTTCCATTCTTTTTGCAAACAAGAACTGGGTTCACTAACCAGTTAGGATGATACACTTCTTTGATAAAGCCAGCTGACAGAAGCTTGGCTATCTCCTCTCCTATTGCTCTACGCCTATCCTCAGCAAAACGGCGTAGGCGCTGCTTGACCGGTTTAGCGTCCGGCCGAACGTTCAAAGAGTGCTCGGCAACCTCCCTCGGGACTCCTGGCATGTCAGAACATGTCCATGCAAAGATGTCTCGGTTGTCACGAAGGAAGCTGACGAGCGCGTTTTCCTATTTGTCGCTGAGCGCAGTCCCAATCTGTGTCGTCTTGGAGGAGTCTTCCGGATCGAGCTGGATTGCCTTGGTGTCCCGTGCCGACTGGAACGATGGCGCTGCTAAAGCTTTTTTGGTTGGGGGTGCTTCCTCGACCACGGATGACTTGAGGCTGTCAAGCTCGGCTATAGCGATTTGGGCCGCAGCAAGGTTGCAGTTTTCCAGGTCACACATGTAAGCGTGCGGGAAGCTGCTTTGCACCGTTATTATCCCGTGGGGACCCGACATCTTGAGCTTCAGGTAGATATAGCTGGGAACAGCCATGAATTTGGCGTAGCAGGGACGCCCTAGGATGGCGTGATATGAGCCTGGGAAGTCGACGACCTCGAAAGTGAGGTTCTCAGTCTGGAAGTTCTTAGGAGTACCGAAAGTGACGGGCAAGCTGATCTGCCCGAGTGGACTTGCCATCTTGCCAGGTACAACCCCATGGAAGGGTGCACCGGTGGGTTTGATTTCTGAGCGGGAGATCTTCATGTCATCTAGGGTCTTGACATAGAGGATGTTCAGGCCACTCCCTCCATCCATGAGAATCTTGGTGAGGCGGACGCCACAAACGATTGGGTCTACCACCAAGAGGAACCTTCCTAGGTGAGGTATATAGTCAGGGTGATCCGAGCGGCCAAAACAGATTATGGACTCGAACCATCGTAGATATTGAGGTACGGCCGGCTCAACCGAGTTGACCTCGCGATCTGTGAGCTTTTGGCGACGTTTAGACGTATAGCCATTCGGGCCACCGAAGATCATAAGACATGTGGTCTCCTTTGAGAACTCGTCTCCCTCATCCAGAGGAGGGTCCTTTTTGTTCCGGGTGGAGGCGAGAGGTTTGTTCAAATTCTTCAAGAGATTGCAGTCACGTGTGAGGTGATTTGATTTTGGTCCGTGGAAGTGACATGGCTGACTCATCATCTCCTCAAAAGTGGAGTTATCGCGCTGAGGATGGTGCTGCGGGGCGCGCTCAGCTGCGGCAATGAGGTCTCCACCCTTGCGTTTCCGGTGTTTTTTCCGGGGCGACTCGGGACGGTCTTTCCTTCTAGGGGACTCGGGAGCCTTGCCTTTCCCCTTATCGTCCTTGATCGCACTGCAAACAGCTTCTTCGCCAGTCGCAAAGTTGTTGGCGATATCGAAGAGCTCGCGCGTAGTCTGAGGATTTTTTCGCGCGATCCTGTGGATGAGATCAGTGCTCCGAACGCCTTTGGAGAAGGCGGTGATGATGTCACCCTCTCGGACTTCTGGCAGAGAGTTCTTCTTTTTGGAGAAGCGCTGGATGTACTCTCTGAGAGTTTCACCAGCCTCTTGAGTACAACTGTGGAGATCCCACGCATTCTCGGGCCTGTTGTAGGTGCCCTGGAAGTTGTTCACAAAGAGAGTCTCAATGTTAGTCTATGATTGGATATAACCCTGAGGCAGGCTGGTAAGCTAAGCTCGAGCCGAGTCGGCTAAATACAGGGCAGGTAATGAATTGTAACATAATCATTGTCTCCATTGGTCCTGCACGCCGTGTGGTAATCGGCCAGCCAGATATCTGGCCGAGTCTTGCCCGCGTACTTGCCGATGCCGGTGACTCGGAATCGTGATGGGAAGACGACGTCGCGGATGCGAGAACCGAAACGCCTTGGGGCCCACGTAGGCCATGCCGGAAGGATTTGGAGAGCTACGCTGGCTAGTAGCGCGGCTATCACTGCTGTCTCCATGGTGACCACCACGGTTGTCTCTCCCTAAGTCCCGACGAGCGTTTTGTCGAGCCTCAAGGGTGTTCCGCGTGTCGCAGGGCAGGTAATGAATTGCAACATAATCACTGCCTCTATTGGTCCTGCACGCCGTGTGGTAATTGGCCAGCCAGATATCTGGCCGAGTCTCGCCCGTGTACTTGCCGATGCCGGTGACTCAGAATCGTGACGGAAAGACGATGTCGCGAATGCGAGAACCGAAATGCCTTGGGGCCCACGTAGGCCATGCCGGAAGGATTTGGAGAGCTACGCTGGCTAGTAGCGCGGCTATCACTGCTGTCTCCGTGGTGACCACCACGGTTGTCTCTCCCTGAGTCCCGATGAGTGTTTTGTCGGGCCTCGAGGGTGTTCCGCGCTTCGCAGTTTGGTCCGAGTCGGCTACGTACCGACCCAACAGGGTGATCTTCGCCGTGACGGGCGTGGTTTCTTGCAGCAATAGTACCCCGTGCATCACGATCCGGTCCGAGTCGGCTGCGAACCGATCCGGCGGGGCGATGACGCTCGGGGTTGGCACGGTGACCCTCTACAGCTTGCGGGTTCCCAGGAGGAGGAGAACGCCGGTTCCTGGCACTCGCAGAAGAAACTGCATGGTCCCCGGAGATCTCGGCCTGTTGGAGGGCTGCTTCCTCCATTAGGATCCGGAGCCGTCGGAGTTCGTCGTGACCCAGGGTGCCCTCAGGGATATTGATGGCACGTGCCGCCACCGTGGCGGCGACGATCTTTTGACTGGGATGCGTTGTGGACTTGGCACCCTCGATCTCGCATGTCATCATTGCGCCGTCTTTCGTCATGTTGGCGAGCGAGCATGGTCTGCTGCTCGGCCAGTGCCTCCTCCTTGGCGAGAAGGCGGAGCCGGGTAGCTTCAAGCTCAGCGGGGGTTTGCTCCGCGATGGGAATTGGTTGGTCATCGTTATCGGCTAGTGTGTCTGGATTGGCCATGAAGACCTCCCGAGAGGGGTGGTGGTTTCCCGAACTCTCAAAGTCATCCGAGTCATAGTCGAGGACGAGCAAGAGGGACTCGATCGCGCCGACCAGTCGGGATCCCTGCTCGATGGGTGAGAGCCCGTGTTTAAGCAGCGGATCCGACTTGGGCACATGCTCGTCTTCAAAGACGGCTGCCGGAGTCGTCGACTCGGAGGAGAGCTTCAGTGGGGGAAGCAGCGAAGCCTCCGACGACTGGCCGGAAGCCGAGTCGCAGAGATGAAGCTTGTCGAGCTTGTCGGCGATGAAGTCCAGCTTTCCGAATCGGAGAAGCTGTCTTGGACCAGGGACAACATCCAGAGAAGCAAATCTCATGATGCTGCCCGGGACGAAGTCGCCGTAGTTGTTGAAAAAACTCATCTGGATTTGTTCACATGGATCTATGCGCACAGCCCCTACCTGGCGCGCCAACTGTCGGTGTTTAGATCCGGCAATATTGAATATAGGGCAGCGTGAGCATAGCAGATCTAGATGGGTGCACACGAGAAACAAAGATTAGGCAGGTTCAGGCCCTCAAGAAGAGGTAATACCCTACATCCTATGTTTGGTGGTTGGTATTGCTTATATCCCGAGTGCCGCAAGACCCCGAGAGTAGATCTCTGGGTTGCTAGGGCTATGTGTGTATGAGAATATGAGAACTTATGAGTCTACGTGAGAACCTACCGATCGGAGGGCCCCTACCCGACCTTATATAGGTGACCGGGGTAGGGTTACAAGAGGCCGGATTGGTTTACAGATTGATTTCCTAATTAGTTACAACTGAATCCGGGGTTGCCGGGTAGATACTTATCCCTGTCTTGTACTCCAAGTCGATGAGGCGCTTCCGTATAGAAGTCGGACTCCGAGTAGTCGGCCCGACCTATCCTGTGTCCAGAGGACCGGCTTTGTCCTCCTTGACGATACCCAGGTGCTATGCCATCGTCACTCCCTCTCCTAAGGCATCCCCTCAGCCTCTACCTTGTTGTCTGGCCGCCTCAATGACACCTTCCAAACGCCTTGGAGCTAAGGCAGACGCCTTAGTCTCCTTCGGCAAGGCGAGGTGACGCCTTGCCGCCTTGGCTCGCCTTACTGATTAGACGACGCTTAAGCAACGTCTTCAAATACATGCTCACGAAGATATCCTGGCCATCCCCAATATCACCCTGCATATAAATGAAAAATCATTTTTGTAAGTTCGGAACATAAACCTGGTGCAAAGGAAAGATTTGCAGTTTTCACATTTGACAAGCACTCGATCTTGACATACGACAAATGTATTCTGCTTCACTATGATGTTGCAGGCTATGCAGATGCAGGTAACTCATGTCCAGGATATGACTGCACCATTAGTTGAGGTTTTTAGGTAGTCTGATGTTACTGGCAAAATTTTATCTTGCTGCATTGAATTTTGTTCAAGAATTTTGCACAAGATGTACTTGAGCAAAACATTATCACATCGCTAAGTCAACTGCAACTCGCAAGTGATTCAACATTTCTATATCCTGCATAAAGTTCACAATCCTAATGTGTTCTCCATGCAAGTTTCAGTACCTAAAAGGTCTAATAGCAGTCGTCAGACCAGTTAATATAAGATTTTCCTAGGAATGCTTACCATGACCATTGACGAGCAATCACATGCTTAAGTTGGGAAAAACAATTGATTCACAATTGATTAACTTGGGAATTCGTTCCTCAACGCATAGAAATTTTAACCTGACGAGCAATCATGGATTCATGGCCAGTACGAGGGAAGAAGCACAATACCCTATTCCGAAGTCTAAACGAAGAAGTGTTTACAACAGATCAAAACATGTCAAAATGATCATAACACTTGGTTTTCCTTTTAGATAATAAAAGATTACTTTCAGCTTGTACACTCAGAAAATGCACGCAATCAACAAAATTTAAACAAGCAATTACGGCCACTAACGTTAGGAGCATAAAACATAAAATGAATACTCATATCCAAGCTAGCTCGAACAGAAATCAAGTAAAACAAAACCTGCGACTAAGCTGCCACCCATTAGAATAGAGTATATCCCGCACCCCTTGCTCCAGTATAAGCAAGACCGCACCAAGCATATCCCATGCTCCCCAAAGACATTGGAGTAGCGACCATGTGTGAAGCCAATGGATAACCATATAGATAACCTGCAAAAGATTAGAGGTTCTCTTTTTTTCAAAAACAATGTAATTAAAATGGAGCCACAAAGCCTAACAAATAGCCGCAGCCCCAACAAGCAAAACTTCCCTTTTATCCCCACCCATTCCATTCAACCAGCTCCCAAACATATTGGAAACATTGGTCAGTGGACCATACCCCTTTACCCAGTGAACTAACCGTCAGATAGACCAAGCAATGGGGCAAACAAAAAAAATGTTGAATTTTTTCGTTACTAGAACAAAAGCAACACGATTGGCTACCATTCTAATTTCTTTTGCGTAGATTATCTTTAGTGAGTACAACCCCTTTATGTAAATACCACAAGCACATATTTATCTTCAACGGCAATTTGGATTTTCACAGTTGGACGTTTGTATGTGGACATATGAAATTTCCCAAAGCTCTTTACATTGATAGTACCGAAAAAAGCCCAAGCTATGCAAACTCCAACTGACAGAATCATATTCAGAAGAGAGCTGCATCGAAGCGACCTTTTGTACAATCCCATGCCACTAGGCCAGCTTGGGACCAACTAGAGCATGACGAAACGAAACACTAAGTGGCACCAAACTCAGAACTTCTACCACTGTGGCATGTCTCCGCCGCACTAAAATTTACAAGAGAGGTTACTAAACACAAAACGGCTCACTATCAAGCTACTTATGCTCTCAGAATCTGATTTGCCTCCCATGCTGAACCTTATGGACACCAAAATGCTAGAAATGGTGCTTGACTTTCATTAAGCCAGTCCGGAAGTGAGACTCACCCGGCTTACTCGTTACTTGACCCAAAGTTTGGCTACTTAAATATTTTTTTCAAAGCGGCTGCTACCATGTACCATCGTCATTTAATAATTGAAAAAGCCACTACTCAATAAGCATGCATTCTTTAGAAAAATATTTTGAACACCTAAAACCCTTTGGTCCCTTGGCCAGCATAATACATACCAGCATGCCAGTCTATATTTGTGTTTATGCTAATCAATCTGCTAGTAAAAACGTGAACAATAATAATCTAATTTTTTAGTTACCCCTTTTGTTACTTCAAAAAAGGACATCAAAGGTTCGTAAGGAACTCAGACAATTTAAAAGAACTACACGCCCATCTAATGAGAGCTGCCACCCCTTCCATTTCCCGAGTTTCTTCTCAACTCATTCCCCGACCATGTTCCATTCACTATTCAAAAGTTTTCGATAGCAGATGGAATACCCAAGTAAGGGACTAGCAGAGAACCTATCCTACAACCAAATATTTGAGTATAGGTGTCCTCATGCTTCTTAGCCTCACCTAAAATAAATCTCACTTTCGTGGAAATCTATCTTGAGGCCTGATAATTGTTCGAACGCACATAAACAACAATTCTAAGTTTTTTGCATCCTCAATATCATGTTCCATGAATAGAATTGTATCATCTGCATATTATAAAATGGATAAGCCCCCATCGACTAGGTGCAGAATAAACCCTTTAATCTGGCCCTTCTCCTTAGCTCGATCGATTATGACAGCTAGCATATCAACCACCATATTAAACAAAACCGGGGACATAGGGTCACCATGGCGGAGACCCTTACAGGTTTGAAAATAAGGTCCCATATTGTAATTGATCTTTACTCCCACACTCCCTCCCGTGGTAAATTGTTCAACCCAGGAGCACCATAAGGGAGAAAACCCCTTTGTACGCATTGTTTGTTGTAAAAAGGTCCATTTCACCTTATCATAAGCTTTCTCAAATTGTATCTTAAATACTTTATTCGGGGTGAAACTTACCATCTAAAAGGTACAGGTGACAGCTGCATTAGGCTTAAAGGAGTATTTGGTCGTCGCATCGAATATGCTGGAGTCCTTAATCCAAGAATTGTGAAAATAGTACAACCACATGCTATATAGGCATTGACTTGATTAAGTAGGTTAGTCAGTCCTTGGTGTCGATGCCACCGTACCGCGAATGGGGTGGACATAGCAATGATGACCCTCAGCACAGATGGGGGATCGGAGGGTGAGGACGTACTCCCAACTCCGTGGCAGACCCGGTGGGCATGTCACATTGGCCAGGGACTTGCTAAAAGATCTCATGAGGTTCTCCCTACCAACACATCAATAAGTGTGCGTACAAACCCAATCAGCTTGGCGTAAAGGAAGGATAGTGTCATGTGGGTAAATTGTACAACCTCTACAGAAAGTAAGACTAATCGATTAACCATATCCACGATCAGGGATGACACATAAATCATTCTTGATGACAAGGACTTGTCCTTTGCTCCTTGCTACCTCCCTCTACCCCTTTGCTGTTGGAACCTATGGACGAGTTAAGGTGTGAGTCCTTGTTCGTGTGTGTTGGTCATGGACCCTCACATTGTTTGATAACACCCCTGATATAAAAACTAGTTTTCATCAAAAAGTTGTCTTCGAAATTGTTGTACTATTACAAGGAAAATGAATTTTGTGCAAAATAGCCATTAAGCCCTTCCTTTGTTTAAGCCTGCACATAGTAGAAGGTTTCCTATGAGGGTGTATGCTATGTACGCGAAGTACTCATTGACATATTTTGTTATGGTGATGTACAGAGGACTATGTTGATGAAGAATGGATGGGAATTACTACTATGATGATCCCAAGGAGTAGGTCACGTGGATTGTGTCTACTAGCTGTGGTGGGAGCCACTTCGCATTTATTTTCCCATGTTTCTCTTATTGTAATAAAGTCATAACATATGGTACTATGTAAGCCGTGTGACATATTTGTATTCAACTTTGTAGTAACTTTGATGTCGTGCAATGGTATATATTTTTCCTATGTTCATCAGGTTGATCCTGGATTAACGAAGATGTACACGGGGGGAGGGGGTGTCTAGAAGTTAACACTAGACTCTCACATTAGCTTTCCCATAATCCATTATGGAAAGCCTTCTCTTGAGATCATCTTCACTTGTCCATTTTCACTTGATGGATCACAAGCTTCAATCATATAACTTATCATGTTTCTTATCTTGAGCTTGCTCTTTTTAACCTTGATGGCCATCACACTTGATGTCATCCTCTCATGAGCTTCTAATGTAAACATTCGTTTGATGCATGCACATAAGTGACACCTAACTCTCACACTTTTAATACACATACATAAACAATGGGTTAGTCCAAATAGTGCAATACACAATTGTTTATCAAATCCACTTGATCACAAGATATTCATATGTTGACCATCTTGAATCCAAACCTAGGACGTTATCTTCGTCAACCATTATTTGCTCTTACCATCTTGATCTCTTGAAGCCACAAATTAAAATCTTCTCTCGAATTCCTTACTTCAAGATGTTGATCACTTATGACCATCTTGAGTTACACCATGAACTCCATCTTGGTCATCTCATGGACTTCACCATGATCACCAATGGTTTACTATTTAAACCCATTCTTGAATCCTAGAAGTTCATTTATTTATCTTCTTTGGTCACATGACATTCACCTCTTGAATTCATTGATCTTGATGCATATCTTTGATTTGATGGTGTTCATCTATAGAATCCATCCAATATCCTTTACGCATCACTTATGGAACATAACCTCTTATCCAACTCAAAGAAGCCATTAGTTTATAGGAGTTTTCATTCTCCCTCATTTGGTAATTCAACAGAGTTTTCCCCTATATATTTGAGCTAAGCAAGCAAGCACAAAATCAATATCAATATCAAATACAAATATGCATGCATGACATATAAAAGATTCATGTAGATATAATTTAGACAAAGATCACATAAGTCACAAAAAATCCACATAAATAACATAAAGCACACAAGTTGTCCAAACTAGACCAAGTCTCATATAAGCAGACATCCACATAGTTTAACACATAACTAGAGGAGAGGTTATTAAGCTTACAGCAAAACATTCAAGAATGAACATAAGCTTAATACCACACAAGAAACTAAAGGTAGATATAGCAAACAAGAACATAGCTAGCTCCCATAACTAACCATCCATAGGATAAACAAGCACAAAGCTAAACCAAGACTTCTTCCCGAGAAGGCAAACCCTTTAGACTTCTCCCCCGCTAACATCCAGTGAAAAAATGGAAGAAATCTACTAAGCACCCCAAGAACCACCTAGTAAGAGAAAGAGGGACCAGAAAGATCACTAGGAGTCCAAACAAGGTCGCGATGGCGGCGACAGCGAGAAGGCGAAGATACCTCAGTCTGCTCCTCAAGGTCCGTCACACAAGAAACCAAAGTGTCCTATCCCTGACAGATGTAAGGGTATGAGCATCACCTGATCTCGTGCTATCTCCATCTCTACCATACCACCCATGGTGATGTTTAAATCATAAAAGTGGCCCATCAAGACTCCCATGAAGGGAGAGTACTATGAGGGAAGCACTCCAAACTCTCATGGAGCTTGCTCCTAAAACTGTTGAGGCTCCTATGGTGGCACTAGAGGAGCTTCTCCTGACAAGGGTAAATCACTAGGTTCCTCTCTCTGGGAGTGTATATCTTGTGCTCTCCATCTAGATACTCATTAAGGTATGGTATGGTAGCAAGAAAAAGAGCAGCATAGTACGCATCTTTTATCTTCAAGTTTCTCTTGGAGGTGTGCATTTCTCAAATGATATAGTCGATCACATCAAACCTCTGACCTCTCATGACATGAGCAATGATGTTCCAAACTAGATATCTCAACTTATCCTTGTTTCCCATCCTAGGAAAGATAGTTGACTTGATGATTCAATGGATCACACTAGGAGGTGTATATCCATGTAACTGAACCTGGCTATCCTTGAAAGGTAGGCTGGTAGAAAGCAAGCTTCTCAACTACTGACATTCAAGCTCATCATGTATCCTAGCCTCTCCCATCAAGTGGGACACACCAATAGTATCAGCAAAGTCTAAGCGAAAGGCAATATAGTTGTCAACACCTATTCTCCACCTAATGATCTGTAAATCTGCATTGATGAATAGGGTGGCACAAAAGTGCTTGATCAACTTTGTACTGTAGTCTTGCCTCAGAACCAGAAAGTCTGCCAAGCCAACCTGAGTGAAGAGATCATGCGGCCCCGGATACTCTCTCATCATATCCACAATCCTCCACTAGAACCAAGTGTGAGGAGCAAACTTCTTGTTCAGATAGATCCAGTTGAAAACATCCTCCTAAAAGTGAGTATAGAACCTGGGGTCTACATAATCAGGCTTCTCAGTGAACTGATCATACTAGTAAGAGGCACATGCTACGCATGTGGGAGCATTAGTCTCCTATAATGCATATTGTTCTATTAAAGTAGCGATGTAACCTCATCTTCATGTAACTAATCGTACAATTAATTTTAAAAATATTTAAATGATCTAGTACACATGTGTGCGTGTTCAGTGAAATAGCACGTATATGTGCTTTCAAATTGTTGTAGAAAGTACTGTAGGCGTGAATCGAAGCGAGTTCGACTGTCTGATCAACTATGTTGAATGGCTGATATTCCATTTCACTCTTAGGACTCAAAATTTCAAAATTGCCACACTATAAGGACCAAATCCACCACTGTTGTAGCTGCTATAAGCACCAGCCAATCCACCATAATCATCCCCAGAAGGATGGTCCCTAGAATCCCTACCACATGCTAATTTAGAATTACTACCATACTACCAGCTGATGGTGGTGGATTTGAGGATTTCTTTGGTTCTGCTTTCTTGATCTCCACCTACAAACAAAGCAAATGACATAAGTACTATCAAATATAAACCTATAGGTCCTTGCTACCAACGATCTATAAAACATGATGGTCCATGACATTAGCACAGTTGATTTGAACAGAAGAATGCAATTTATTTTGGTAGACATTAGGTTTAAACGTTTTGAACCATACGTATACAGTGGAAGTGCTAACAATTTGTGACATCTCTGTTATGAAATGCACAAGACTCATCTTTGAACCAGCAAGATAAATCATATTCCCATTTGCTAATACATCATCTAAAACCTGCTCAGAACCAAAAACTACAAATCAAAAGCCTTGAGAGCGTCTTGTTTGATGATCACGCATAATCTGGTGGTCAACCACAGCTCCATATTTTTCAAAGAAATTCTTGAAATCATCTGAGCAATCAAACATACAGAAGGGCAATCATATGAAAATCAATGTATAAGGAAGCAGGCAATAACTCAATAATGATAATACCTTCTGACCTTTCGTGAGTGTTGGGGGAAGCCCACCAACAAATATATATTTTGTTTTGAAATCCTTAGGGTTAGAGTGCATAGCATCTTTTGGAATGGTTCTCTTAATCTCAACCTGGAAATAACAGAAGGCAAGCCTACTAAGTAATTTTAGGTTGTGAACATGTGGGTGGGAAGCTGTAACACGAGCAAAGAAATGACCTCAAAGGCATGGTACTCAAGCTCAGAACAAAACTGAACAAAGTAGGAAAGATTATAAAGCAACAACAAATCTAATAGAAATCTAAAAATGGCAATGCACAACTCATGGCAAAAGAGAAACTTCAATCAAAAGGACAATGGAGGAATGGTAAAGAGTTTTCTCATACTTCATCAAGAAAACCCGAGCAAACTAAAAGATTGACAAAGCTCACCTGTACTTTATGCAACTCAGCCTTAGTAGAAGTGGGCAGCGGCACTGGGTGGATGGTCTATCCGCCCTTAAGTGGTATTACCAGCCATTCTGGAGGAGCAGTTGATTTAGCAATTTTTAGTCTTCATCTATCAAGTGTTTCATCAATTTTAGGTTCTATCAATTTTATAACAACTATCTTCAACATGCGTGGACCTGGAATGACTATGCATAGATTACCACTTTTTGTGTGGTCCGTTCTAGTGACAGCATTCCTACTTTTATTATCACTACCAGTACTGGCAGGGGCAATTACAATGTTATTAACCGATCGAAACTTTAATACAACCTTTTTTGATCCTGCAGGAGGGGGAGCCAATATTATACCAGCATCTCTTTTGGTTCTTTGGTCGGTATCTTTCCATTAGGGCTTGATTTTGCTTGTCCTAATGCCTGTAGATCTCCTTGATGTTATACAATGAATTAAAATCATGATTCATTTAGTGCTAAAGGATATTCAACAAATTGTTGTACCTGGATAGTTCAGCTGAATGCTTTGGTTCCATTATCACCAAACAAATTGATACTGTTTCCTGCAAATTAATTGGTCTATTAGGCAATCATTTCAAATAAAGCTAGAAGAAGATGTCCTCCATCTACTGTATAATTAACAAATATACAAATGCCATGTAGTATGTTCTGAATTATCTAATAACAACCACCCTAATATTATTATCTGCTCGCTGTTTTAATACTGTCAGAAGCATGTAAAAAGAAGTACAACCATGCATAAATATGCTTTCATCTAAACATTAACATGATCCGTGATACTGGACCTATCAAGAAGTTCTAAGTATAGCTCCTCAAACTTAGCCCTTGTAAGTGTTGTCTCAATATGATTGGGCCCATCAGCAGTACCTGTGATAAAAGGTAAGGTGAAAAAATAAAAACAAGTTAGAATAAAGGGAGGAGGTAAAGGCACAATGTTGTCACCAAAATGTGGAGACCGAGCAGACTAACCTAATATTTGTTTGGGTCAACGATGATAATTCCATCTTCGCCTTCTCTGTTGCTTCTGTAAGTCACTGTAGATCTTGCTTGTCTTTTAATAGGTCAATACCCTCATCATTTTTGAAGCTCCTGGCCAGCCAATCAACAATTCTCTGGCAATTGGTGATAATATTATCCTGCATAACCAAAAAAAAGATGCTGAAACCTCTTGCCAACGGAAACTGCAGGCTGCGAGGTATAAAAAATGAGGAATAGATATTTAGCAAAGATGGTTATAACACACAAGATGATAAGTCTTGGTTCATCTCTTTGGTCCCATCAAAATGTACATAAATCATTGCTAGTACATGTAGTAACATAGATTCTAATGTCTCTTCTCTAGGTCAACACAAAGTTCGATCTTAGATAGTTAGATGTAATAATGTGACAGAAAATAGAGCATGCTCATATACATGAAACAAAGGACAGTGTTGCATTACGTACGTTTATCATATCAAAACATCCTTATAGACAATATTTTTGGTACTTTTTCCTGATGGGTCAATATCCTTATTTGGCTTGGGAAGTATTCTTGTTGTTTGCCTTGATATTCCTCTAGATAAAGCAACATATAGTTGACCATGAGAGAACACAGGTTCTAGAAGGTAGATGCCAACATTTGGAATGGTTTGACCTTGAGCTTTATTAATTGTCATTGCAAAGCTAAGACGAATTGGAAATTGCTTTCTTTTAAATTTAAAGGGGAGTATATCATCTTCAGAAGGGTACAAAGGAATTCGTGAAAGGAATACTCGCTTTCCAGCATGTTGTCCTCCAATAATTTCTGCATCAATGGCATTATCTTGAAATGCTTTAATAATAAGCCTTGTGCCATTGCATAATCCATTAGAAGGATCTAAATTCCGAGAATATGTGAAGGCAAACAAATAAAACTCAGACACAATATGAGAGCACAATCTGGTCCATGGTTCTCTGATTTTCTCCTGAGAATTGGCAATGGTACTGAAAAATCAATTGGTGAAGACTATGTGCGCCTACCTAAAGAGATAATCATAGGATACACAAATTCAGAAGCCTCAATTAATAAGTTGATCAATGATGTCTTTCCTTCACTTGACCATAATGGAAGATTACCATCTTATATAAACGCTCGCGCCATTCTTTCCACTAAAAATGAATATGTGGATGAATTAAATGCGATGCTTATAGACAAATTTCCTGGAGAAGAAAAAATCTACTACAGTTTTGATTCAGCAGAGGATGATACACACAAGATGATACACACAATCACTACCCACCGGAATTCCTAAATTCTCTCACATCTAATGGTCTGCCTCCACATATTCTCAGATTGAAGAATATTTATTTTATAATCTGACTTTAGAATTATCAAGAAATGTGCATGGGGTAGTCCCCTTTTTTGAAATTCAATCACATGCATGTGAGCAACAACTTTGCCAAAGAATTTCTTCTTAAATATAAGATACTTAAGGTCCTCTATTTTTGCCTTAAACACTCGTGCTACCAAGTCTGGTTCGGTCTTGTGATGATTGCCCCAGTGCAAGCTCTTTTGTTATCTCTTCCCAATTTGGATTGCATGTCATCGTAAGAAATAAATCCGGTTTCCCAAACTGTTGGACCAAAGCCATGGTGTTCAGATACCTTCGACGCATATCCCGTTTACCTCCAATAAAAGAGGGAGGTAGCACTATACGTTTCCCGATCATGCATGCACGTGTCTCACCAGCAACAACACTATCAACCAGTCCTTGATACAAATCTGCTCATATAAGATTCTGGTTTGCTGGTTTTAAATAGAATGCCAATCTTATTGACTCAATCTTAATGTACATATCGACAATGTACTGTTGAGTTAGTCGTTTTTCAAAAAGTAAGACATTAAATTCTCTGGCTCGAATTTGTAGTTTGAAGCAATAATATTCCCTCGGTGAAACGGAAGAACTAGAGTTACACTCTAGCCCTATACAATGAAAATGCTTTGCTTTTGATAAATAGATCTTAAAATATTATATAAATGACAATTACATGAATATACGGCACAACTTACCTTCTTCATTGATGTCATTTTCTTGATTTCTAATATTAATAATACCATTTGTTTTTACTTTTGGTATATTCAACTTCCATCCAACTTCCCCATTTGGGAAAAAAAGTGGATATGAAAGTGGGTCATAACAGCCATGGTACGCTTTTATATATTGTGGATCATCTGATTTGCCATGGATCATCTGATTTGCCACGTACCATTATACTCCTATCGAAGTGACCTTGAGGTTCGTTTCCCTCTACCCAGATTGCTGCTACTTGTGATGCAGTAGGTGCATTATATACTCGTTGATCTAAAGAAATGTCTATGTTGAGCTCAATTCGATACTCATCAAGGTTTGACACTGAACTAAGGCTTCGAAATGTTTGGGCGTAAGGATTAGATGAAAGTATGCGCACCAACTTTTGGATGAGAACCCTATCAAGATTAGGAGAGTAACGAAATCTATGTTGCAAATCCGCATCATTATCATAAAAGTATAGTTGTAGATGTTTGGGGCCATCTTCCACTGGAACCAATTGGTCAATTTGATGATAAATTTGCCCTTGGGCACGGAAAGTGTAAACTCCAGACCTTTTATTACAAAATCTTTGGTCCAAGATAACACCAAGGGAGGTAAAAGAAAAATGAGAATTGAAGTATCGTATATTATCCTGAAAATACTTTGCATCTGGATCTTGACTTGTGTAAAGTCAGCGCATTTCACCAGGAATATGTGGAGTTACTATCTTGACCTTGCCACCCATGCAACAAAATGTCGGTTTCTCATATTGGAACCTTTTTCCATTGCAATGTGTACAATTAGGTACCGGCTCTAAGACATGATGCCCACTTGGTATATTTTGATATATATGATTGTGCGGATCAACTTCTATTTCACAAATAGAATGGTTCGGAAGTCGATATGATACATAATTAGAATCTGTCCATTGTTTTTTAGAAGTGAGAAAACACTATGTAATGATATATAACGATGATGACAGAATATATTTTTTTCTATTGAGAACATATACTAACCACTAATTTCTATTGAAATATATTTATAAAACCAACTAAAACCATATATTTTAAGTAGTTTTTGACATAAATTTACAAATATGATTTTTAAGTATCTAATCTAAATAATTTTAAAGATACTTGTAGTCAAATTTTGAAGTTTGAATCCATCATACCCAAAAGACAACATTTAGACACTTCTTCTCTCCCTGTTGTTTGTCATATATGTGGTGGTCTCAAGCAAATAGGATTTATTATTAATGATATTTTAGTGATATTAGACAAAAATAAATTGTAACCTGAGTAACCATGCTATGGAATCAAAAACACGAGAGAGTAATGTATCAACTTAAGAGGCACCATCACTTTTAGGGGACTTTAATGGACAGAACCATCATCACTAAAAGTAATACGACTTATAACTCACAAGATAATAAAGATTAAACAACTTGATATATAGATGAAAGTTAAAACTAATTACGAAAATAAATTGATCAACATATATATTAATATTTACCTTGTCCACTAAATATATAACTCTCATCATCTCCACCACCATCTTTGATCGTATCTTCAACTTGCCCAGATTCATCTATATCTTCTTTTTTAGGGAGGGATGGATCAACAAAAGAACGTTTAGGAGAGAAAAAGTGGATGATAAAAAAGATATGCTGTAGTTTATAACATACATAATATATACATATACATATAGATACATATAGACATATAGAAATGGCTATTGTACAATTTAGAAATTTTATTACCTTGCATAGGAGGAAAACAATCCTTTGGGATGTAGATGCTACTGTCATGATCTTCATGCTCTTTGGCTACAACATGTTGCATTTGCAGAGGAATGTATTGTTGAAGTAAGTTACCGCTACATTCATCTGTTTCTTTTGCAGTACTACTACAACTTGCCTCATTAGACATTCTTCTTCTCTTGTATTCATAGCCCTTTTCGAAGGATGTTGCTATCCACTTTTGTTGACCAGTACTTGTTGATTCATTATGTGATATAGATAAGTCCGATTGATTGATCATGATCTGACTTCCAATATCTGGACTGATTATGTTCTCTTGAAGGATGTTAGATGGAGATAAGTTTAAACTTCCGATTGTGGTCACTATGTTCAAAAGAAATGCTTATGTTATAATTAATCTTAAAAAGAAACATATGTTTTGGAGATAAACATGCTACCATAGACTTTCTTTATGGCCTCCAAGGTAATTGTAAGCACATCATACAATTTGTGTTAATATTTTTAAATAAATAGATAAGAAAAAATTTAAATCGTATTAAAATGTACCTTCTATCCTTGTATTGTCCTCAGTTCCTGTGTGCATGTTGCCACTAGTACTTGTATCTATTTGGCTCATTCCAGATTGCAAATTATCACTACTTTCACCATGATTTTGCCTTCTCCGTTTGTATTCACGATTTCTTTGCATGTAGGCAGTGCGCTATTCTGGAGTCATCCCCAAATATCTTTCCCAATCATGATAACGCTTATGCTCAGAAGCATTTGTTGGTACAATACCTATACATTGGATGGATTGAGTGAAATGAATGGTTCAAGGCAACATTGGGCTGCTATAGGATTGAACACTTAGAGAAAGTTTTGATTGGGCTGGGTCTATAAACACTAAGGTCTATTAGCATATAAATCTTAACAAATGAGAGATCATACAGCATGAACCAAATAGGCAAAGACACCTAGTAGCAGTAGTATACAGAAGATGTTCAAGATTTGGTTGATTAGAAAATACATAAAGATATATACCTTGTTTCCCTTTTGATCATATCTTTGAGCCAACGACATTTGTAATATCCTGAAAAGGAGTCCGTGCTTGTAATGTGGTGGATCTTGTTGTATGATCACTTGAATTTTCCTTCCGTTCCTTCCTAGATAACTACTGATACATGATTCCGCTAAAGTGCTGCATTGTATGTAGAGAAAAGAAAGATCCACCTAAGATTTTGATTCAGCAGATGTATAGCAAAACATTCAGCACTATAAACACGGCAATTCTAAGTCGCCTACAACTATTTGACAAAAAAAATTCTATTTCAAAGTACTTGTTATATAAACTCAATTACCTTTTGATATATAAACTCAACTACAAAAAAAGCAATGCTCACATACACATAATTCCATGTGATTACAGTGATGTGTAAAAGCAATTTAAACAATGGTACAAAAAGCAATGCTCACATACATACAATTCCGGCTTGTGCACTTCTTATAGTGATAACAAACTACTATATTTTTTATCATTTAATTTTACCAAAAGTGTATTTGGAAGCAGATTGTCAGATCAAATACGATCCATTACAGTAGCTGGATGCACTGATGAAGCGTCAAAAAATTATCAAAGAAAAATGACCTTTGTACCCATTTTTAGCATGGCGAAAATATCTGAGAATTAAAAATCAGTCAATAAAAATGAAAAGCTAGAAGATAGAGAATGAAACATGGTGAAGAAACAGCACAGATTTTTTCTTTCCTCATACATAAGAGCATCTTCCAGAAAAGGCACCTAAAGGCTAAGTAGGTCCCTTTACTAATCCCGTCAGGGTGCAAAATGAACTGTAACTTCATGTTTGTTACAGGTCTATTCAGTTTAAACATGAATCAGAATGGAATTCACAAGATCAAAAAGGCCTACAGTTCCCAGAAAACAGTGCAACTTGTTCCGGGTGGAGGAGCTCCTGTTAGTAGCACAAAACAGACTACGGTGAAGCAAGGCCATGACTCATAGGTCATGACAATGAGTAGGAAATGAGTACTATTGAAATCTCAATCTATATGGATCAACAATAGTCTAAGAGGCAAGTCTGTCAAACACTATACTCCTACAACAGTTTTTGCACTTTTGCATGTGCAAAGGTTTCCTAGTTCTCTTAGATTCAAAAGCTTTGTGGACATAAACACAAACACTTGGTGGTCAGAATATCAAGTGTAATTTATGTTCTTCAGTTTCTCTTAGATTGAAAAGTAAATATTTGGATACAGATTTTCAGCATATTACTCACAGAACCAGAAAAGGTATAGTAGATGATCAAATCATCAAATCATCAAATCAAAGAACATAGTACACTATATACTTTCAGATTTCAGAAATACGATGTTACCTTTCTGATATATATGCTTGAGTTTGGTTGATCGGGGCCGGCAGTGTGAGTAGGGAGTGGCACGGTGGGGGATGAGCTCCTTGCTGCAGCCCGTGGAGAGGGCGTGTAGGGCGGTGAGTGAAAGGGCGGCAAGGGGCGCAGAGAGCGGCGGCCGCCGCGGTGGCGATGGGAAGCGGGGGGCGCCAGGAGCGCCGGCGGCCGGGGGCGACGCGACCGATGATGGGCATGCAGGAGCGGGAGGAGCGGCGGTCGTCTCGGTGGTGATGGGAGGTGGGGGCGCGGGGAGCGCTGGCAGCCAAGGGCGCCGGGAGCGGTGCGGCCGGTGATGGGCGCCCAGGAGCGGGAGGAGTGGCGGTCGCCTCGGTGGTGATGGGAGGCAGCGGCGGGCACGGGGAGCAGCGGCGGGCGCCGGGAGTGGCGACGGAGGGAGCGGGGAGCGGCGATTGTAAGTCCCA
>JAGXJF010001392.1:0-20868 GCA_019208055.1 Stipa capillata | reverse complement strand
GTACCTTGCACCGTGAGTGTCAAAGAGCAAGGACCATCTCTCCTTCGGCTCATTCTCGATCCACTCTGAGAAGTTCTTGATTCGTCCGCCCTTCTTCCTCTTAACACCGGGTGGGTCAATACCAGGTAGAGCGCACAGTTCTTTCGGCTCCTCGTCCGCTGGTACTGCAATTGCTGCGGCTTTCTTCCTCTGCTGACTTAACTCTGTTTGAGTGAATTCATCAAGCTTAGCCCACAGTTTATAGAACTTCTTTTGTTGATTTTGTTTGCATAGCCTCTTGAAGAGGTTCATAAGACGTTTGTTTCTGAACTGTCGATAGAAATTTGCCCCCAAATGGCGAATGCACCAGCGGCTTTGCATATTAGCCCAGGGTTCAAGCACATCCGGTCCGGGGTTTGTAAGAGTCTTCACGGCCTTCAATATACCGGGATGTCTGTCATGTAGTACGCACATGTTTGGTCGGTTTTTGACGACACCTCGCTTCAGTCTTCTGAAGAACTAGAGCCAGCTCGCGTAGTTTTCGCCTTCAACAAATGCGAAAGCCAGTGGAAGAATTTGATTGTTACCATCCACTCCAATAGCGGTAAGGATTTGCCCCCTGTACTTGCCTGTCAAGAATGTACCATCAACACAAAGCAAAGGCTGACAATGGTTAAATGCTTCAATGGAAGCTCCGAAGGAGAAAAAAGCCTGGTTCATCTCTTTAAATCCTGGTGACTCGGACGACAAAGTGTACTTGATGTCGACATACGTGCCTGGGTTCCTGCCTTATAGTGTCCACAGCAGGTAAGGAAGGTTGTGATATGAATCTCTGAAATTCCCAAATCGCATCTCCATTGCTTTCTGTTTAGCATGCCATGCCTTTCCGTAACTGATTGAAAACTGATACTTGTTCTTTATTGCTACTTGAATATGTTTCGCTTCCATGTCTTTCTTCTCCACTATCTCGGAGAACATCAATCTTGCAATTAGACTTGAAGTTTGCAATTAGACTTGAAGTCATGTTACGATGCTCTGCGAGAACGTTGGATCGAACACAGTTATGAGGCACTACTCTGCTAACAATTCAACTGACTTCATACTTCGGGACGTGAGCATGCACAGAGCAAGGACAACCACTACTGCTGCACTTTGCGGTGTATTGGGTCGGGGTAGAGACCTGAACATAAAATGTTCTTTACGTGGACATACCCCATAGAGCAACTGCATCTTTTAATTCGAGCTTGCTGCGGTACATGGTTCCATGTTTTATCTCATTGCTTCTGAATTCCCACGATGACTCATGCCCATCTGTCACACGCATACCACCCAATAGTTCTTGGTCCCACCCGCTAGGAATTTGATGATCGGAGGTCTCCTCGTCCTCAGCACTATCTTCATCATCGGACAGCTTGCACCAAAGCAACAGGATCTTCCTTACGAGCGCTGCAGACCCTAAACCAAGAAGTCCACTCCTTCGTTCTTTCGACAGTCATCAGATCCCAGCGCACAGAACGTAAGGACATTGTAAACACAGCTTGAATGCTGACGGTATACTTATCCGTATCAAGACTAAAGCTACGGGTGAACCAGTCTTTAGCTTCTCTAATGTTCAACGACTCGGCATTTTGCAGAGGCAATGTAGTGTAACTGAATGCACTAAGATCAACTCCATTCGAGTTCATCCTCATATCTCCAGGACCCTAGAAAATCTTGAATCTCACTATATCAGACATTCCTGTCATCCGTAACATAATTTCGTAAAATTTACCTATATTCAAAATGTACGAGACTCGTAATGTATAGCTATATATGTCGAACTGATCTATAATAATAAAACTAGGTTTACGACTATTTCTTCACTACGTAGTCTATTTCCTTTATTCTAAAATCGTACTCCACTTCTATTTCTTCCGTATTTATTTCTAGTTCTGTACAACTATTTCCTAATAACGTGAACTCTATGATCAAATCGTGATATATGCGACCACACATGAAATTCAATTTCTAAAACGTCGCAGCTATATTTTTCTAAAACACGTGAGGTAGATTAATATACCTACCTAACATATTAATACTTTTTCTACCCTAAATCTATCATGCTACTAAGCTACACATGACAAAATTCTATAATTAGTAAGCTAAATCGATATATTTTTTCAAAATTAAATTTTACCTGACCGACGAACAAATCCGCAGCTTCTTTCTTTTTCTCTTTTTTTCTCCTCCTCTTCTCTTCTTCCTCCTTTTCTTCTCCTCCTTCTCTTCTTCCTCCTCTTCTTCTCTTCTCTTCCTCTTCTCTTCTTCCTCCTCTTCTTCTCTTATCCTCCTTCTTCTCTCCCTCTCCTCTCTCTCCCACGCCGTGCCGCCGCCCCACGGGCTCGCCGCCGGCCGTCGCCTCACGGGCTCGCCGCCGGCCACGCTAGCCTCGTCGCCGGCCTCCCCGCTCGGCTCCCCGCGCCACCGCCCGCCACCCTCGCCGCTGGGAGCCACACCGCCGCCGCCGGTCGCCTCTAACCTGCACCCCCGCCGCCGGTCGCCTCCAACCCGCGCGCGTGTGCGTGAATGCGTGGCCGCGCGTGGTTGGGGCGACCGTGCGCGGGCCCGTAAATGGTCCAAGTCGGCGAACGGCTTGCCGACTTGGACCTAATCGGCAGTTCATTTGCCGACTTGACCGAAATCGGCGAACAGCGTGCCGACTTGCGCTAAATCGGCAAACGACGTGCCGAGTTCTGATCGAATTCAATTTTCGGCTTACGTCGTGCCGACCTGTCTGGTAATCGGCATTTGGAATGCCGATTTGGGCTTTTCGGCAGTTAGTTTGCCGACTGAGCGCTACTTTTGACATTTTTTCAAATCGACACGTAGACTTGCGATTTACGAAAAAAATAATATTTAAAAAATAATTCTTTGTCTACATGTCATCCACATTACACTGTACAATTGTTAAAAACACGTTCACCACATCATGATCCAGTAAATGATGCTAGACTACATCAGGAGCTGACATCATTACAGAAAAAAGTGCTTGTCATCATCATCATCTTCACCGTCATAATCTGGCAAGGCAACATCATTGCTGATCTCTTGCGGCACGGTGTTGTAAGCTTCTGACAAGCTCTTCACGTACACTCCAAATTTTACTGCAAGGGCTTGTTTGTTGTTACTTCAGCTTCAGTGTTTCCTTTATCATTTCAAATATTCAAGCTTGGCTCTTAACACTTGAAAAGGAATGGAAAGATACGAAGACTGCAAGTCTTCAGATGGACGAATGATGGTTGCAACACTACATGATCAGTACATGGATAGACGATGGTTGCAGTACTTCAGATACCTATCCTAGGCATCGCTTGCATTAAATTCAGAGTTCCATGCATAAGAGAGTACTAAACAACAGTCGGTAACCACAGCTTTGGTGTGTACAAATTATGAATGTTAGAGCAAAATAACCAATATTTCATTCTTGATACTAAATGAACCATCTTTGTCAGCCACCACAGTAGGTCTGATTGTTTCTATTGAGCCAAGCCTGATTTATCAAAGAATTTACAACCTTGACAATACATGTACTCGTGTTACAAATGCAGGTTTTGTTTTGTTGATTGCTTAATACAATAAATTAGTCAGAGGGACATCTCCAATTAAATTAGTTTCATACATACGGTGCTTCGGTATGTTTAAGGCTTGCAAACTGAAGACTTGAAATTCTTTGAATGTTTGATCATTTAATTGTACAAGTCATGTAAACGAGTACAATTGAAACGTTTTCGAATAATGTTTTGGACATGCCATTGGGATATTCCATCTAAAGTAGTAGCAAATAATTTCTAACATGGATTTGATGATTGAGAAAGCGAAAAAGCCATAAGCTCAGCAAGCACATGGAACTATCTTTACGAGTCTTGATTGTTTTAATTTCAGAGAGTTTATTGGCAGGTTGAAGTTCAATTACTTTCATTATTCTTGCTTTGCAGTCTTGACGACTCATGCACTATTTTCTTTGAGTGAAGATGCTTAATCTATTTAAAATGCAAAATTAGCAATGAGATCTTACGAGATTGGCCGACAAATACTAGGAAAAACTCAATTAGTTACTCACAAACCATCGAAGACCTGCTACTTAGGCACCACGTCGCATCCCCATCCCCCGGCGGCGCCGTCAAGGTTTATTTTAACGAAATCTGCTGGAGGTGTCCACTGCGTGGCAGCTGACTGGGTAGCGTTAGTCTTCTTACTGTAGAACTCTTCCATTCTGCCACCTCATGTCGAATTCTGAACACAAACTCATCCACAGTGCTCAGCTGCTCTGCATTGTTTCCTTTATTCCTTTCGTTCCACCAGCTCCAGAGAAAGCAGATCGCCATGAGTTCGGTATCAGAGGGCAGTGAAAACACCTGAGCCATTACCTCCAGAGGTGAACTGCAGTTAGACAGGGACATTCTGACATACTCAAGCTTGGCCGCTCGCCACCGTTTCTTTACTTCCGAGCACAAAAACATCAAAACCGACCTATGTTTTGAGCAGGTTTTCCCCATGGAGGAACGGACCAAAATCTTACAACGCACGATTAATTAAGGAAAACTAGGTTAAAACCACGACCACAACGTCCTGGATGCGGCAACAAACCGACCAAGCTTAACAGACCTAGTCAAAGCGTCCCACCCACTGACAAGCTCCCCGGAGTCATCATCGTCATCATTGCACGACCAGGCAATTCCGACTTCACGACAGGAAAACACCAGAGAGGAAAAGAACCCAATTGCAGTGCTCGTGGACACTGTTGTTACCCCCTTGCCCGCTGACACTCCTCTCGCCTTCCTCTCCGCTGCTAGTGCCTGTCGCTGCCGTCACTTACGTCACACAACAGATCGCCCATAGATTTTTCTCAAGCCAGTGTTGTTGATTAGATTTTTTGAAGGAAAGTATTCATTTGGTTGTAGTTTCTTCGATGATTTTCTGCTAAAATAGAAAAGTAATGTAGAAATACAGGAAAAAGGAGACATCCGGGCAAAAGCTAGCACACATTGCTTGATTAGCCATCCTTTTTAAAATAACTGTTTATCCTCCGAAAATTGATCAACCTACAGAGAGTGTTTAGATTCCCTGGATTAAATTTGAACATAAATCGAAGAACGCAACATTGCAGTAAACATTTTTTTGAATTGCAAATTTTGGGCGAGAGTTAGATACGAAAATTTCAGGTGATAGAAAATTAGCAAAACCGAAAGGAAGTTAGTTCTGGCCTTCTGGGTCGAAATTGCAGCCTCACGGAGCAGTGACAATGCAACACCGATTCTCATCATCAAATTGTTAAGCAGGTAGATCGAATAGTGTGAAATTAACTCCGGTAAACACATATATGCTCCTATTTCATTTACCAGTAAGGAGCAATACCACGATGGAACCAGTCCTGAAGCTGCAATATGCAACATGTTCTTACTTCTGCTGCTAGTACACTAGACGTGGAACAGACGATTTATTGTACAAAAATACTAAGTTCTCTTCGTAGCAGGTCAAGCTTTCATGCGGCAAGAAGCCTATGGTGCGAGTACAACTTTAGTCTTCTTCCTCCATTTCCTGCTCTTGATCATCATGGCAACTTTCAACTTCTGGTGACACATCAGCCTTGCGGTACTGATGATTATACCGCAGTATTACTACTGAAACGAAGGCTGCAAGGAAAGTTGTATTTCATGTTAATCTATTTGTTCATGCCACTCATGCATGTGTTAAGTTGAATTGTAATCAGTCCAAATCGAAACGGACTGGTTTTGCCTGCAATTGTAAGGTGTGAAACACTTCGCTTACGAAAAACTAACGAACACTACCTATTCCATAAAAGAAGTAGTGAAGAACTAAAACATGCATACTGATATACTTGTCTAAGAGAAGATGATCACTAAAAAGTAGGAAATGCTTTTTGAAACAGCTACGCTGCCTAAAGTGTTTCGTGGATCGGCAATTTCAAACTACCTATTCCATAATAGAAGTTGAAGAACTAAAACATGCATACTGATATACTTGTCTAAGAGAAGATGATCACTAAAAAGTAGGAAATGCTTTTTGAAACAGCTACGCTGCCTAAAGTGTTTCGTGGATCGGCAATTTCAAACTACCTATTCCATAATAGAAGTAGTGAAGAACTAAAACATGCATACTGATACACTTGTCTAAGAGAAGATGATCACTAAAAAGTAGGAAATGCTTTTTGAAACAGCTACGCTGCCTAAAGTGTTTCGTGGATCGGCAATTTCAAACTGCATGAGTTATAAATTAGTCACCTGGGGCTCAAACAGTTTTACCACTATTATTCAATATAAATATCACATTTTATGATACTCTTTCAAAATGTGAAAACCAATCACCATCCAGTTTCTTGAAAATTTTCAGTTCATTACTCCAGGTTCTATTGGAGAAAGTGGCACCATACATAATATTTTCCATATGCAAATCAAGGATCGTATAGTAAAATTTTATCACTAACTAATAAATAAATCCTATTTTCATAAACGCTGCATCGGAGTTAAAGTGATTGAAAGTTTGACACAGTAAGTTATCCAACTGTAATGACCGTGTTAGCGTAGATACCAGCCATGAAGCGTGTCTTAACACTGAACAAATTCCAGCACATTGTCACTGCTGTTGCTGCAACGAGTTTCTTGCGGGGGCAAGACTTCCATGCTTCTAGAGCTCGATCTCTCAAAATCTCAACTGAGGTAAAAAGAGGGGGAGGGAAATTGGTCTTATGCTCTGAACAATAGCCAGATACAACAAACAAGGTAATCTCAGTACTAGTAAACTATACCTCTCCCATGAATTTGGGTCGAATAGCAGATATAAAGCTTTGGGAGTGTAAAACTGGTGAAAAAGCCTGCAAATTTTCATTAATAAGAACATGATATAACAGTGCAGTCATGCCAATATTTTTTTGCAGAAACAGTCATGCTAAGATTGATCTGCTAGCTCTTTGTGCATCCGATTGTACCTGTGGCCAGAAGCCTCCATACCGTAACCAGACTACCGTATTTAGCACCGAACAGAAGAACAGGCAATACCTAAAATTTCAGCAATCAAATATTTATAAATTACTCGGGGAAAACATTGTGCTTCGGCAAAAATGTCAATTCACGAACTGAATTTGATACTTACTTTGAGAGTCATTGACGGGTCACCAGAGAAGATCACTTGTGCCGTAGATATCATGGAGTTAGCAAACGGCAACACAGCTCGGGCAGCACGAAGCACATATTCTTCAGTCAATTGGAAGTTCCTCCCCCTCTCCACCGACTGCCTGTTACAAATGCGAACTGAAATTACTTTCTGTGCCTCAAATGGATGATCACTGGTTCATATTTCATACCTCTGTGACACGGAATCTTTGCAGAAGGCTAGACCCAACATCATAACACCGAGGTGACAAAATGCAGAGATTGGGCTGTAAATAATCATCCCAAACTCAATACGAGATTAACACAGGAAAACACAAAAAGCAAACTAGGAATATAAGGTAAAAGAGTAGAAGGTTACGCGTGCCTGAAGGTGATCTCTCTTGAAAAGGAGCAAGAGAAGAAGAACATGGATCCCAGCCCGAACCAGAGTGCTGATTTCGCTACGTCTTTCCACATCACTAACTCGACTATCCTTTCCCAGAGACCTTCCCACCCAGACTGCTCCATCGCATCAGTTCCTGTGACTGAAAACAATAAGGAGTTAGAAAGGAATGCAGGCACGACGACCAAGAGAGCATTCCGAGCAATGATTTCTCCAACTTAGTGCTCCTCCTTCAATCACTAGCAAAACTAACAAGAACCAACAAGAGATTAGTTTCGCTCACCACCGTGAGTAGCATCGGTAAGAGACGGAACCAAAGCCAAGCTCATGTCCTCCTCCTTCTCAGCGGCCGCCGCCACCGCCACCTTGTCCGCAGCCACCACCGCCGCTGCGGCCTTCGGCGGCGCCCTAGTGGACTTCCTCCTGCGCGCCTTCCTGGCTGCGTCCTCCTCCGGCTCGATCTCCTTCTCCAGCCTCCGCCTCGCACGCCTCGCGTTCCTGGGCGAGGCCCCCGCGGGCGCGGCGCGCTGCTCCCCTGTTCCGCGCCGCCTCCGTCTAGGAGGCGTCCCGGCCATCTCCAGGCTCGAGTCGACGCCGGTGCCCGCTGCGCCCCGCACCCTCGACGGGTTGCGGCGGGAGGTTGGGGACGGGGACAGCAGGAGCAGCTCGTGGAGCGAGTACCCGGACAGCTGCAGCGGCGACGGCAAAGGCGACCTCTGGCCCGCCGGCTTCGGTGGCGGCGTTGCGGGGGAGTGCTGGTATGGCGGCGTGGGGAGCTTCGCTGTAGGCGCCGGCGAGGAGTCCATGGCCATGGCCGCCATGTGTTCGTCGATTTGCTTCGCTGCGCTTCGGTCGGTGTGGGTTTGGACAGTCTTGGCGTTTAAGCCGTTTCGGTTCCGGGGCTTAAAGAGAGGTCAAGCACGTGGGAAAACGAGAGTGCAGAGATCTCATGGGCCCAGCTGTCAGAGAACGAAGTGCGCGATATAGCCGTTAGGGAGAGAACACGCGGCGGTGGTGCTTTTTAAGTTTCTTGTAATATACGCGGCTCGTGAAGGGACTACTGAATGACCTGTGGGGTCATATTTGAAGTGGGTCCCGCATGTCAGTGATTCGAAGTTTCAATTTCATAGGACCATGCGGGTAGGTGTGCTTCGAGACACGCGGCGGTGGTGCTTTGCAAGTTTCTTGTAATGATACGTGGCTGGTGCAAGGACTACTGAATGACCTGTGGGGTCATGTTTGAAGTGGGTCCACCATGTCAGTGATTCGAAGTTTGAATTTCATAGGACCATGCGGGTAGGTGTGCTTCGTTTGTTCTGTTAGTTGAAACTGGAGGTAAGGAGTTTGAATGTTGAGAAAATGTGGAGACTGGAATTAAACGGTCCGAACTCCCGACAATGGTGGTGGGAAGAAATTGATGGGAGGAATTCCCATTTTACTTCACAAGTAAAAGAATCTCTTGTTCAAGTTTTTGGCTCTGCAGTCTGAGGTATTAAAAAATTTGAGACGTTGAAGCCCCTGCCAGCAAAAACAAAAATCGTCGTGCGCTGCACTTCGTGAATATGCTACGGAGTCCAACCCACTCGTACTAGACTGTCCCAGTAGTGTTTGTAATATGGTATATTATTTATGTATCTCCCAGAATTATATGGATTGCTTTTAAAGTCCCTTTCTCTTTAGCTTTTTGACTGACTTACCGTCCTAGAAAGTCATAGGTCAAAAAAAAATTACAGCTTAAATAAGCCCCTCAATTTACTATTAGTAGTAGGAAATTCCTCTTTTTCAACTTCCCAGACTTATACCTCAGGGAATTTTAAAATTACCCTCTAAGTTTGAGAAACAATTACGGCTCTCTGCCACCACTGTCCTCACCCCTCTACTCCTCCCTCCTCCCCCACGCTCTCTTCCCTCCCCTTTTGTCCCGAGCCCTTTCACGCACCCTACCGGCGCCCCGTCTGCCCGAACTCCTCCCCTGTTGACAGCTCTCGCTCGCCCTCCTTCTTCCTCCTCGCTGTTTGCCCATCCTCCTTCTCCCCCGCTGTCCCATGTCGGCAGTGCCCACCCTCCTCCTTTCCTGCCGCCAGCCCGCCTACCCTCCTCCTCCACTACCAGCGTGCGGCGACCCACATACTACCCTCTTAGATAATATGCCGGTCTTTGACATATTGTAGACAAAGTGCATTCTCATCCACAATATATCATACAGAGTAGCACATCAGAAACATTGCAGCGGTCTATATATTACAAACTTAATTTACAAATTTTGAAACATAACATAAAGTCTTACAACTTATTCCTAAAAGTACGAGAAATTTAAAACTGTTATCACTTGGTTACAGCAAAACCCTTATCTACAACTCTCGACTCACCCGACCTATACTTCTGTTCGGTGGTATTCTCGTTGCGGAACTCGACGTAGTATTCGACACCCTCGTCCTCCTTTGTTAACGCTTGCTCTTCGGGAACTTTCTCGTCGACCTCAACGTACACCATCTCCGTCTCCGCCGTCGGCTCACAGTCTAATCAAAGAAATTAGAGTAAAGGGATGAGTACAAAAGGTACTCAACAAGTCCAGGAATAGCAAAGAGGTGTTTGATGCATTATCTACTGAGAATAGCAATGCTCTCCAAAAGCAATGCAATTTTGTAAGGTAAGAGAGTCAAGTTTTAATTTAAGAGACTATGATCTCATGCCTTACAAGCTGCTAGGATCCCCGATGGATCCCTTTCCTGCCGCGTTCGCAGTTCTAACCAGGAATATGGAGTGACTCAGCCATACTTTCTTACACTCTGTAGAGGTGCGCAACTGTACCCATAAACAACAAATAGTCGTGGTGTTCACGTTGTCACATGCACAACCAGACCATAAGGTCACAGAGCCGTTTCACCGCCCGCTCAGTCATACCCCGCATCGTAGTCCCGCACAACAGGCTAGGTACTACCGATCTCATGTTGATACTACAGATCCAACGTGTTGTGGTTAGCCAACGGCTAACACCACCTTCCCAACAGTTGATACTCCAGATCCAACTATTGAGGTCTTCCTTTCTCGGGAGAGTATGACCTATGGCAAAGGTACTTTGGCTCAGCCCCGCCTATACAAGGTATGTGGTATGCGCGATCACTATGGCGCTTAAGCACAATCAATCATTTGTTGCTTTAACCTTATATGAACAAACCCGTGTGATGAAATCCACCTTTCAATGTGCCTCCGGCACCTTTCCAGGATTTCACCACCCACCATGATCACACCCAAAAACCGGCGATCAAATAAACAACAATTGATTCATTTTTAGAAAATAGATTTTCATTTTGTGTATGTTATAGACGAGAAGAAAATTTTGTAAAACGTCTCAACGAATATGAACAATAAACTGGACTTGCCTGGTAACGGATAGGTAGTGGAGTTCGACTGGTCTGCTGACTGAACTTCGGTTTCTGAAGAAAGAAAAACAATATAGTCCGATAAGGACTAATTCAAAAGATTTCGAGTATGACTGAAATGACATGGCATTGTATGGATGAGAATTGCATTTTGAAATGCAATAACTAGCGTAAACAAATCCTCAACGTATTTTATATAAACCCTAATCATTGGTTGAACTTTGATTTTCCTTAATGTTTGTAGTTACGATCAAACGAACACTAATTGATTTGATTCCTACTTTAGCTAGGGGTTAAAACTACTACTAACCATATTTAAAATTTACTTAAGTTATTGATTTAAAAAATTTCAATTAAACATGTGATTTAATTATTTACTCTATTTCATTTTTCCTCTCAACAAAAAGGAAGAAATAATTAACTTAAGTAATAAATCTAATTTTTTTTGACTTTTCTTGTTCTTTAACAGATTCATGTATATAGATAAACTTTCCTTTTTAAAGAAATGGATTAAGTAAGTTTCCTATTTTTATTATTATTTATTTTATTTTATTTTTAAAATAAAGGTCCGCTCGGTTCTTTTTGTGGGCCTTTAAGCCCACTCGGTTTCTCCCCTTAGTGCACCCGACCTCGCTCAGTCTTCTCTCTCCCTCATTTCTCATCCCCTTCACTTACCCAGGTGTGAAAGATCATCTAGCCTCCTAATTGGTTTTGATGGTTAATGTCAACTTAAAGTGGAATCTAATGTTTACAATGAGTGTAAGCAGGTTTAAGAGGTTCCAGGAAGAAGGGTCATCAAGGAAAGGATGACCACCCAAAAAGTACAAAGGTGGTTTCCAGGACAAGGGAATGGCTGTGTTAGGCAGCTGTGTCACAGCTGTGAGGAAGCCAGTGCTATGCAAGGAGTTGCAAGCAAGGTGATGGTGGCTTGATGCGTCAAGGGCCCTGAATACAGTTGGTGGCAGGTAAAGCCTAGATTTGCTAATTTCCTTGAGTCCATAGGAAACACCCGTACTATCAAGAGGGATGAAGTAGTAATGATCTGTAGAGGTTTTTTTGCTCAATGCTCAGGGTGTTGGACAGTGGCACCGATGCTTTGAGGTCAGTGGCCCTGTATCAACAGTTTTGCACAAGTGTGAGGCTGGCTTGCATTAGCACTCTCAGTGCTAGCAGTAGAAAACCCTAAAGGTTAGAGTCACCGGTGTGATGCAGCTGTGTCACAGGTGGTCTAGCGCTCTATGACTCAGGTACATCTCTGTACCAAGGGAGAGCTTGTAAATGCTAAGGGATCTGCACTGCGATAGTTTGTCTGCTGAGTCAGAAGATTATCGGAGGTTCTCTCCTTATTAAGGATCAGAGTTAGTTGTGTGCTGAGGGCATGTGATGTGCCAAGATCGGGCTGAGTAGTTAGGCTATGTCAGTTAAGGATTCACCTGTGTATGTTTCCGGTGACACGGGTGTCGATCTGCCTGAGCCGGTTATAGTTGTGCATTGTGACTAGCTGTGTCACCGGTATATGTCACCGGTGACTCACTCAATCCTACGTGGCAACAGTGTAACGGTCAGGTGCCTGTGAACCCTATAAATAGGGGACCAGGGGAGGTCTTCGATCTCAACCTTGCTCAAACCAGTGAATCATATTCGACCGTTGCAAGCCTCTCACCCTCGGAACAAAAGCCAAACTTCCTAAGAGAGTTAAGCCTTTGAGCAAAGAGCATTGGTTCCTCCAAGAGTCCTTGCTGCTGAATCTATTACTCTTGGAGTGTCTACTCCTAGATGGGCGTAGGAGTTGCTGGTATCACCCAAGCTTGTGTGGGCTGAACCAGTAGTTTGTGAAGGCGATCCGAAGTCTACTTGCTGCAAGGCTAAAGGACTTCCACAAGCAAAGTAAGAGGCCTGATCATTCAGGTACTCGGAGAACAAGCACGATTCAGTGCTGGCGATCTCTTCGGAGTAGCCTCTCCAACGGAGACGTACCTCTCTGAAAAGAGTAGGAAACTTCGGTGAAAAACACCTTGTCTCTCTGAGTGCTCATTGTGTTGCTTCTATTTACTTGCTTTATCTGCATGCTTGTGTGTTCTTAGATATATTCAGTTTATCTGTGATAGATCTCCTTTTCACCTGTGTTAGCATAGCTGTGTCACAGTTGCTATAGATCATATCTCTTACCTGTGTCAGCTACCTGTTACACAGCTGTTTAGTTTGCTCATCTGTTTCTAAGTATTTAGCTTAGCTGTGTCAGCTACCTGTGTGACAGCTACGTGTTAATTTACACGTCATATATTGCCTGTGCTGTTCACCTGTCACACATCTAACTTATCCTTGCAACTAACTAAGACTTAATTTGATAAACTAAGTTAAAAGAAGTGAATTTAATTAGCCTCCTATTCACCCCCCCTCTAGTCAGCACCTTTGGTCCTTTCAAGGTGCCGCACCCGGCCGGTTCTTTCCGAGGCCCTATGGTGCCGCCGCCGCCGCCTACTCCCATCGCCGTTGCCTCCTAGCTCGGTGCTAAAACCGGCGTTCTTCTTCTCGATGCTGGTATCCTACCCCGCACACCCTTGTGTTGCCACCTCAGCTTTTCGCCTCCTTGGTTGGCGCCATCTCCTTAAGTCACCCTGTCGGGCTTGCCTAGATCTCACCGCCTCCTCTGGCTTCTCACCTAGTCACCGTTGCCTCGGCTCCTCATGGTCACGAGCCTGAGGCTCGGGCTCAGTGTTGCTCTAGCCCCGGCTCAGTCCAAACCGTCTCCCGGTCACCACCTTGGTCGCCTCGCCGTGCCGCCCGAGGTGATCCGTGGCCTGGTGTCGAAGCCCGCCACCGGCGGTGCTCCGCTGGGCCCACCCCTCGCCGGTGGTGTGGTGGGTTGCTACCGTCGTCTCCTCCAACGGTAAGTGCCCCCTTTTTTTTCTTTTCCATTCTAATCTAGGGTTCTTGCTTGCTTAAGTAACCCAATTGGAATTGGGACGTTGATCCTGTGATTGCTCTAACTGGGCAAAGGGATGTGCTGGTCCGGTTCTTTAACACTAATTGATGCCTCGGTAAAATTCATATATGGTGATTTCGGCCGATTTTATATTGGGGCACAGATGATATGTTAGTTAAATACTTGGATAACTTGGGCTAATGCTTGCGGTTGTTTGATTCCTAAGTATTATTTTGCTGTAATCTTTGAAATTAAAGTTTAGCATGCTCAATTTGTGATAAGAACAGACTACTACCTTGATCTTAGCTTATCTTACTTCATGTTCATATATGTATCGGTTATTGAACTGAAGAACATACGCTTTACTTGGTTCATATCATTCTGATAATGATTTGTATCCCATAATTAATTTGAGAAAGGTATTAGTCTGATAAGAACAATTACACTTGGTCTTGGTCTTCCTTTACTAGTTCTATATACCTTGTATTTGTCAAAGTTAAAGAACAGATGCTTGACTTGAGTTGGTGTTTTAAATCTAATAGGAATAGATTACTGCACTATAGTTGCCTATTTGTCGCCTTAATGCATGCGATGATATTTTCTCTGAGAGAATTTGAGAAAGGTAAAGAATGAAATCTGATAAGAACAGATTACTACAATGTTGCCTAAGGAAAAAAACAACCTGTGATGATTCTAAAAATCTAAGGGTCCCTCATAACATGCTAAATCATTTTTTATGCATGTTTATGTGAGTTTGTGAAGTTGTTGGTAATCCTTACCTTTTATTGGTTTGGATAAGAGTAAGAGTTGGCCCCTTAAATCTGGTTGCTTGCTGGACCTTGCTCCCCTAGTTTTACTGATGGTCTGCTCTCTTATTACTCCTCCTCCTTATGTCCTGATGGCCTTCGCCTAATGCATCCTTGATGTTTTGAGGCCTTTTCTTTCTAGAGCTTACTCTCAAGCTACTTTAGTGGCTTAGTTCTGGAATTTGTGGCCTCGGTGACTACTATTGGAGTATGACTCTACTCGGTTGCTTAGTACTATTTGTATCGAATCTCCCTGAACTCCATAGGGAATATCCATGGCCACCTCATGCTGCCTTATACTTCTGGATATTCATAAGTGGCATCCTTTTATCTCTAACTGCCTTACTTGCTAAGGAATTTGACCTCGGTCACTTTTCCTTAGCCGATGGATAAAATGTTGCCGTGCTTGTTGCCTTATCTATTTTTATTAATTAACTTTTCAAAACAAAACATGGAGGTATTAGTATAGGAAAAATAAAACATATTTTGTTATTCTCATCTCTTTTATCCATATACATGTATAGATTTGTCCAATGAGGGTCTTAGCCACGTGGCCCTCAAACATTTTCAAAAATAAAACTGTTTCTCCAACTATTTTTGAAACTAAAAACTATTTAGGTTCACTCGGCACTAATTTGCCCCCGCAACTGAACCTGCAGATGTTGGCGAAACTGTGCCGGTGAGATAGTTAAGCTTCTTCTGTCTTTCCCAGCTCTGGTTGTCATTTTATCTTCCAAGTAGTGCTAGATTAACTTGTAGCTATACTCAGGAACTCGTGTAGCGCGTCGGCCGGGGCATGCCTGATCTAAAAGCCGAGAAGGCACCTTCCAAGTCGGGCGGAGGGGGAAGTTTGTCTACCATCGGAACGCCCGAGAAGAACCAGTCGGTGAGTGTTCTTGGGGTAGCGTCAGCAACTCCAACCCCTCCTTTTCCTCTGTGATCCTCCCCCAAGGTGCTTCCTGAACCATGCTGAGATGTACCTTCTTCTTGTGGTGATAGGTTCTTATACTGTGTTGTCGTGCAGGAGGTGGAGGAAGTTCGCCCGGAGAAGTCGGCTCCCCCAGTCGTGGAAGATCCGGCTGTGGAGGAGTCAGGGACCGATGAGGTGGCTCCTCTGATGACTCTGACCAAGAGAGGACCGAGTCTCTTGGAGTGCAAGGTTCCGCTTCGTTTGAAGCGGCTGAGGTAAGTAACCTTATCGGTGAACCTCTTCCCTAGTAGAGGATAGCTGTTTCTGACTTGGTGGTTTTTGCAAGCGATTAGGCCCCCACCCAAGGTCGTCAATCCGATGGAGCAGACCAACCCTTCGGCGACGGAGGCCACCATGGTCGCCACTGGTCCGGCTGTAGAGGTCGGGAAGCCCCCAGCTTCATTGTCGGACTAGCTTTCAGTCTAGGAGGTTGGAGCTCCCGCCCCTGTGGTGGCACCTCCCTCAGTCGTGGAGATCGAGCGACCATCTTCGTCATCATTGCCGTCGGAGCTGGTGGCCCTTGTCAAGGGAGGCCTCGACCTGGCCAAGCATGTCGCCCCCTTGCTATAACAAGTGCGAAGAGATATTAGTCTGTTAATCTACTCATATTGAGACTAACCTTGTCCTTGCAACTTGCTCTGTCCTTGGCGAAGCCCCTCTAGTCAGAAGTCCAAGAGTAAAGAAGCACCTGGGCGAGTCTGACACTGCATTGGAGGTGGAGAAGTCCAGGGCGATGCAGCTGGAAAGCAAGAAGGGCTAGCTGGAGCTGGACAAAGCCCAGCTAACTAGCGAGTTGTTGGAGGCCCGGTCATTGCTGTCCCAAGCTGAGTCTAGGGTGTCTGATCTGAAAGACAACTTTCAGTATGCCCTGGAACTATTCGTGATAGCTTTGACCCAAGTCGGAGTCATGGTTCCCCCGGCGGAGAGCCACAAGATGCAACTTGCTGAGCTGACGGCATCTCTTTCCCACATAAAGGCAACGGTGAATGCCCACATTGGCACCCAATTCTGACAAGGAGTTCGAGATTCTCTGTCGATGGCGTTGGCCTTGCTAAAGGCCCGTCACCCGTAGATGGGTGTTGGCACCCTCCATGACGAGCTACCGGGAGCAGAGGCGGGAGAGACTGAGAAGTTGGTCGCGGCCATGTATGACGCCGCAGATGGTTTCGCTGAAAGGCTTGATGTATAAACCTCCTGCATAAACAAAGACTCGAGTATTTTGGTCAATATATGTGTTACGCATGTGCTTATCATGTTTTTATTAAGTTGGCGTTAGAAACTTATCAAGAACCCGGCACTAAGGGCTTATTGGGAACGTGGAAGACTTAGTACTTTCTTGTTATTCTCCTTTGACCCGAGTCGGAAGACCTTGCTACTAGTTGAGGAGTTTGGTTAGTCAGGCTTTAGGTCTAGGTCGAGTGGAGGGTTCTGGGACCCCTAGTCACTCGTAGATGCGATAAGGGAACTTTCTCTGTCCCTTCGAGACCGTAGTCTGGACTTCTTCATCTTTGCAGGGAGGAAAATGTAGGCACTCGTGCTCTTCGTGGTCGATAAACTATCTTAATGTCAGGTTGCCCGGCATTCCTCGTGAAAGCTAGTCGAAAGGCCTTGTCGGTTTATTAAGAGTTGAGCGGCTTCGTCGAACGTGTTGTACTTTGCACCTTCAGACTCCTCCTCGGTTCGACTCGGAAAGCTTTGCTATTAGTCAAAGAGTTTGTTCAGTCAGGCCTTAGGTCGAGGTCGAGTGGAGGGTTCAGGGGCCCCCTGTCACTTGTCGACATGGTAAGGGACTTTTCTCCATCCCACGAGGCTAGAGCTCAGAATCCCTTCCTTTCATGAGTACTAAGTGTTCAAGTGCTCCATAAAACACATTTTCGTGAAGCTTTTCAACCCCGTTGTACCTATCCAGCCCCCAACTGACTATCGGAAAAGAAATACTTCAGGTAGGCAGCTAAGAATAAAATTTTCATTTAACTGAGTGTTTGTGTACAGCTTGAAATAAAAACTAAGCTATTATCCGGGTCTTCCCTTAGCCGCAGACTCTCCGGAGTACTTGCCTTGTCGAGTCCACATCAGCTTGTACAGGTGCATGTGCTAGGTAGAGATACCTAGTGTGACTCATCACCGGTGATCCTGTCATACGAGTTCTAGTTATTTAGAGGAAGAGAGGTATTGTCCTAGAGAGGCGCTGACAGCTATTGGGAGTGACTCCGATGTTATCTACGTGTACGCTACCTCGGGTACTTACACGTAGAACTTTTGGAGCTGATCAATATTTCAGGAATTTGTGAGGACTTGACCATCCTCCATGCTAACTGGACCGACCTGGGTCGAGTAGCCTCAGTGATTGTGTAGGGGTCTTCCCACTTGGGGGAAAAGCTTGTTGTTGTTGCCCTGGTTCTGAATGAGTCATAGAACCAGGTCTCCAACTTGGAGAGAGTATTCCTTGACATTCTGGTCATGGGAGTGCCAGAGGGACTACTCATACTTGGCTCCTCGAAGCAGTGCTTGAGTCCTCTTTTCCTCGATGACGTTTAGGTCATCTTCTCATCGGTGAGATTCGTCCTTATCAATGAAAAAATCAACCCAAGGAGACCGTAGCTTTAGTTCACAGGGGGAGCATGGCTTCTACATCGTAGTATAGGAAAAATGGTGTTTCGCCTGTTGCCTAACTGATAGTAGTCCGAAGTGTCCAAAGGATGGATGGTAACTTGGAGACCCATGCCTTGGCATGGGCGGAGACGCGGTTGAAGATGTGGGCTTTCATGGTCTAGAGTACGAGTTTGTTGGCACGCTCGACCTGTCCTTTGCTCCATGGATTTGCTACAGAGGCAAAATAGACCTTGGTACCAAGCTCCTCATAGTACTCGGTGAATGCCACGCTGGAGAACTGAGTACTGTTGTTGGTGATGATCCTACTCGGGACGCCAAACCAGGAAATGATGTTTTTCATGATGAATCATTTGGCAGCTTCCAAGATGACTTTTCCGACTGGTTCAGCTTTGATCCACTTGGTGAAAGTGTCGATAGCGATGAAGAGGAACTTGAAGCCCCCGGGTGAGACCAGGAAGGGGCCCAGAATATTCAGGCCCCATGTCACGAATGGCCACGACAGGTGTATCGTCTGTAAGGCTTGAGCGGGTTGGAGAATACATCTGCTATGGAATTAACACTGAGAACAATGCCTAGCCATCTCTCTCACGTCATCGAGAGCCGTAGGCCTGTAGAAACCTTGTCTGAAAGCCTTTCTGACTAGGGTTCAGAAGGAAGCATGAGCTCCGCACACACCTCCATGGATTTCTTTGAGTAGTTCGACACCCTGCCTCCGAGTGATGCACCACATGAGCACTCCGTGAACGCCTCTACGATAGAGGAGGCCGTTGACTAGAGAATACATCTTGACACTATGGGAAATTTACTCTCCTAGTACCTTGTTCTCGGGCATAGCTCAATTATGAAGGTTCTGGTGGATGGGATCCATCCACGATTCTTCTCAATCAAGCGAAACTATGAGTTCCCCCGCTACTCCTCGTGGAGCATCAATACCTGGTGACGTTTTGAACCGGCGATCCACCGCTCCCTCGGCCGTGTCATCTACGAATGTCGTGGCACTCACCATGTCATCTGCAAATGTCGCGGATAGCGTCGAGATCTTTTCGACAAAGACCCTGGAAGGACATAAAGATCATGAGGATGCTAGTTGGACAACTTATCGGCTAGGCAGTTATCCTTGTGAGGGATAAATCTAACCTTGAGTTCGATGAATTCCTTTTCTAGCTTTCTCACCTGTAAAAGGTAAGCCGCCATGGTCTTATCCGAGGTTTGATAGTCCTTACTCACTTGCTTCACCACTAGCTGTGAGTCCCCACTCACGAGCAGGCGGCGGATACCAAGTGCAGAAGCTATTAGGAGTCTAGTGAGCAAACCTTCATACTCAGCCACATTATTAGTGGCAGGGAAGTTAATTTGCAATACATATTGTAGGCATTCTCCAGTCGAGGAAGTGAGCACGATCCTAGCCCCCGAGCCTTGAAGTGTGAGTGAGTCATCAAAGTGTAGTTTCTAGATGTCCAAGTCCTCGGGTGGTACCTGCTGAGGCTGCTCAGGCTCAGTCCACTCGGGATCGTCCCTACCATTCTCCTGAGAGGAGTGATGCTAAGATCCATTCCCGATCGTGAGTACTCGAGGGGATACCGTCCGCTAGAAGCAATGTTTAGATCCATCATAGATCTGTCATCAGAGGCAACCTCCGGTAAGCTTCTTCGGCCATCTGGGTGGTTGGAGCATGCGGGTGATAACCCTGACATAGGGCTCACGCTGCTTGCGCGATTACCCTGGTGGTCATGAGATCGAAAATTGACCTTGTAAGCTCTGGCGTACTCGTCCATCAAATGATTTTCATCATTGTCGGACTCGTCATCAGGTGAGAGATCATCAAGCTCTACTAGGTCGTTTCTCGGCTCTTGTTCAGTCGGAGGGGTGAAGTGGTCGTAGAACCCCTCGTCTGAGAAGCCGGTTCTCGCCACAGCTTGTGGTGGAGGCGTCAATGGTGATTCGTTGGAATCAACAGCCGTAATCCCACAGTCGGCACCATCTATCGATGATCGGAGAAAAGAGAGTAGGGGATTGTATCTGGAAGCTGACACAAATCTGGCCGTTGCCGAGAGATTTTTATACAAGTTTGGGTTTCCCTCAGGATAACAACCCTACGTCAAGTTGGTTTATATTGATCTCGAGATATGGTACAAGGGGGGCATGTGTCTAGCCTACATGGGATCTATAACTAGTCGGAGGTGGTTGTCGAGGTTGATCTTCCCTTCTACTTGCTCAGAATTCTTCGGGTTGTGCTTCTAGCTATCTAAAGTTGAGCTCTTGCTATTCAGCGATCCTAGAGTAGCTTTTTAACGATCCTAGTGAGCTTCGCTCTCTTCTCCGAAGGCCTTGGGGATCCTTTTATAGAGGGTGTATCGTATTGTAAGAGATATAGACTCGTCTCCGAGTAGGACTCCATTATCCTTAGTGTTGGAAATATGCCCTAGAGGCAATAATAAAGTTGTTATTATTCTATTTTCATGTTCATGATTAGTTTATGTTCTATGCTAGAATTGCATTGGTTCTTGAATATGAGATTCAGAGGAAAACCTAATTGCATGTGTGGAATAATAAACACCATTCAGATCTCTAGTCAGGCCTCTAGACTAGCTCATGTATTGTTGATGGTCTTGTTTTCCTGATCATGGGCATTGTTATGTA